>LR738710.1:430459955-430496927 GCA_902687465.1 Secale cereale | reverse complement strand
TTGGCCTTCTTGCCGGTACTTGGCATAACCGATCCATGGACAGTCATCACTACCTTATCTCTCCCCTTCTTACTGCGCTTGTTCCTCTTCTTTTGACTGGTTGATTCATCATCATCCTCTGAACATCATTGATGCAATCTTCCTCTTCGGGCAACTTCCTTCCCTCCTCCATCCGAGCACACTTGTCCACCAGTGTGCAGAGCTCCTTCGCGGCCTTTGGCCACCGCACGTTCATATTAGAACGAATTTGACGGTTGCACACATTGGATTGGAAGGCGGCTATTATGGCCGCCGGATGGATATTTTGGATATTTCTATCAACTTTGCTGAATCTTTGTAAATACTTATGGAGGGTTTCTCCTTCCTTCTGTTGGAGAAGCTGCAACTCACTGGGCCTGCCAGGTTCTTGGTGGCCACCCGTGAAGGCTCCAATGAATTCGTGGCATAGGTCTTTCCACGATGAGATGGAGTTCTTCGGCAGGTGCATCAGCCAAGACTTCACATTGGACTTGAGGGCCAAAGGGAAGTAGTTAGCAAACACCTTCTCATCTCTTCCCCCGGCAGCCTGAACAGCGATGGTGTAGATGCTTAGGAATGCCGGGTTCAGTCTCCCGTGATACTTCTCAGGTATCACTGGCTTGAACGTGCGAACGGACGGCCAATGGACTTGCCGCAGCTCACGAGTAAAGGCAGGGAAGCCAACCTCGAAAGGTAGGTACCCGCAAATACCGAGGGCGAGCTCGTCAATGTCGGAGCCATCGCACCCGTCGATGCGGCGGAGGTCGCCGCGTCGTTGGTCAATAGCGATGCGTGCGTCTCCTCTCCGCCTATCCTCCGGGGCTCGTCGTTGGCCTGGATGCGCTCGAGGGCCAGACGAGGCCATCAAGACTTCGTCGGGGTCTTGATTCTGTTGTGCTCACACTGGCTACCGTGGCGGGGATTGCACCGTGGGGATGGCTCCCTCCGTATGGTCAGCAACACAAGCCGTTGCTATCGCTCCTCATGGCTTGGGGATGATGCAGCCCGAGGGGCGCCCCTGACTGATCGAAACGAAAAATTGTCACCTGGCACCGTTGCGGGAGAAGTGTTGGGGTAGCTGAAGACACGCGCCACCGAAGTCGCTCCTCATGAGTTGCCTGGCTCCTGAGTCTCGCGAGGCTCCTATGGTCTAGGAGTCTCACAAAGGATTAGTGCCTCCTCCGCCAGGACCTTCTGGTTCTTGGCCTCGTGAGCTGCCAGGATGCTCCGCATGTGGCGCTGATGCAGAGCTGCGCTGTTCGGCAAGCCGAAAGGCATGCAAACGTAGCTGTGAGGGGGACTCTCGCACTGGACCACATGAGACGGCCAGAAGAGCTCCTGAGATGCGACTCTGTTGAGCCTTGGGATGTTGACGCGGACTCGCAGCCCCCCTAACCTCGTCGGTAGAGAGAGCGGTGCTTGGTGGCGCGGGGCGACGCTCGCCTCGCATCGCCCTTGCCTCCTGAAGATCCTTGACCCCCATGGTGATGAACTCTCGAGCACCTGGTGCCTCACGCCTTGTGCTCTCCTCGCGGAAGCGTGCGCTCAAACACGCCTCCACATGGTGCCCGAGCGCCTCCCTCGTAACGTTGGCCAGGTCAGAGGCCCTCCAAAGGAGAGCCCTCGAGTCCAACCTGAGAGGGGCGCCGGGCGCGCCTTCCTATGCGAGAGGGGAAGGCGCCCTGTCCGTGGGCGCAGCACCTGAGGCACGACCGTCGAGCGTCCCGCCCTCCTGAGACCACAGGGTGAGAAGCTGCTTCTTCTTCTTTGGGTCAGTCTAAGGTGGGTAGGCAAAGCCATCGGCATCCGAGTTCTCAACCATTGCCGCTTGGTAGGCATGCTCAAGGGAGCACACCGCATCCTTCTCATTGCAGGCGACTATGGTGATGCCACCGTTTCCTGGCATCTTGAGGAAGTTGTAGACCTGGTGGGTTTCTACCATGAACTTGGCCAAGGGTAGATACCCAAGGATGGCATTGTAGGGAAGAAGGATGTGGGAGACGTCGAAGTCGATGAGCTCGGTGTGGTAGTTCTTGCGGCCGCCGAAGGTGAAAGGAAGGCGGGTCTGCCCTATCGCGGTGGTGGAGCCATCAGTCACTCCTGAGAAGGGCATGGTATGCTGAAGCTGGTCATATGGCACTTGGATCGTGTCGAAGGTCTCGACGAAGAGGACGTTGTGTCCTGTGCCTCCATCGATGAGTGTCTTGGTGACGAGAACGTTGCTGATGGTAGGCGAGCAGAGCAGCAGGAGGGCGCCGGCCGCAGCTGCGCACTTGAGCTGGTCGGCTGAGTCGAAGGTGACACCGTACTTGGACCACTTGAGCGGACACGTTATCTCGAGCTTGGGGAGGACTGCGTTCACCTCACGAGCGAACTGCTTGAAGGTGTGATGAGATGCCGGGGCCTGAGTGCCACCCAGGATGCAAGCAATGCCACGCGGCTCTTGAAAGCCCCCAGCCCCATCATTTTGGTGGCGGTTGTTGTTCCTTCTTGGCGGTGGTGGCAGCGGAGGAAGGCCAGCATTGCCCTGAGGGCAGTCCTCACGAGGCTGGTCCTTCCAAGGACCCTCGCGACGCCGATCACGCCCGCCTTGGTGAGAGTCACGGTTCTCCCAGCGTCCTCCACCACGACCACCTCCGCTGTCGTCACCTCAGTCGTCGTGCTCGAGGCGATAACCGAGGTGCCTATCGCGGATGGCCTGAGCTCCTAGCAATCATTGGTGTTGTGGCTGTGCACGTTGTGGAAGACGCAGATCACACGGTTGACTTTGGAAGACTCGAGGTAGTCGCACCCGCGCTTCATCTCAGGCTCAGCCTTGAGCACGGCTAGTCCCTTATGCTTGACTTCCTTGGTCTTGGCCTTCTTGTCTTCTGGGTCAGCCTCGGGGAGCTCGACGAGTGAGAGGTGACCCTCTTCTGCCCTTGCACACTTCACTGCCATGTTGAACATCTCCACAGTTGAACACATGTCCTCGTGAATGGCGCTCTCCTCCATCATCCTGATGTTCCGGACACCGTCAGTGAACGCGGAGATGATGGCCTCGTCTTACACCTTGGGAATCTTTATGTGGACGTTGGTAAAACGCTGGATGTACTTGCGCAAGATTTCGCCTAGCTTCTGCTTGATACGCCGCAGGTCACCTACCGCAGGGTTGCGATCATGAGTCCCTTCGAAGTTGGAGATGAACCATTCACACAGCTCCTCCCAGGAGGAAATCGAGTCCGTCGGGAAGTTCAGGAGCCACGAACGCGCACCATCGTTGAGAGCCATGGGGTACCAATTGGCCATAACGTTCTCGTCACCAGTGGCCACCTCGATGCTCAGCTCGTAGTGCTGCAGCAACTGAGTGGGGTCGGGTTTTCCATCATAGCGTGGGGGCAGGTCTGGCTTGAACTTGCCGGGCCAAATGACGCGACGCAACTCCAGGGTGAACTCGTGGCAGCCCGCCGCGCCTCTGGGTGCCCGCCATGGAGGTAGAGCCTGATCAGGGTGTTCACATGCCGCTGCATGAGGTGGCGCGCGAACTTGACGAGGCGGTGCTGGGAGTGCATGCACATCGCCTTGGGGCCACTGCACCACCTGGCAGCTTTCTTCATCACGCGCGGGTGACCTGCGGGGCTTGTCGCCCTGGGGGGCTCGCGCCTTGGCTCGGGGACGACGTCACAGCGGAGAGGGGGAGGAGGTGCCTCGTGGGCCATGTTGTCCACTTGAGGTGGTGGAGGAGGCAGTGAGCGGGACGATGCTAGAGCTTCTGTCGCGGCGCTGACGAGCTCGACGGTGCGGTCCAGCCATTCCTCATAGAGGTCGTCGGTAGGGTGGTAGAGCAGGAGCTCACGCGCCATGAGCAGTGTGGCCTGCGAGTTCGCCGGTCCACGACGGGCGTGGGAGGACGAAAGAGTCGCTTGAGTCAGTGACGGGGTTGTAGTGCGGTCGTCGCGCTGCGCAGAGAGCGGGAGCAACAAATCTTGCTACTCGCAGGCAGCGTGGCTGGTGGCAGCGTCTGCCACCGGTGATGGAGAATGACGGGGGATGCCATTGCCAGGAGGTGCTGTCTGGGCGACGCGGGCGGCGAGAGCAGCCCGGCGCTCAGCACGTACTCGACGAGGGTCAGCCATGGGAACGACGAGGCGCTGGTGAACCGATCAGAAGAAGAGAGACTCTGACGCACCCATAACTGGTGCGCCAAATGTCGGATTCAAGGCTCCACAAAACCATTGTTAGATTCGAACACTGGGGTGCGTGCGAAGAACTCAACTTCCCCTATCTACCTACTCACCATCTCCACGATCTAACTCGATGAACAGGCAGGAAATGACACAAAGTAGTTGATACGTCCAAAACGTATCTATAATTTCTGCTTGCTCCATGCCACTTTTGGGTGATATTGCTATGATATTCATACACTTCCATACACTTTTGATCATATTTGGACTAACTTACTAATCCAGTGCACCCCAGTGCCAGTTTCTGTTTTCGGCTGTTTTTGTATTTCAGGTTTTCACGTTACGAGAACTGCCAGGAAAAATCCAGAAAAATTATATAAAAAATCAGCGTTCCGGAAACTACCGTGCGTCCGAAGGGCAGCCGGGGGGCGGGGGGGCCACCAGGGCTCCAGGCGCCCTGGCGGCGCGCCCCCCCTGGGCCGCGCCGGGGGGGCGCCTGGGCCCCCCGAAGCTTCCCCGATGCCCCCCTTTGGCATATATTTAAAGCGTCCTCCGAAACCCTCAAAAGAGGAACTCTTTTCGCGATCCCATCTCTGTTCCGCCGCCGCCGCCGCTTCCAAGATCGGGAGCACCAGGAGAACTCTTCCCGGCACCCTGCCGGAGGGGAGGATCACCACCGGGAGCTTCTCCACCACCATGGACGCCTCCCGGATGACTCGTGAGTAGTCTCCCTTGGACCATGAGTCCATGACCAGTAGCTATGTGATGTTCTCCTCCCGTTCTTGTGCTTCACTAATTAGTCCTCGTGAGCTGCCCTACATGATCGAGGCACATATGTAATCCTTTGCTGGGATCCGATGGATTATGAGATTATGTTCAGATTGATCTTGAGTAATATATTTGATCTACCTCTTTTATATTTATGTTCATAAGTAATTCTTGCATGTTCTCCGTTGTTATTTATTGCTTTGGCCAAGTAATACGTAGTGACTCCAAGAGGGAACGTTATGCTCGATTGTGGGTTCATGCCCCTCGATGACTAGCTTGAGTGACAGAAACATGAGTCTAGGGGATGTGCTGTTGCCACAAGGGGGAAAACAACGGTGCTTGTGCACGCGGGTGCAAGGATTGTTTACTTTACGCAAAGTTCTTTTAATGCAGTTGTCTGTTGCATTGAGTTTACACTATGGGTGGGACTCGCAACTTAATACCAGCGAGATGTTCTGGATAGATATCTCAAGGTGGATGATTAGTAGTAGATATTGATGGATTTCGGTCTACTTAATTTGGCGTACCACCCATGCTTTGAACCTCAACCTTTCTGCAATGTACTCAGCATTGGTTTGCGTTCGTGGTCCTGTCAATTGCCCAGCTGTAATTTGTTTACCTCACATAGCTGTTTTATCGTCTTTTGAGAGAGAGACATCACTAGTGAACATCATGAGACTCTGGTCCATATTACCATCATTGATCACATCCACTATTTACTTTTCGCTATTTACTTACTATTGCAAAACATTATCTATCACTACTATCATTGCTTTTAATCCTTTGTGAACTACAAGGCCAGAGGGATTGACAACCTCTCTGTACTCGTTGGGAGCAAAGTTATTTGTATCTGTGTGCAGGTCCACGTTGATTGCTAATACGCGCCGTTAGCAGTTGACACCTACTTGTTGAACCTAGGAGTCTCTGGGGATTCGATCCTTGGTATCTTTGCTAAGGGAAAACACTTCTACATACTGCATCTTACACCTTCCACTTGGGGTAACCAACGAGGGGTTCGAGGCCCATCAAGGAGTATTTTCTGGCGCCGTTGCCGGGGACTCCACTCTTCAGGATAGGGGAGTTGCACGCTATCTTTTACCTTTGCTTTTAGTCTTGTTAGTTTACCTTTCAGTTTTTGCTTTAGTACCTTTTATCGAAAATCACAAAAATAGTTATCTTGCTTTCTTGCTACTATGGGTTCCACCGAGAACACCAAGTTGTGTGACTTCACTAGTCACAACAACGATGACTTTATCAGCACACCTATCACTACACCTGCCACTTCAGCACCTTCATATGAAATTAAACCTGCTTTACTGAACTTAGTCATGAAAGATCAATTCTCCGGTGCTGGAGATGATGCTGCTTTACACTTAAACAACTTTGTTGAACTCTGTGATATGCAAAAGTACCAAGAAATAGATGGTAATATTGTTAAGCTTAAGCTTTTTCCTTTCTCCTTGAGAGGAGGAGCTAAAATTTGGTTTTAGTCTTTGCCTAGAAATAGCATAGATTCATGGGACAAGTGCAAAGATGCTTTTATTGGAAAATACTATCCACCTGCTAAAATTATCCAACTTAGAAGTAACATAATGAATTTTAAACAATTGGATAATGAACACGTTGCCCAAGCTTGGGAACGTATGAAATCCCTTATCAAGAACTGCCCTACTCACGGTTTGACTACTTGGATGGTTATCCAAACTTTTTATGCAGGCTTGAACTTTACCTCGCGGAACTTGTTAGATTCAGCCGCGGGAGGAACTTTTATGTCAACTACACTTGGTGCTGCCACGAAGCTTCTCGATGAGATGATGACCAACTATTCCCAATGGCACACCGAACGCGCTCCAACAGGTAGGAAGGTAAACTCTGTCGAGGAGATTTCCTCCCTTAATGAAAAAGTTGACTTGATTATGTCTCTACTTTCGAAGCAATCTACTGTTGATCCTCGTGATGTTCCTTTAAATTCTTTGATTGCTCAAGAACAAGTAGATGTGAATTTTATCTCTAGAAACAATTTTAACAACAATGCTTATAGGAGTAACTTTGGTAACAATCCTAGACCGTTCCCCTCTAATTCTTATGGGAACAACAATGCTTATCCTAGTACCAAGAACTCCACTACTGAACTAGAGATTATGCTTAAAGATTTCATCACTACCCAAAAATCCTTTAATAAAAGTGTAGAAGAAAAACTTCATAAACTAGATGATCTTTCTTTTAAGGTAGACCATTTAGCCAATGAGGTAAAATTGCTAAAAATTGAAACTTCTCCTCTTGAGGAGAGGAAGGTCATTCCTATTAATGCTACTCAAGTGCAAATTAATGAAAATATTAGGATGATGGCTAAACTTAAAGAAAGATGGGCTAGAGAAAGGGAGGAAGAGGATAGAATTAAGAGCCTTCCTACCCACCACACTGTTGCTACTATCCAAGTTGTTGAGGATATCCAAACTCTTAGCACCCAATGTACTCCTGGTCCCAATGGACCTATTAATGGTGATGCTATGACTATAGAAACTACCAAACAAGTGAACCTAAAGGACACTACTACCACTTTACTTGATGCTCGTGACCTTGATTTTGATAATTGCACTCTTACCGAAGTTATTGATTTCCTTCACAAGATGTCTAGAGACCCCCGCACTAGCACGCTTAACCTTGCCTTCACAGAGCATATCACTAATGCTCTCATCAAAGCTAGGGAGGAGAAACTTAGAGTAGAAGCCTCCATACCTAGAAAGCTAAAGGATGGTTGGGATCCTATGATAAAAATTAAATTGAATGACTTCTCTTGCTATGCATTATGTGATGTTGGAGCTAGTACCTCTGTTATGCCCAAAAGACTATATGATATGCTTAAATTGAAACCTTTTGATTCTTGTTCTTTTGGTGTTCGTCTCGTTGATTCTTCCATAAAGAAACCTTTGGGGAGGATCGACGATGTTCTTATCGTTGTTAATGATAATTATGTTCCCGTTGATTTCACTATTATGGATATTGAATGTGATCCTTCATGTCCAATTATTTTGGGATGTCCCTTTTTACGCACCGTTGGTGCTATCATTGACATGAAAGAGGGTAATATAAAATTTCAGTTTCCTCTCAAGAAAGGGATGGAACACTTCCCTCGAAAGAAGATCAAGTTACCTTTTGAGTCCGTTGTACGGGCTAGCTATTCTTTTACTCTTGATAAAACTTGATCTATATGCATTATGCCTAGCTTAAAGGCATAAAAGAAAGCGCTTTTGGGAGGCAGCCCACATGAATAATTTTTTTGCTTTTGTTGTGTCTTGATGTTGTTTACTGCTGTAGCATCATCATTGTATCTTTGCTTTTCATATTTGTGCCAAGTATAGCCTCTGATTGCTAGAAAGTTCAAAAGTTGTGAGGTGCTGTCCAGGAAACAGATTCTGTCCTTGGATAGAAAAATTCGTATAAAATCACCAGATCATCTTTTTGGTCTAAATATTTTCGACAGCGTTCTCTATATAATTGTCTTTCGTGCGTCTGTTCTGAGTTTTTTGATTTGAGTTGCAGAAGTATCCCGAACAGATCAATTGCTACCTGCTGTTCTGTTTTTCACAGATTCTGTCCTGTTTTGCCTTTCCTTCATTTTGCAAATCAAGAGCTTGCTTTTTGTTTGCAAAAACCTTTTGGCAATCTTGAGAAACAGTAGAACTTCAAGAATATCTTTATTTCCAGCAAGGTATAATTATTTTATTAAGGTTACTAACCTCGCTAATCAGATTACAATGAGTTATGTATGAAGGGAGTTTTCAAGTGTGCGAGGGAAGATGATAAAAAGATTCAGGAGTGTCAAGCGCTCAAGCTTGGGGATGCCCCCGTGCATCCCCAAGAAATATTCAAGGAGACTCAAGCGTCTAAGCTTGGGGATGCCCCCGTGCATCCCCTTCTCCATCAACATTATCAGTTCGTCTTTCGTTTCGCTATATTTTTATCACTTCATGTGTTATGTGCTATGCTTGGAGCGTCTTGCTTTTAGTTTTCTTTTTAGTTTTTCATAACGAGTCAGAACTCAGCATTCTTTATGTGGGAGAGAAACACTCTCCACTTCTGGCTAGAACATAACATAGAATTTTCATGTCTATCTTTGCTGTGTGTGTTCTTTGTCTTTTAATAGCTACTATCATGCTCTGCTCTTAGTATTCATGCTTATCTTTTCAAAGAGCTTTTGTTTAGTTGGTTGCTTGAACTCTCTTTAATTATCATGCTCACCTTATTAAGAGAGTTTGCTTCCGTTGCATTGGTTAATATGTCTATGATAAAGATGCTACGTGCATAATGGTTCTTAGTAGTTCAGGTTTCTTATGGTTAGTCTCAAATAGCTGGGGGGTTCCCAATGTGTTATTGGAGTACCAACATGATTTGTTTGCCGATGATGTGGTATGGTTTAGTAATATCTTCCTTCAAGAATTTATTTTGATTGACTTGGCGTATGCTCACGCATAATTAAGACTGTAAAGAAAGTCTATCAAGCCTTGGTGATCTTTTATTTCTGAGTAGCGATATAACTACCATGCCTGATTCAATATTGCTTTGTCGCTCTGCATGATTATGACCGTCATTTCTCTCTTAGTTGGTCGCTCCCAGTCTTTTGCTAACCTCCACCTAAACTAAGACTAACTTTGCAATACATAGCTCATGGGAAAGTAGCTTAAAAACTATTGTGGTAAAGAATATGTTGCTTATGTATCTTATTTCTTATAAGTTGCTTGTTGGGCGGTAACCATGTTTCTGGGGACGCCATCAACTGTCACACTTTTGTTGAATATCATGTGAGTTGCTATGCATGTTCTTCTTGTCTGAAGTAAGGGTGATTTGCCGTGGGTTGAATGAATATGCATATTGTTAGAGAAGAACATTGGGCCGCCAACCAAAGCCATGTACCATGGTGGAAGTTTTAGCTTGGACATTAATCCTCAATCTCTTATGAGAATATGCTTATGCATTAAAGAGGAGTCCATCATCTATTTTCTATGTTGTCCCGGTATGGATGTCCTCAAGTTGAGATCTATCAAAAACGAGAAATCAAATGCGATTTATCTCCTTGGACCTTTGTACAGGTGGCATAGAGGTACCCCTTTGTGACACTTGGTTGAAACATATGTAATGCAATGATAACCCATGGAAATCCGAGCTAATTGGGACAAGGTGCGAGCACTATTGGCATTCGAGGTGTTTACCCTAGTTCGGGCCACCTCGCGGTGTAATTCCCTACTCCTACTTTGTGGTGGATTGCCTCGAGGTGGGCTGAGGAAGAACTAGTACTCTCGTTGAACAACCTTAGGAGGTGTGTTCTTGCTTGTGGTGGTGAGGTTGGTCTGAATGATCTGTCCGATCTACATCCCCCTCCTATGGTGGTGGCTAAGCTATATTTATAATGGCCTTGGTCCTCTTCCCCCAAAATGTAGGCAGGAAGGGATCCCACAACAGCCAAATTTGAAGGGAGACAACTAGTACATCTTATCCTAATGAAAGGTGGTCTTCGCGTGCAAAGCTTCTAGTCCTGACGCCACGGTGGTCTCGGTGATGACCTCCGTCCTGCCGTCCTGGCGATCATGATCTTGTTTCATGGAAATGGAAACCTTTGGCTTATTCCTCGGGACTCCACACCTGTGCTTTCCTCTTTAGCACCAAAGTGGAAACCTGTTGTCCTGCGCCCGCTGGTGCCCGCCTGGCCTTGGTCGTCATGGCTTGCGTCATCTGAACCTTGTGAGGTGGTGGCTTGCATAGAGATCTCCGCACCTCAGGAGCCAACCTAGTGAGACTGCTCCTTCTAGAAGTCTTGGTGTCATCCGCCTCGCAAGGCTTGGCCCCTCGCGAGGGTCTTGTCTTGCTGATGCTGAAGATGGGCCGTACCAGGCCGATGAAGGAGCTACATCGTGGGCCGCAGTCAGGCAAGTCTGGGTACCATGGTTCCCAGAACATCGATAACGAAGATTAGAGTGAAGAAATAGAAAAGCGAGGGAAACTAAGTCATCACAAAATTAGTGTACATGAAGCAGGATACGTAAGAGTAAATAACATGCAATCATACAAGCATGAAGAATATGAATTGAGGAAATGAAATATAGCATAATGAAATTCTTCAGTCAAAAATCATCAAAAGATAGATCACAAATTCTTCAACAATAGAATAATGTAAGAGATGGTGAGGAATTTGAAACCAAGTTGGCTCAGTGAAAACACAACAATTTGGTAGACCAGTTCCAATTTCTGCATCAATTGTACGTCTAGATGAGGCGGCTAAGTCACAACTCAAAGGACACACGGTCCTCACCATATTCCTCTTGAGCTAAGGTCACTTAGTCCTCGCCCAATCACTTATGGCAAGTCTTCAAGGTAGACTTCCAAAACCTTCACAGACTTGTTCACCGGCACACCACAATGACTCTTGGTATACTCGGAACTTGACACCTAACTGTCTGGAAGAATGATAGTCTTCAAAGGTAACTGGCATCGGATCACACAGATCAATCTCTTCAGTGATGCTCAATCACTTTGGCTCTGGGTTTTTCATTACTTAGGATTCTCTCAAAGTCATCAGAGGATGGGTTGCTCTCAAATGAGATGTGTCAAGTTCTCTCGGAGAAGACAACCAACAAGTGGTTGTGGGAGCGGCTATTTATAGCCAGGGGCAACCCAACATGAATTGTCATAAATGCCCTTCTCTAATTCAACCATTGTCAGGATAAGGATCCACTTGACAGCTAGCCCGCGGCACAACAATGGTCGTAACTAGAACTCTCAAATTCATCGGTGCACTCAATTTCCTCACGGTGGGCAGATCACACTAGCAAATTCCTAACTTCTTAGCCTAACCAAATTCTTCAGTGACCAGATAAACTTCGTCACTATCGCTATAAAATGCTTCACCTGTTTCAGAGATTTCCAAAGGCTTCACTTGAAGCGGCTTGTGTATGAGTAGGTTTGAGCACTACTTTGGAAATGTGAAATATGTTTCACCTTGACCCCCTTTAATATTATAGTTTTTCGTATGACCCAAATAAGAAGAAAAGAAAATATGAAATGAATGTCTTCAAGCTTCTAGTCTTGACATCAATTTGTTCAAAGGTTATACCAATTTCATCACCAAATTCTTCACTTGAAGAAATCCATTTTTAGGGGTTGTCCTCCATGTCTTAAACCAAATCTTCAGAGACACTTTCTCCTGTGTATACTCACAAACACAGTATTTCCTTAACCTACTTGTCTTCAATACTCCAAAACCACTAAGGGGGCACGTGACGCACTCACAATCTCCCCCTTTTTGGTGATTGATGACAATTGGTTAGGCTTTCAACGGGAGTAAAATAATTGAAGTGTACATACTGAGTATGAAGAATTTGGTTGCAAGATATTGAGGAACTCCCCCTGAAGATGTGCATATGAAGGTTGCTTTAGATTGCAAATGCACATGGCAGGTTGAATTTGTGGAGATCTCGCCCTATATCTTGGAATCCAATCATGCATGATCATAAGATATTTGAAGAATATGAATGAATGATAAAAAATGGTGTCTGACAAAATTGTCATGAATGAGCAGATATATTTAAGGTTAGACCTTGCATATAAAGTGTAGCAAAAGAGTCAGACGATGAACAATTATTAAGTTACAACTCATCAAAGAGCAAATCCAATAATGTTCAAGAGTTGTAACTTAAGTAAAAACAACCCATATATAGGCCCGTTTGAAGACTAACTCGACCTTCTCCCCCTTTGTCATCACATGATCAACAAAGGAGACAGAGCTGAGGACTAGCACCCCTGAAGAAAATCATGGAGGAGATGAGGGAGCACCAGCATTGTCTGGCTCACGTGATGCAGAGGGACCAACAACAGTATCTTCAACAACTTCATTTTCATTAGTTGTGCGTGATGAAGACTCAGAGCTCAGCATAAGAGGAGGAACTTGGGTTTTCTTAAAATTCTTCCAAGGTGGTTCAGCCCAGTCAAAGTTTATTTAAAAGTCCATAGCAGCAAGTTCATCATTTGTCTTGAGGTGCGAGAGTATGGCCCAAGTGTGATCAAATATCTCGTGGATATAATAGCGATTCTTGCGGACAACGTTATGCGTCACCGTAATGTTGCCTCGAATAGAAGCAAATAGATGCTTAACCCATTGGTGATTCTTGTCAACTTTTTGGTGCAAAGTTATGAGCAAGTCACGGTTCGTGATGACACGTGGTGCTTCGAGTGAGGAAGATGTCCTTGAAGCATTTGCAGCAGTGTCCTAGCTAGCAGTTTCTTCAGCGATTGAAGTTGAGACATGCAAATGAAATTGTCCATTAAGAGGACAGATTCCTTCATGAATTAGAGTCTTGCCTCTCTAGGAAATGTGCATAGAGTACTCGGAAGAACTTCAACTTCAGCCAGATAGCTTAAGTGATTCTAACAATCAGCCTTGTAGTGAATTGAAGACCAGGATTTGGTGAATCTCATGATCCATGGAGCATATGGCTTCAAGTCAAATGGTGATTGTCGGTATCAGGGCTCTGGGGGCATGTACAAAGGATTCTGCTTCACCTAAACACTCTGCTCACTATACTTAGGGATCAATATCGTCGTCTAGGATGATTGAAGGGGAAGGAAGAACACAGAGATTTACCCAAGTTCGGGCCACCTTGTGGTGTAAAACCCTACTCCTGCCTTTGGTGGATTGGCCTCATGAGGAGGTTGAGGATGAACTAGTATAGTGGATTAGAAGCCTCGCGAGGGCTCTATTGGATTGGATCAGTAGATCTGGGAGTCATCCCCTCTATGGTGGAGACTAGCCTATATTTATAGTGGCCTTGGTCTTCTTCCCTTTTCGTTTAGGAGGGAAGGGATCCCATAATGGCCAATTTTGAAGGGGATAAGAGGTACATCTAATCGTGACGAAAGGTGGTCTTCGCCTCCAAAGCTTCTGGCCATGATGCAGTGGTGGTCTCAGCGATGAAATCTGTCCTGTCGAGCGGTGGTCTTCATCTCGTTGCACCAGAATGCAACCCTTTGGGGCCTTCCTCATGAACCTGCGCCTGTCCTTGCCTCCTGAGCACCAAAGGGGAAACTTTCCTCCTCTGCGCAAGCCGTCACTCGTGTGGCCTTGGTCATCATGGCTCACATCATCGGCAGCCTCGTGAGGCTGGGTACTTGCATATAAATCTCTGCTCCTCGGGAGGCAGACACGAGGAGCCGCTCCCGAGGAGGTCTTGGCATTGCTCGCCTCGCAGGGCCGGGGGCCCTCGCAAGGGCTTTTCTTGAGGTCCTTATAGCTGGGCCATACTAGGCCGTCGTTAAGCCCGTGTGCTGGGCCGCAGGCAGGCAAGTCTGGGAAACCCCGATCCCAGAACGTCAACAGTAGCCCCCGGGCCCAAGGCACGCTCAGGCTAACTTCGAGGCGAAACCAAGGAGATTGGTCTGAAGTGTCGCGGGCCCCAATCGCCTACGGGCCAGGCTTGACACGTGGCGCTCGACGGGATGCGGAAACCTCCACTTCCCCATGTCACCTCAGCAACTGCCCAGGCTGGCGAAAACCTGGCGCACGCCGGAGAGCCGTCATCACCTGACTGCGAAGGGGCGCCGGTTGGCCTTTGACCACCTATAAGAGGGTGATGGAGCCCCCTGGCCATCTTCATCTTCTCGCTCCCCCCTTCACGCCCTTGTTGCAACATCCATGGCATCGGTGAGAAGGTTCTCAGCACTGAAAAGGGGAAAGCTCCACGGGAAAGACTAGAGTCACCCGTGCCAAAGAGGGGGTGAGGCCGTCCTCGCAGATCACCATAAAGCCAGTGACGCCCCCTAGGAGTGCGAGCGAGCCTCCACGGGCGTCCTCATTGCCTTTGGTGGCCGAGGGAAAGGCCTCCTTCATGGAAGCGGCGGCGGAAGCTGCGGCGGCTGTGGTCGGGGTGGGAAGCTCTCGGTGGCCGCTTGGCCACCGCGCCCATGACTCCACTCGGCCGACGCGGCTCGAGAGTTTATGGTGTGGGCGCAAAGGCCAAGAGACCCTTAGATACAACTCCCGCGCTTCTTTGCGGGGGAGTTGCCGGTCGAGGGGCCCGGCGGCCTATGGCTATAGGGCGACGACTGCTGTAGCCAGGCCTCGTGGGTGGAGGTCGAGGTTACCCCTATGGGAAATATATTCCTGCACTACAAGTGGCAGACATATGCCCGTGCCCATGGCTTGTAGGGTGGCGTACCCTTCACTTCAGGTATGACGGGGTGGCAACGTTCTTCATCACGGTCTTCGGGGAAGATGGCAGGCTCTTGGCGTGCGGCCAAGAGGGCGGCGACGGTGATAGCGACCACTTCTCCGACGGCCACGGCCGCAGCGGCAGCGATGTCCTCAGTAGTGAACTTGGCCTTGGCGATGATCACAACTCCTCCAGCAGCAGCGACACTTCCTCCAAAGAGAGCTCGAGCGACGACGACTACGACGAGCCACCACGTCGTCATACCCGGACCAAGGAGGGCTGCGAGCCGCCATGCTTCCTCGCCCCCGCCCAGGAGGACATCAAGCTGCCATGTTGCCGCGCCCCTGTCAAGGAGGAGGAGGAATCCAACTGAGCGTGGGCGGTGCCAGAGCCAGGCCTCAGGGGCATCGGTCCTCGGGAGGTCACTTTTTTGTTATGGTTTCTTTTATTTCCTGCATTAAGAACCATGAAGAGCCCCGTGAGGGCGTGTAATGAATTGCGGCGCTTGCGCCTTTATCTCAGTGTTTCTTGTTCATATTCTAGCATTTATGCCATTACTAATTGAAGAGCTCTTGCCCGACACGATTAGGATAACTTAGCTTGGTGTGCTTTGTGGCCCGTAACGGGTTGCTGCGTCATGGGGCGCAAACCTCCAGGGTTTTTGATCCTACGCGCGCCGCTTGTTCCGGTAACGACGCTGCTAGGGCGCCGAGGCATCTTAGGAAACTTGTAGGTGAGGACAATCCTCGTAGACTAGGTAGCTCCGGAGTCTCGAGGAAGGCTCGCGACTCACGAGGCCCCTTGCGGGCTGATGAGCGTTCAGGGCCTCCGGAGACGCCTCAGCCAGGCGCTGAACCTCGCGGGGATGCAACAAGTACTTGACATAGGGCTCCTTAATAGCAAGCCCTCCTAGCAGCTAGCCGGACCGGGGCTGCTTTTCTTCAGCCACCCTTCTATAATGCTCATCCTGCATCAAGAGCCCCTGAGCGAGGACCGATCGTCACTGGCGTGCTAGGTTGTGATGCCCGACAAGGCCAGGAGATGAGTGCTCCTGAGGCCCAAGTACCAAAGGCGATTATGCAAGTTGGCTCGCTCGAGAGCAATGCGCAAGGATTCAAATGCCAATGTCTTGGCGTGGTGTGTGCGTGGGTGGACCCACGGCTGTCGTCGCCTAGGCCGGCTCATGCGTACGCACCGTGCCCAGTCCCCGCTCGCGGGACGCATGGCAGGGAGCGACGGGCAACCAAGAGAGGCCCAGGAGAGAAAACGCTGCAAGGAGAAACAATTCGGACCCCTTTTGAAATAAAGACATGAGAACTTCAAGTTTCATTCCAAGAAAATTTTGGTTACAAAAAGAGAGCAAAAGAACAGCCACGTCTGGCGCCTATACTACTCTTCCCACCAACGCGGAGCATGGGGCCTCCACTAGGCGTGGGCATAGTCGCTGATAAACCGTATCATCCGCCAGTGCGGAGCATTGAGCTTCCGCTTGGGTGTGGGTGGGAGCCCCCGCGGGACCGAGGAGCGGTGCACCGGAGACTCCGGGGCGTGTACACCCCCCCTCATTATTACGTGTGAGTGTCACGGGTAGAACTTGCGGAAATGCTGGATGTGCGAGGCATTCTGGACGAGGACCCCGTCCTCCGTCTCCAAGCACACGGAACTAGGCCTGGAGATGCGGGCGAACCTCAACAGGACCTCCCACATGGGGAGAGCTTGTGGAGGCCCTCCCTGGAGGGGACCCGCCTCAAGACGAGGTCTTTGACTTCGAGGGTATGAGGGTGGATGTGGCGGCAATGGTAGAGCTGCAGCGCCTGCTGGTAACTTGCGGCGCGGAGAGAGGCCTGGCAGTGGGCCTCCTCTTCGGCCATGAGATATGTTCCCCGCGAAGCATCCTGATGCGCCTCATCGAATGCCAAGACTCACGGGGAGCGGTGCTTGACCTCATGCGGGCGGACCGCCTTAGCCCCGTAGACGAGGAAGAACGGGGTCTTGCCGGTGGGCTTAGTCACATTGGTGCGGATAGACCACAACATGAACTGAAGCTCATTGAGCCAACCCCTGCCGTAGGCCTCAAGCTTCTTCTTGAAGCTCCTTGTCTTGAGGCCCCTCTGGACATCCGTGTTGGTGCGCTCGTCCTGGCCATTGCTTCGCGGGTGCGCCACCAAAGCATAGCATATCTGCGTTCCAAGGTTGGCACAATACGTCCTGAAGAGGTTACTTGTGAATTGGGAGCCATATTTAGTAATGATACGGTTGCGGACACCAAAACGGCTCACGAGGCCCTAGATTAACTTGATGGTCGAGCCGACGGGGATGATGCGCATGGGCTCCACCTCCGCCCACTTGGTGAATTTGTCGATGGCGACGTAGAGGTAGCGGTAACCGCCAGCCGCCTGGGGGAACGGGCCCAGAATGTGCAACCCCCAGACCGCAAAGGGCCACGAGAGTGAGATGGTCTGAAGACCCAGCACGAGCTGATGAATCTGCTTGGCGTGGAACTGGCAGGCCTCGCAGGATCAGACAAGCTTGGTCGCGTCATAGAGCACCGTAGGCTAGTAGAAGCTGTTGTGGAACACCTTCCCACAAGGGTGTGCGACGAGGAGTGGTGCCCGCAATCTCCACCATGTTTGTGGGCCAACATCTCGCGCCCCTGCTCCTCGGATATGCACCACAGTGAGACATCGTTGGGGCGTCTTCGGTAGAGCTCGCCATCTACAAGCAATAGGTAGTGGCCTGGCAAGTCACTCATTCTGCGTCTTCCTCCTTCTCCGACAAGGCTTCACGAAGCAGGTACACCATGAGCTCCTTGGTCCAGTCGCCTGGCTGAGGCTGCAGCGCAAGGAGCAGGTGGGCTCCTGAGGCCGAGATGCATGCTGGGGCGCCTGAGGACGGCACTAGTGGTGGCTCCTCCCAAAGCACTGTCGTACTCATGGTCGGGGGCTCAGCCGATCATCTAGAGAGCTTCTCCTTGAAGACGCCGAGTTTCTGAGGCTCGCGGCGTGATGCCCTCTTCGTGATGTCGTCTGCTTCCTTGTTCGCACCGTGCGGGACGTGCGGTAGTTCCAAGCCTAAGAAACGCTTTTCGATTTTACATACCTCTTTCAAGTATGCCTCCATGTGCTCATCCTTCGGTTTGTACTCCTTGTTGGAGAAGTTGACGAGGAGCTGAGAATCACCTTTGATGGTGAGGTGCTTTATCCCCAGAGCAGTCGCGGCCCTGAGGCCGGTGATCAGGCCCTCATACTCCGCAATGTTCTTGGAGACCTTCTCGCCATGCTGGAAGATGAACTTCATGGCGTAGTAGAGCTTCTCCTTGGTCAACGAGATGAGCCCAACCCCAGCTCCCGCATCTTGCCGTGCGAAGGCACCGTCGAAGTGCATGACCCAGCCATCGGGCACCCTGTTGTCGGGCGTGAGGGACTGGCCCATGTCAAGCCCCTGGTCGGTAGGGTCTATCCACTTTGCCATGAAATCGGTGAGGGTCACGCCTTTCATGACCCTGGTCATGTTGAACTCTAGATGGCATGCCTGTAGCTCAATGTTCCACTCCGCGACTCTCCCGGCCGCGTTGGGGCTATGCAACACCTTCTCCAAGGGGTATGTAGAGATGACCTTGATGGGGAGGCCCTGGAAATAATGACGCAACTTCCTTGAGGCAACAAGGACTGCAAGAAGGAGCTTCTTCTACATAGGGTAGCGCAAGCGCGCATCTCGCAGCACGGTGCTGACGAAGTACACCGGATGCACGATGACGGATGAGGTGTCGATGGCACCTGGTTCCGTGCGAGGCACAAGGGACTCATGAGCCCCATTGGTTGGTGAAGCGCTGAGGGCCTCAGGAGCGCCATCCTGAGGAGGTGAATGTTGCATGACCCCTCGCAGCTCGCGTTGCCCGTCGCCTGTGCCGACGTGCTCTTCTCGGACCGCCACGAGCGCTGCGCTGGCGGAGTGGGGGTGTCTGCCAGGTACATCACCAGGGGCTCACGAGGGTGAGGTGCCACCATGACGGGTGGGCTTGTGAGATATGTCTTGAGGTCCTCGAAGAACGCCTCAGCTTCTCGAGTCCACTCGTAAGGACCCTTCTTCATCAGATTGAAGAAAGGGAGGGCGCGCTCACCGAGTTTGGAGATGAAACGCCCTAGGGAGGTTACGCAACCCGCAAGCCTTGGCATCTCTTTGAGGGTCTGAGGCGGGTGCATCTTTTAAATTTCCTTGACCTTCTCAGGATTGGCCTCAATCCCTCGGTGCGACACAAGGAAACCCAACAGCTTGCCAGACGGGACCACGAACACACACTTTTCTAGGTTGGGGCTTTGGTTCACCTGGCGCAAGTTAGTGAACGTCTCCTCCAAGTCCTCTATCAGGGTCCTCGCCTCCCATTACTTGACCACAATGTCATTGAGGTATGCCTCCACGTTCCTCCCTAGCACAATGTGCATTAGCCATCGAAAGGTCGCACTAGCGTTTCACAGCCGAAGGGCATGCAGGTGTAACTATATACGTCACACGGGGAAATGAAGGCCATCTTCTTGAGATACTCCACCGCCATCTTGATTTGATGACAACCTGAGAAAGCATCCATAAAACACACAAGATTGCACTCAGTGGTGGAATCCACGATCTGGTCGATGTGCGGGAGCAGGAAGGGGTCCTAAGGGCAAGCCTTGTTGAGGCTCGTGAACTCGATGCACTCCTTCCCACCCTTCTTGGGGATGAAAAACGGGTTAGCCAGCTAGTCCAGGTGATGTGCCTCTTGAATAACTCTCTCTTCTTGTAGCTTGCACACCTCCTAGACGATGAATGCTTGCTTCTCCTACGCCTAACACTGCGCCTTCTGCTTCACTGGGTGCACATTGGGGCAAACCACCAAGTGGTGCTCGATCACCTCCCTCTGGACGCCCACCAGGTCGAATGCCTCCCATGCAAACACGTCCTTGTTTGCCCGGAGGAAATCGATCAGCGCCTTCTCCTGCTCTAGGGGAAGGCCGGCGTCGATGGTGAAGGTAGGGCTTGAGCCCTCGCTATCAACAGGTACCTTATTCGTCTCGGTGCGGTCTTGAGAAAACAACTGTTTCTTCTTTGTGGACGCAGCCTCCGGAGCTTCCGGGGCACCCCTAGCGTCCGGGGATGAGGCCGTCGTGGCTCTGTTGATGATCTTGAGGGCCCGAACCGCATCATGCCTATCCCCAATCACAGAAATGATGCCGTTGCTGTCAGGCATCTTAATGGTGTTGTAGCTCGGGTGCGTTGCTGCCATGAACTTGTCGACGGCCAGATACCCTAGGATGGCATTGTATGCGAGGGCGATGCGAGCCACGTCGAAGTCGATAAGCGTGGTGCAGTAATTATCACCAGTGCCGAAGGTGATGGAGAGGCACACCTATCGGCGTCCAGGGAATGGGGGTACCCAGACTTGCCTGCCTGCGGCCCGTGATGTGGCTCCATCAGCGGCCTGGTGCGGCCCAACTTAAGCAACTTCAACTCAAGACCCTCGCGAGGGGCCAAGCCTCGCGAGGCGGGCGACAGCAAGACCTCCCCAGGAGGAGTCTCTCTATGCTGGCTCTCGAGAAGCGGAGATATCTATGCAACGAGTACCTCGCGAGGTTCACGTGATGTGAGCCATGACGACCAAGGCCAGGCGGGCGCCAACGAGCGTAGTGTACCAGTTTCCTCTTTGATGCTAAGAGGGCAGGCACAGGCACAAATTCCCGACGGATGAGGCAAAGGTTTCCATACTGACGCAACAAGACCAAGGACCGTCAAGGTTGCAGAATGGAGGTCATCGTGGAGCTCGGCACGGCGTCACCACCAGAGCCTTTGGCAGGCGAAGACTACTTTTGTCAGGATAACTTTTACTAGTTGTTCCCCTTCAAATTTGGCGGTTGTGGGATCCCTTACCGCTGATATTTGGGAAGAGGACCAAGGCCACTATAAATAGGACCTAGCTACCACCATAGAGGAGGATCGGGTCCATTCCACCCTACTCACACCACAAGCTCATCTGAGCCCAAGAACACCTCTCCTTTGGAGGCTATTTCCCTTGTACTAGTTCATCCTCAGCCATACAAATGCAATCCACCACACACACTGGATTAGGGTATTACACCACAAGGTGGCATGACCAAGTATAATACTCTATGTCCCCTGTTCTTTGAGCACGACGAGCTAGGCTGCGGAATCATAGGGTGAGCGCGCTGGGGAGGGAGCGTTCTTCGTGCACACCCTAGAGCTCGAACCTCTCAAGGGTTTGCAGAACCCGGAATCTGACATTTGGCGCGCCAGGTAGGGGTGCGCTCAAGCCTCTCTCCCATCTCAGCTCACCGCCGCCCAGCGGCCCCGATGGCCGACGATGCGAGGGCTCAAGCCAACCACTGGGCTGCCTGGCCCATCTAAGCAGCGCTGACTGCCCAGGAGGACCTCAACTCCGCACTTCAGGCAACCCGCACGCCACCCGGCATCACCAGAACGGGCGCCGTCGACAGGTGCCCCTCGCCCTCACTCCACGGCGCGCGCGCTCCGCCGCGCGCTCGTCAAACCACGCTGCGGCGACGGCGTCATATACCCGGTGGGAATAGGAGAACACACGGGTCGCGCTCATCATGGCCCGGGAACTACTATGGTGCAGGTTGGCTGAAGGTGGCTGCAATGCGTTGCTGGAGCACGTCGCCGAGCTATTGGACGCGGCCTACAGAGGTGATCCGCCTTTCTGTTCCATGCTCACGCCTCAAGTTGTGGCGGAGGCACGTGCGTTCCCCTGAGCTCTCGGGGGGTTAGAAGGCGCCAACATGGACCCTGGCGCGGCCGGCCCGGCCTCGGTGATGCCATCACCAGGAGCGACGACAGCAAGTGGCCCGCCGCGGGGACTCACAGGAATGTCACCCAGCTGCCACGAGAGCAAGATGCCACGACTGGTGGCTCAAGGCGCGAGGCAAACAGGCGAAGGCTCAGGCGGAGCGACCACGGAGGCCTACATACCTCGCATGGTGAACCTGGGGTACGCGTTAGAGGAAGACCCTAGGGCGCCTCCCAAGCCAAGGTGGGACGTCGAGATGCGGAGGCGCCCCGCGAGTGGCCCGAAGGCTTCATCGACCCCTTCAGCGACGGCGACGATAGGGTACAATCAGTAACTCGGGGGCAGGCGTATACTAACCATGGGCTGCAGGAGAACCAACCTACGGCGGCAGCCGACGGCCACATAGCGGCCGCTCCGTCCTCGGTGGGAGTGGCACACCGGGTGCTGCGCGGGGACAGTCATGAGCCAGAGCCTTCCTCGCGCCCCATGGAGCAAGGCACATCACGGAGGTAGGTCCTCTGCCGAGGAAGGCGCCGGAGGGCCTACCCCCCGGCAAAGGGCTCGTGGTCGCCGAGAGCACCGCTAATGCCGCTAGCGTCCTCCTTGCCCCTTGATCTCGTCCTGGTTTCCGGACGCCCCAACGGTGGTTGGGAGCGGCACAGGGAGGGGCCCTCGCCTGGCGATATGAAGCAAGGCTCACGCCTATGAAGGTTTCCGCCCACGACACTCACAAGGAATAATGAGTGGGGCTGTACATGCCCCAGAGTCTATGGAGAGCCGCCCTCCGGCCTTGGGGGCTCCCGCCCATGTCCTAGTGGAAGGACCATGCTCCATGCTGGCCGTCGACACTGTCCCCCAATGACTATGCTCACAACTAGTGAATGCACTTAGCTCCATGCTGGTGAAAGACAAGAAGACTAGCTAGGTGCCGGACGCGACCATTTGTTGTGCCCCTTTCCTGTAACTCGATTCATCGCGCCTTTTTGAGTTGAACTTGGAATCTATTTTATGCCAAACTTTGGGGGGTCTTCTCTTGTTCGTGTTGATTTCTTGTGTTTTGGTTACGTGGTTTACTTCTTTTCAAGGCTGGCGTCCGTTACCGTTCCCTTGGCGAGCACCTCGCAAGCGGATCTGGGTGTGGTGTGATACGTGTCCAACGTATCTATAATTTTTTATTGTTCCATGCTACTATATATTCTGTTTTGGATGTTTAATGGGCATTATTATACACTTTCATATTATTTTTGGGACTAACCTACTAACTCAAGGCCCAGTGCAAATTACTGTTTTTGCCCATTTTAGTGTTTCGCAGAAATGGAATATCAAACGGGGTCTAAACGGAATGAAACCTTCGTGAGAGTTATTTTTGGAGTCGTATCAACAAAAAAGACTTGGAGTACACGCGAGGGAATGAGAGAGGCAGTCACGAGGGCAGGGGGCGCGCACAGGGGAGGGTGGGCGCGCCCCCCAACCTTGTGGGCCCCCTCTGGCTCCCCCGGTGCCTTCTTCCTCCTATATACATCCTTGTACCCTGAAAACATCGAGGCAACAGACAAACCCTAATTCCACCGCCGCAACCTTCTGTTCCCGTGAGATCCCATCTTGGGGCCTGTTCCGAAGCTCTGTCGGAGGGGGGTCGATCACGGAGTGCTTCTACATCAACACCATAGCCTCACTAATGAGTAGTGAGTAGTTTACCACAGAACTTCGGGTCCATAGTTATTAGCTAGATGGCTTCTTCTCTCTGTTTGGATCTCAATACAAAGTTCTCCTCGATCCTCGATCTTCGAGGAGATCTATTCGATGTAATCTTTTTGCAGTGCGTTTTTCAAGATCCGATGAATTGTGGGTTTATGATCAAGATTATCTATGAACAATATTCGATTCTTTTCTGAAATATTTTATGTATGATTATAATATCCTGGCAAGTCTCTTCAAATTCTTGGTTTGGTTTGGCCTACTAGATCTATAGTTCTTGCAATGGGAGAAGTGCTTGGCTTTGGGATCAATCTGGCCGTGTCCTTTCCCCATGACAGTAGGGGCAACAAGGCACGTATTGTATTGTTGCCATCGAGGTTAAAAAGATGGGGTTTATATCATATTGCTTGAGTTTATTCCTCTACATCATGTCATCTTGCTTAAGGTGTTACTCTATTCTTATGAACTTAATACTCTAGATGCATGCTGGATAGCCGTCGATGTGTGGAGTAACAGTAGTAGATGCAGAATCGTTTCAGTCAACTTGTTACGGACGTGATGCCTATATATAATGATCATGCCTAGATATTCTCATAACTATGCGCTTTTCTATCAATTGCTCGACAGTAATTTGTTCAGCCACCATAGAATTCTGCTATCATGAGAGAAGCCACTACTGAAACCTATGGCCCCCGGGTCTATCTCTATCATATTACTTTTCCGTCAACTTGCCAATTTCGACCGCCGTTATTTATTTTCTTTATTTACTTTCTGTTTCGATACAAAAAATACCAAAAATACTATCTTATCATATCTATCAGATCTCACTTTCGTAAGTGACCATGAAGGGATTGACAACCCCTTATCGCGTTGGCTGCGAAGTTCTTATTTGTTTGTGCAGGAGTGAGGGACTCGCGCGTGGTCTCCTACTGGATTGATACCTTGGTTCTAAAAAAACTGAGGGAAATACTTACGCTACTGTCCTGCATCACCCTTTCCTCTTCGAGAGAATACAACGCAAGCTCGAGAAGTAGCAAGAAGAATTTCTGGGATCTACGCAAAAGTCATATACCAAGTAACTATCACAATCCCTTATCCTTCACATTACATTATTTGCCTCTCGTTTTCCTCACCCCCACTTCACCCTTGTCGTTTTATTCGCCCTTCTTTTTCCGTGTGTTTACCGTTCGCTTGCCTCTTGTTTGCTTGTGTGTTGGATTGCTTGTCACTATGGCTCAAGATAATACCAAATTGTGTGACTT
Source organism: Secale cereale (assembly GCA_902687465.1). Taxonomy (NCBI): domain Eukaryota; kingdom Viridiplantae; phylum Streptophyta; class Magnoliopsida; order Poales; family Poaceae; genus Secale; species Secale cereale. The sequence continues at coordinate 430,472,023 of LR738710.1, read as the reverse complement.
TTCCAATACCAACAATAATGATTTTATTAGCACACCTATTGCTCCTATTACCAATGCTGAATCTTTTGAGATCAATGTTGCTCTATTGAATCTTGTCATGAAAGATCAATTTTCTGGCCTTCCTAGTGAATATGCCGCTACCCATCTAAACAACTTTGTTGATTTGTGTGATATGCAAAAGAAGAGGGATACGGATAATGATATTGTTAAATTTAAGCTATTTCCATTTTCACTTAGAGATCGTGCTAAAACTTGGTTTTCCTCTTTGCCTAGAAATATCATTGATTCATGGAATAGGTGCAAAGATGCCTTTATCTCTAAGTATTTTCCTCCCGCTAAGATTATCTCTCTTAGAAACGATATTATGAATTTTAAGCAACTAGATCATGAGCATGTTGCACAAGCTTGGGAGAGAATGAAATTAATGATACGTAATTGCCCTACTCATGGTTTGAACTTATGGATGATCATACAAAACTTTTATGCTGACTTGAATTTTTCTTCTAGAAATGTTTTAGATTCGGCCGCTAGGGGCACTTTATGGAAATCACTTTAGAAGAAGCTACCAAACTCCTAGATAATATTATGGTTAACTACTCTCAATGGCACACCGAAAGATCTACTAGTAAAAAAATACATGCTATTGAAGAGATTAGTGTTTTGAGTGGGAAGATGGATGAACATATGAAATTATTCGCTGCTAAGAGTGCTTCTTCCGATCCTAATGATATGCCTTTATCCATGTTGATTGAAAATAATAATGAATCTTTGGATGTGAATTTTGTTGGTAGGAATAATTTTGGTAACAATGCTTATAGAGGAAACTTTAATCCTAGGCCTTATCCTAGTAATCCCTCTAATAATTATGGAAATTCCTACAATAACTCTTATTGACATTTTGGTAAGATTCCCTTTGAATTTGAAACTAGTGATAAAGAGTTTATGAATTCGCAAAAAAAATTCAATGCCTTGCTTGAAGAAAAATTGCTTAAGATCGATGAGTTGGCTAGAAACATGGATAGAATTACTATTGATGTTGATTCTTTGAAACTTAGATCTATTCCACCTAAGCATGATATCAATGAGTCTCTCAAAGCCATGAGAATTTCCATTGATGAGTGCAAACAAAGAACCGCTAGGATGCGTACTAAAAGAGATTGATTTATGAAAGCGTGTTCCTCTAATTATCATGATAATAAAGATGAAGATCTGAAAGTGATTGATGTGTCTCTTATTAAATTGTTGTTTTCTAGTATGAATCTTGATAAAGATGGGACTGGAGATGAGTCTACTTTAGCTAAAAGTTGTCCCAATGATTCTGAGTTTTTAGATCTTGATGCTAAAATTGTTAAAAGTGGGATTGAAGAGGTCAAAACTTTGCATAGCGATGAACCCACTATCTTGGATTTCAATGGATTTAATTATGATAATTGCTCTTTACTAGATTGTATTTTGTCAGGACCGATTTTCCACCTTTTTATCGAACCAGCACAGAAGAATACTTCTTACTGGTAGACAATTCCTTGATACTGAATTCCAGAGTACTGAATATTATACATGGTTGAGCTGAGGTTGCTCAACAATTTATTACAAGCACGCCCATATAATACATAAGGGCGGATATGACACAACGGTAGGGTGGCATAGCTACTAACTCGTAATAAAAAGGGGTGGTGGATATGTCACAGTGTAGACATGACTCCAATATCTTACAGTTCATCGAGTGTCGGAGTGAGACCCGATGAATTTATTTGGTGGGTGGCGGAAGAGGTTATAAAACAGAGATCAACTCCAGGATCGCAAGAGACTGACTGGGACTCCACTAGACGTCGGACTCGCTATCGAACTCTTCATCCATGAGATCGCCTTCGTCAACATCTGGCCAAATGAACAAGCCAGGTGAATACTTTGAATGTACTCGCAAGACAGTTCGGACATAAGATATAACATATGCAAACATGATGCATATGAGTAATCTAGCAATATGTATCCGAATAATATAGTTTGCACTGCAGGTAAAAATGGAAGTCGGACGGTAGTCCTCCCAAAATCCATAAGAGAAATAAAAGCAAAACCCAAACGAGTGTCTGAGCGACGCCTCGTGAGGAAAAATGAATAAAAACATGCCACAGTCGGACGTTTATGCGACATCACATAAAGGGCTTATATTCAAAAGTAAATAACAAAAATGCCACAGTCGGACGTCTGAGCGACATCACATAAAGGGCTTATAACAAAAGTAAATAATAAGAATGCCACAGTCGTACGTCTGAGCGACATCACATAAAGGGCTTATAATGGAAGTAAATAATAAGGATGCCACAGTCGGACGTCTGAGCGACATCACATAAAGGGCTTATATCAAAAGTAAATAACAAGAATGCCACAGTCGGACGTGTGAGCGACATCACATAAAGGGCTTATAACAAAAGTAAATAACAAGAATGCCACAGTCGGGCGTCTGCGCGACATCTCATAAACGGCTTATATAATCTCTGACATAACGGTAAAAGATTTCAAGAGGTTTATCAGTGCAAAAATAACTGGTTAGTTCATCTACCAAAATGACCCTTGACTAAATCACCACTCTTATTACTATCATGAATTTTCCGAGACGATCACTGGGGTTGACACGAAGATTTACACTAGGCCATAAACATGGCTACTCGGAAGATTTTGACTCTGCAGAGCTTGTACTTTTAGATCACAGCCAATGGATTTTTACTAGCCACGAGGACTAGTTCCATCTACGGTGTTTTAGCAGAAAACACAACTGACCAGTACACACCCATTTCACATCCTGCTTCCCGGAATCACCCGAGCCAACATTCACGAAAAACTTTAAGACGAGGAGGCTACAACCTCGAATAGCATGGGATCAAATTTATATGTGCACGCTCTAAGGGGTGCCCCCCTCTCGGTCCCAACCGGAAACACCCATGCCCCCTGACCGGATGACGGGCTTTAATCCAGGGCCATGGAACCCTCATCTCGGCCCCTCTATTTGGTGTGTACACGGAAATAGGTTTGCAACTGACTAAACTGTATTCTTTGCAGAAGGCAAGTGATAGTACCAAAAAGGAGACGAATGGGATCATGACTTGATCCACGTTGATACTAGAGATAACAGATGACTGGCATGCTCCAACAATACCAGTTCACAACCCATCATGTCACCACATGATCGGGGTGGTTCAATCATCATCATTCGGGCTCACCCGAAGCTTTCTTGCATGAAATATAATCATCCACAAATGCTTCTATGACCATGCTATGAAGAAGAACTACTCAAGCAAACATGCAACACACCAATCATATCAAAGGTTCAAACATGCTTGCCTGGTTCGGAGTAGTCAGAGTCTAACTCGGTGAAGTTCGCGGCTCCGTCACTTCCGTCGGTATCTATGTATTCAAATAAACGAGTACTAACATAAATACCGCGCGTGCATAAAAGTTGTCCCACATATTTTTCAAATAAATATGACAAAAAACTAGACAGAAAACTAAAGAGGACAGAAAAAGAATCAACTCAAAATCACTTTTTGTTTAAAAGTTATTAGAGTTTCTGTCCAGGGACTTGTCTGTAATGAAACAGAAAGTTTCCAGGGGCTAGAATATAAAAACAGAAAACGATTCGGTACGGTGTACTCCAGCCGATAAGGAAAACATACTTTGTCCGAAGGCGCCTTCCAGGAAAACGTTTCGGAAGAGATTGAGAGGCTGGCGAGGGGGTCCCACTCGTCATGTTTAAAAACAGAAACAGAGTCGCGCCAGCGCGAGAGAGTTGCGTTGGTCGCCGGCGCCGATCCACGGCGAGGTAGGGTGAGTGAGTGGTACCTATGGTTTCCTGATGCTCTTCCGCGTCGGTGGGTGGTGGAGTTGAGCGTCGGCGAGCACCACGTCGATGGCGGCCCTACCTCCGGCGGACGGCGGCTCGGGTGGTCGTGGGCCTCGTCGGAGAGAGTTGCTGGGGTCGAATTGGAGTGGGGGTTAGTCTCCTAGAGGTGTCAGGAGGCTACGGATGAGTCTAGGGCGGTGGAGGAGCTCTAACCATCGAGAACGTTGCCGGAGCCCGAAGCTGACGGAGGTGGCAGGAGTTGAGGAAGAAGGGCCCCTCGTGGCTCTTCCAGTGGCTGGGCGGGGTCTATTGAGGTGGTGGAGATGTGCAGGGTCGAGAGCAAGCTCGGGGGTGCTATTTATAGCCGGCCCGAGGAAGTTGCCGTGAACGGGATAAGTTCGGCGAGCGATTACGGCGGTGCTGTGGCTGGACAGGTGGTTTAGGTGCTCGAGCATCGACTAGGAGGTGCACTGATTCCATTTCGGTGCCTAACTCAGCAAGGCATGGGCGGTTACTGCCTGTCCCCAACGGAACGGCTGTGCGGCACGTCAGCGGCAGAGAGTGCGCCCTGTGCGTGCCAGGCCACGGCGACGGTGCTGCAGGCGTGCGCTGGCAAGGAGATGTCCACGCGGAGCTTCCAGGCGGCTTGAGCGGTGCCGAACGGCGTTGTGCCACAGGGTGCCTCCTGTCGGCCGCCACGGGTGGCTCTACCGCCGCGAAAGACGCCGGCGCAGGCGGGCCAGGGTGCCACCGATGCCACGAACCAGCCAAGTGAGCGTGCGGCGCTCTGGATAAGTGTGATGTGCACTGCAGCAATGATCCAAAGTGGCACTGGTGAGATTGACGAACGTTCTCTGACAAAACTGACGAAGCTGCACTGTCGCCTGTTAACTTCAGTTAACTTTTCTGAAACTGACAGAAAGAATGCACGCCAGGTGTTTGTTGAAATGATTTTGGCATGTGGAAAATCTTTCTGGAGCTGATATTTGGTGGAGGGGTCTCTTGATGCATCTAAAGGCTTCCTGAATTTTCACAGATTTTTAGGAAGAAGAAAAATATGAATTTCACCAAAATTTGCAAATCTGGTCCAAACTTGCAGCAAGTGAAATTTGAAAATTTTGAACTGTGGACCAGTGAAACAAGATGGATCTAGGTTGTGGGCACTAAGGACTATCCAGGGGAGTTGGTTTGGAATCAAATATCAAAATGAACATGGTGGTTCCTTTGTAAATCACCAAAGTTCATTTTAAAAGACAAAAATTGATTTTTGTATAAAATAATTGGAAGAAAAATCCCAATAAAGTTGAAACCTACTGGATTTGTTGAGAGACTTGTTTCAAGGTGAATAGGAGGTCTTGGAGAGAATTACTTTCATTGGGTGTCATGGCAAGAAAAGGTTTGAAAGGGGAAGACAAGTCCAAGATTCTTATATGAAGGATAGTCATGGAGGGAAAAGAATCAAACAAACCCTTTTTGAGAAAAACAACTTGTGTTGAGCTAACACAAGTGGAAAACCTTTAAGACCAGAACCAAGCTTGAGAAAAACACACAAACTTTGTTCAGAAAAGTTTTTAGAAATGGGTTTCAAGAGAAGATCAAATACCCCCCTTCCAAAAGACCAAAAAGTTGGAAGAAAACCAAATCCAAAAATTTGGAGTGTTACAACACCTACCCCCTTAGAAAAAATCTCGTCCCCGAGATTTCAGCTGATCCTCAAATAGGTGTGGGTACTCTGTCCGAAGGAAATCTTCCCTTTCCCATGTTGCCTCATCCTCGGTGTGATTGCTCCAATGAACCTTGAGAAATTTAATTGTCTTCTGACGGGTTCTTCTTTCAGACTCTTCCAATATTTTTATTGGGTGTTCCCGGTAGGTGAGGTTTGGTTGCACATCAAGATTTTCATGCGACACATGCTTCTCCGGGTTGCTTACACATTTCCTTAGCTGTGAAACGTGGAACACGTCATGGACGTCTGATAGTTCATTGGGAAGGTCCAACTGGTAGGCTACTGTGCCTCTCCGTGCAACTATACGAAAGGGTCCGGTAAATCGTGGTGCTAGCTTTCCTTTGACTTTGAACCGTTGCAGGCCCCTCATAGGAGATACACGTTTTCACCAGGTTCAAAACTCACTTCCCAATGTTTTTTATCGTAATAACTCTTCTGTCGGCTTTGGGCTGTCTTGAGTCGATCCCGAATTAGTCTAACTTTTTCCTCAGCTTCCTTGAGCATGTCTGGGCCGAAGATACGGCTGTCCCCTGTTTCTGACCAGTTTAATGGGGTACGGCATCTTCGTCCGTACAAGGCTTCGAAAGGTGCCATTTTCAGACTGGCTTGGTAACTATTGTTGTATGCAAACTCGGCGTACGGCAAGCTTGCTTCCCAACTGGTCCCATAGGTGAGGACACATGCCCGCAGGAATTTGATTTACTCGTTCCGTTTGTCCTCCAGTCTGGGGGTGATAGGTCGTACTAAATACTAGTTGCGTCCCCAGGGCTTGCTGTAAATGATCCCAAAATTTGGAGACGAACTGAGTTCCTCTGTCGGATATTATAGTCTTTGGAACTCCATTTAGGCACACTATACGGGCAAGGTAAAGTTTGGCAAGCTTTTGGGTGGTGTGGGTTGTTTTGACTGGAATGAAGTGTGCCACCTTAGTTAGTCTATCTGTGATGACGCATATGGCATCATTTCTGTGTTGTGACCGTGGCAGTCCAACAATAAAATCCATCCCAATATCGTCCCATTTCCACTCAGGTATCTTGTTTGGCTGTAACAGTCCCGCAGGTTTTTGGTGCTCGTCTTTAATGCGTTGGCATGAATCACAACATGCAATGTACGTGGCTATATCCCTCTTCATACCGTGCCACCAAAATCTTTCCTGGATGTCCTTGTACATTTTGGTCCCTCCAGGGTGAATTGAATATGGAGCGGTGTGGCTCTTTGCTAGAATTTGCTGTTTGAGGTCTTCGTTATTAGGTACGCAAAGCCTGTCTCCGAACCATAATATTCCCTCACTGTCTACGGTATATTCTGAGGCCTTGTCCTGACTCACTTTTCTTTTTATACCTTCAATGCTGGGGTGTCCATGCTCAGCCTTCTTAATTTGTTCTATTAGTGTAGGCCATATTTCCATATTTGACACTTCACCTTCAGTGGCCATCATTAAGTTGAGCTTGGCGAATTCCTGCTGGAACTCAGGTCTCAAATTTTGTAGGCTGCCGTTGTCCGAGCTGGGATTACGGCTGAGAGCATCTGCTACTATGTTTGCCTTTCCTGGGTGATAGTGGATGCCAACGTCATAATCTTTTACCAGTTCCAACCATTGTCGTTGTCGTAAATTGAGTTCTGGTTGGGTGAAAATATATTTGAGACTCTTATGGTCTGTATATATTTCACAACGATTCCCAAGAAAAAAGTGCCTCCACTCTTTGAGTGCATGGATGACTGCTGCCAATTCCAAGTCGTGAGTAGGATAATTTTCTTCATGTTTCCGTAGTTGCCGGGAAGCGTATGCGACTACCTTGCCTTCTTGCATTAGTACGCATGCGAGGCCCTTCCGGGATGCGTCACAATATACTTCAAAAAATTTGTGTATGTCTGGCACGACCAATACTGGGGCTGTTGTTAATTTCTTTTTGAGTTCTTGGAAGCTTTTCTCAGAAGCTTCAGTCCACACGAATTTCTTATCCATCTTGAGTAATTGTGTCATTGGTTTGGCTATGGTGGAAAATCCCTCAATAAACCTCCGGTAATATCTAGCCATTCCGAGGAAACTTCGTACATCTGTTACATTGGCCGGTAGCTTCCAACCAAGTACAGCCTTGACATTTTCCGGGTCCACAGCAACTCCTTCTTGTGTCAATACGTGGCCTAGAAAACCAACCTATCTCAACCAAAATTCACATTTGCTGAATTTGGCGTAGAGTTGATGTTTCCTTAATTCTCCCAGTACAATACGGAGATGTTCAGCGTGCTCTTCTGGTGTCTTTGAATATACCAAGATATCATCAATAAATACCAGAACAAATTTGTCCATAAATTTCATAAACACTTTGTTCATGAGGTGGACAAAATATGCGGGGGCGTTGGTCAGTCCAAACGGCATTACTGTAAATTCATATAGTCTGTATCTGGAGGTGAATGTTGTTTTCGGGATATCTTCAGTTCGTACTTTTAATTGATGATAACCCGACCTTAAATCATTTTTTGAGAAAACCTTGGCTTGCGCGAGCTGGTCAAATAAATCATTTATCCGTGGCATCGGATATTTGTTCTTGATGGTGACCATGTTGAGCGCTCGGTAGTCTATACACAATCTCATAGTCCCATCCTTCTTTTTGGCGAATAATACCAGCGAACCCCAGGGTGAGGAGCTGGCCCGTATAAATCCTTTGTCCAGTAATTCCTTTATTTGCTTCTCCAGTTCAACCAGTTCGGACGGTGCCATTCTGTATGGTTTCTTGTAAATGGGGGTGGTTCCAGGTGCTAGCTCAATGATGAATTATATTTCTCTGTCTGGTGCCATGCCTGGCAGTTATTCGGGAAATACGTTCGGAAATTCACATACTACTGGAACTTTGCTTAACTCAGAAGTGTCTACCTTGTTCAATTTTGGTTGCCGCGATGCTGGTCTTTCTTGAGCTGTGACTCTTATTGTCTTCCCGTGATGATGAGTAAGAATCACAGTTCGGTTGAAACAGTCGATGAATCCTTTGTTGGTGGTTAGCCAGTCCATACCCAGGATAACATCCAGTCCCTTGTTTTCTAACACGATGAGGTTTGCGTGAAACTTTAATCCTTCAATTTCGATGGTTATACCTTGGCAGTAATTTTGAGTGGTCTGCTTACTTCCGGGGGACTTGATGGTCATTGATTTTCCCAAGGGAAGCATCGAAAAATCATGTTGCAAAGCAAAGCTCTTGGAAATGAACGAATGAGAGAGCTCCAGAATCGAACAAAACCGTCGTAGGTATTGTGTTGACAGGAAACGTACCGAGTACGATATCTGGGGCATCCTGTGCTTGCTCCTTGGTCACATGGTTCAGGTGGCCTTTTTGGTGGTTGTTATTGGGGTTGAAGTTGTTACGCTTGGGCGCTGAATTGTTTCCATTGCTGTTTGGCTTCGGGGTTGAGTTCCTTGGTTTTGGGCACTGTTTGGCATAGTGTCCCTCTTCTCCACAAGCGTAGCAAGTAACACCTGGGTGATACGTGAAATCCTTGTCCCTTGCATGAAATTTTTTGCTCGGGCGCGTGTCGTTGGTCATGGATTTGTTCGGCCCATTTTTCTGAAAATTTATCTTATTCCTGTTGTTGTGAGTGTGGGTGGTCTGATCCCTTTTTCGCTTGCGAATGTCTTCCAGACTGCGACGCTCATTTTCCAAAGTAATAGCCTTCTCCACAAGTGTCTTGAAATCTGGAAAAGTGTGTACGACTAGCTGGCATATAAGTGCTGGTGTCAGACCGTCTAGGATCTTTTCCATCTTCTTATTTTTAGTCATACGCTCTTCGTTGGCATAACGAGATAATTGAGTAAACTGGCTGTTGTACTCAGTCATTGTCATGCCCCTTTGCTTGAGGTCATCAAATTCCCTTTTCTTGATCTTCATAATGCTTCTAGGGATGTGCGCCCCACAAAAACCTTCTTTAAAATCTTCCCAAGTGATATCATTTTCGTTGGGGTGCATATGCAGAAAATTCTCCCACCATGATGCGGCTGCTCCAGTAAGATAGTGCGGTGCATAAAGTACCTTTTCACGATCTGAGCATTGTGCTACCATCAACTTCCTTTCAACGTCTCGAAGCCAATCATCGGCCTCAAGAGGTCTGTTAGTGTGGGAAAATGTTGGCGGACGTGTCTTCTATAATTCAGATAATTTTGAATGCTGCTGGTGTGGCTCACGGTGATTCCCCATATTAATAACATGGTTCATCATTTCCTGATGCTGCTGCTGGCTTTGCTCGTAAAGATGGCATACTTGAGAAAATGCTGTTTCGCTGCCCTACTGACTTGACTGCCCCTGCGTGAAATTGTTACCTGTTTGAGTGCCATAATTTTCCTCTGGCGGACTTGGCATGGAACGTGTCTAGGGACGAGTCATTTTTCACTCTGGGGTAATATTGCAGAAATCATGAGAAAACTGAGCGGCAAAAAAAAAGAAGATTTGCCAAAGCAGCAAAAACACAAACTCCAAGGATTTTTTTAAATAAAAACTTGGTTGCGCACGGAGAAGGACCGCTTAGTACATATCTTACACGCGAGTCGTAATTATACATACGTTACTCAGGATGCGCGTACACATTCCTGACCTGTTATTTATGCTAGTGCACTGCTCCAAGATCCTACATGATGCGCAAGCAGACTACTTCCCATCAACCTATTTTAAATATAGTACAAATCATACAAGCGAACACAACGCGTCGTGGACAGGCGCACTAGTCGGAGATGTTGAAGACTTCCCTCGGCCTTCCAAGGGTAAGGCCCAGTGGTGATGGGGACTCAACCTCCTCCTCACTAATAGGCTCTAGGTGTGGAGTACTGGTACGAGGTGTTGGTGCGGGCACGGCAGGTGGTGCAGCTCTGACTGGAGTAGGAGCAATGACCTGTTCAAACTCCTCAGTGGTAGGAACACGGCGAGAGGTGGCTAAGATGGCAGGTGCATAAGATGCCGAGGACGAGACAAATGTCAGTGGTGGTGAAGTATGGAGCAGCTCCCTCCTGTTGGCGGAACCACTCTGAACTAAATCCATACGAGCAGCCACCAAATCGTCCACAAGGTTATCAAAGGCTGCCTCAAGAGCCTTGAGGTACTCAACCAATGATTCGATGGCTTCATCATGTTCTCCCCTTGCGCAAGCAAACGCATAGTGGCACGTGTAAGGCACGTGGCATGGGAGGTAACGGTAGCGACGAGTCTTCATCGAAGGAAGAGCATCCCAGAGATGGGCTATCGCCTCACGAGAAGCCATTTGCATGGCATGCCTCTCCGTAGGCATGGCCCTGCCCACAAAACGGAAACGGCATGCTTCAGAACGCCCTCCCTTGAATTGCACCGCGGCCTGGTGCATCGACACGCAGTCGCTGATCTTGTGCCGGTAGAGTGTTAACTTGGGATGGGTCGATGGCCCAATCGCGACCTTGGTGATGGCGACGAGGAGCTTGATAAACCCCTTAGGAATGTTGGCGAACACTTGTGAATCGCAGTCACCGCTGGCCATCTACAAAAGTAGACAAAAATTCCGAATAGTCAAATCATAAATTTATGATGACTAACAAAAAATTGCTACAAATGCAAAAATGCTGAAATAGCATTCAATATGCTAATAAATAATTAGCGATCGCACCTAGTGGCTTCCTACAGTCAGCCTGGCTCTGGTACCAAGGTTGTCGGGACCGGTTTTCCAGTAAAATAATTACCGAGAGAACCGACCTTTTTATCGAACCAGCACAGAAGAATACTTCTTACTGGTAGACAATTCCTTGATACTGAATTCCAGAGTACTGAAAATTATACATGGTTGAGCTGAGGTTGCTCAACAATTTATTACAAGCATGCCGATATAATACATAAGGGCGGATATGACACAATGGTAGGGTGGCATAGCTACTAACTCGTAATAAAAAGGGGTGGTGGATATGTCACAGTGTAGACATGACTCCAATATCTTACAGTTCATCGAGTGTCGGAGTGAGACCCGATAAATTTATTTGGTGGGTGGCGGAAGCGGTTATAAAACAGTGATCAACTCCAGGATCGCAAGAGACTGACTGGGACTCCACTAGACGTCGGACTTGCTATCGAACTCTTCATCCATGAGATCGCCTTCGTCAACATCTGGCCAAATCAACAAGCCAGGTGAGTACTTTGAATGTACTCGCAAGACAGTTCGGACATAAGATATAACAAATGCAAACATGATGCATATGAGTAATCTAGCAATATGTATCCGAATAATATAGTTTGCGGTGCAGGTAAAAATGGAAGTCGGACGGTAGTCCTCCCAAAATCCATAAGAGAAATAAAAGCAAAACCCAAACGAGTGTCTGAGCGACGCCTCATGAGGAAAAATAAATAAAAACATGCCACAGTCGGACGTCTATGCGACATCACATAAAGGGCTTATATTCAAAAGTAAATAACAAAAATGCCACAGTTGGACGTCTGAGCGACATCACATAAAGGGCTTATAACCAAAGTAAATAATAAGAATGCCACAGTCGGACGTCTGAGC
>LR738710.1:430328059-430459825 GCA_902687465.1 Secale cereale | reverse complement strand
CACATAAAGGGCTTATAACGGAAGTAAATAATAAGGATGCCACAGTCGGACGTCTGAGCGACATCACATAAAGGGCTTATATCAAAAGTAAATAACAAGAATGCCACAGTCGGACGTTTGAGCGACATCACATAAAGGGCTTATAACAAAAGTAAAAAACAAGAATGCCACAGTCGGACGTCTGCGCGACATCTCATAAAGGGCTTATATAATCTCTGACATAACGATAAAATATTTCAAGAGGTTTATCAGTGCAGAAATAATTGGTTAGTTCATCTACCAAAATGACCCTTGACTAAATCACCACTCTTATTACTATCATGAATTTTCCGAGACGATCACTGGGGTTGACACGAAGATTTACACTAGGCCATAAACATGGCTACTCGGAAGATTTTGACTCTGTAGAGCTTGTACTTTTAGATCACAACCAACGGATTTTTACTAGCCACGAGGACAAGTTCCGTCTACGGTGTTTTAGCAGAAAACACAACTGACCAGTACACACCCATTTCACATCCTGCTGCCCGGAATCACCCAAGCCAACATTCACGAAAAACTTTAAGACGAGGAGGCTACAACCTCGTATAGCATGGGATCAAATTTATATATGCGCGCTCTAAGGGGTGCCCCCTCTCGGTCCCAACCGGAAACACCCATGCCCCCTGACCGGATGACGGGCTTTAATCCAGGGCCATGGAACCCTCATCCCGGCCCCTCTATTTGGTGTGTACACAGAAAGAGGTTTGCAACTGACTAAACCGTATTCTTTGCAGAAGGCAAGTGACAGTACCGAAAAGGAGACGAACGGGATCATGACTTGATCCACGTTGATACTAGAGATAACAGATGACTGGCATGCTCCAACAATACCAGTTCACAACCCATCATGTCACCACATAATCGGGGTGGTTCAATCATCATCATTCGGGCTCACCCGAAGCTTGCTTGCATGAAATATAATCATCCACAAATGCTTATATGACCATGCTATGAAGAAGAACTACTCAAGCAAACATGCAACACACTCATCATATCAAAGGTTCAAACATGCTTGCCCAGTTCGGAGTAGTCGGAGTCTAACTCGGTGAAGTTCGCGGCTCCGTCACTTTCGTCGATATCTATGTATTCAAATAAAAGAGTACTAACATAAATACCGCGCGTGCATAAAATTTGTCCCTAATATTTTTCAAATAAATATGACAAAACACTGGACAGAAAACTAAAGAGGACAGAAAAAGAATCAACTCAAAATCACTTTTTGTTTAAAAGTTATTAGAGTTTCTATCCAGGGACATGTCTGTAATGAAACAGAAAGTATCCAAGGGCTAGAATATAAAAACAGAAAACGATTCGGTACGCAGTACGCCAGCCGAAAAGGAAATGTACTTTCCCGAAGGCGCCTTCCAGGAAAACGTTTCGGAAGAGATTGAGAGGCTGACGAGGGGGCCCCACTCGTCAGGTTTCAAAACAGAAACTGAGTCGCGCTGGCGCCATAGAGTTGCGATGGTCACCGGCGCCGATCCACGGCGAGGTAGGGTGAGTGAGTGATACCTACGGGTTCCTGGTGCTCTTTCGCGTCGGTGGGTGGTTGAGTTGAGCGTCAGCGAGCACCACGTCGACGGCGGCTCGGGTGGTCGTGGGCCTCATCGGAGAGAGTTGCTGGGGTCGAATTGTAGTGGGGGTTAGTCTCCTAGAGGTGTCCGGAGGCTACGGACGAGTCTAGGGCGGTGGAGGAGCTCTAACCAACGAGAACATTGCCGAAGCCCGAAGCGGACGGAGGTGGCCGGAGTTGAGGAAGAAGGGCCCCTCGAGGCTCTTCCAGTGGCTGGGCGGGGTCTAGTGAGGTGGTGGAGATGTGCGGGGTCGAGAGCGAGCTCGGGGGTGCTATTTATAGCCGTCCCGAGGCGGTTGCCGTGAACGGGATAAGTCCGGCGAGCGATTACGGTGGCGTTGTGGCTGGACAGGTGGTTTAGGTGCTCGAGCATCGACTAGGAGGTGCACTGATTCCATTTTGGTGCCTAACTCAGCAAGGCAGGGGAGGTTACGGCCTGTCCCCAACGGAACGGCCGTGCGGCACGTCAGCGGCAGAGAGCATGCCCTGTGCGTGCCAGGCCACGGTGACTGTGCTGCAGGCGTGCGCTGAAAAGGAGATGTCCACGCGGAGCTTCCAGGCAGCTTGGGCGGTGCCGAACGGCGTTGTGCCACAGGGTGCCTCCTGTCGGCCGCCACGGGTGGCTCTGACGCTGCGGAAGACGCCGGCGCAGGCGGGCCAGGGTGCCACCGAAGCCAGGAACCAGCCAAGTGAGCGTGCGGCTCTCTGGATAAGAGTGAGGTGCAGTGCAGCAATGATCCAAAGTGGCACTGGTGAGATTGACGAACGTTCTCTGACAAAACTGACGAAGCTGCACTACCGCCTGTTAACTTGAGTTAACTTTTCTGAAACTGACAGAAATAGTGCACGCCAGGTGTTTGTTGAAATGATTTTGGCATGCGGAAAATCTTTCTGGAGCTGATCTTTGGTGGAGGGGTCTCTTGATGCATCTAGAGGCTGCCTGAATTTTCACTGATTTTTAGGAAGAAAAAAAATATGAATTTCACCAAAATTTGCAAATCTGGTCCAAACTTGCAGCAAGTGAAATTTGGAAATTTTGAACTATGGACCAGTGAAACAAGATGGATCTAGGTTGTGGGCACTAAGGACTATCCAGGGGAGTTGGTTTGGAATCAAATATCAAAATGAACATGGTGGTTCCTTTGTAAATCACCAAAGTTCATTTTAAAAGACAAAAATTGATTTTGGTATAAAATAATTGGAAGAAAAATCCCAGTAAGGTTGAAACCTACTTGATTTGTTGAGAGACTTGTTTCAAGGTGAAGAGGAGGTCTTGGAGAGAATTACTTTCATTGGGTGTCATGGCAAGAAAAGGTTTGAAAAGGGAAGACAAGTCCAAGATTCTTATATGAAGGATAGTCATGGAGGGAAAAGAATCAAACAAACCCTTTTTCAGAAAAACAACTTGTGTTGAGCTAACACAAGTGAAAAACCTTCAAGACCAGAATCAAGCTTGAGAAAAACACACAAACTTTGGTCAGAAAAGTTTTTAGAAAGGGGTTTCAAGAGAATATCAAATATCCCCCTTCCAAAAGACTAAAAGTTGGAAGAAAACCAAATCCAAAAATTTGGAGTGATACATATTTCCTTGTTGCAATCCGTGCTAAATTCTCCGCATGCTTATAGTCAAAATAAGGCTTTTACCAAACACATAGTTGATGCTTTAATGCAATCTTATGAAGAAAAACTTGAATTAGAAGTTTCTATCCCTATAAAGTTTTATGATGAGTGGGAGCCTACTATAAAAATTAAAATTAAAGATCTTGAATGTTTTGCTTTGTGTGATTTGGGTGCAAGTGTTTCTACAATTCCAAAGGCTTTGTGTGACATGTTAGGATTCCATGAACTTGATGATTGTTCTTTAAATTTGCATCTTGCGGATTCTACCATTAAGAAACCTATGGGAAGGATTAATGTTGTTCTTATTGTCGCCAATATGAATTATGTGCCCGTAGATTTCATTGTTCTTGATATAGATTGCAATCCTTCATGTCCTATTATTCTTGGTAGACCTTTCCTTAGAACGATTGGTGCAATTATTGATATGAAGGAAGGAAATATTAGATTCCAGTTTCCTTTAAGGAAAGGCATGGAAGACTTTCCTAGAAAGAAAATCAAATTACCTTATGAATCTATTATGAGAGCCACTTATGGATTGCCTACCAAAGATGGCAATACCTAGATCTACTCTTGTATCATGCCTAGCTAGGGGTGTTAAACGATAGCACTTGTTGGGAGGCAACCCAATTTTATTTTCTTTGTTTTTGCTTCTGTTTAGGAATAAATATTGCATCTAGCTTCTGTTTAGATGTGATTTTGTGTTTTAATTAGTGCTTGTGCCAAGTAGAACCTTTGGGAAGACTTGTGTGAAGTTTATATGATCATGCTGTAAAAAACAGAAACTTTAGCGCTCGCGAGATTGGCTGTCCTTTTTTACTGGAGAGTGCGTTTTAGTTGATTCTTTTCACATGATTAATAGACAAATTCCTCACTTCCACCAATTTATTTCAATTTTTTGAGTTACAAAAGTATTCGAAAGTTACAGATTACTACAGACTGTTCTGTTTTTGACAGATTCTGTTTTTCATGTGTTGTTTGCTTATTTTGATGAATCTATGAGTAGTATCGGGGGTCTGAATCATGGAGAAGTTGGAATACAGTAGGTTTAACACCAATAAAAACAAATAATGAGTTCATTACAATACCTTTGAGTGGTGGTTTGTTTTCTTATACTGACGGAGCTCGCGAGATTTTTGGTTAAGTTTTGTGTTGTGAAGTTTTCAAGTTTTGAGTATGGCTTTGATGGACTATGGAACAAAGAGTGGCAAGAGCCTAAGCTTGGGGATGCCCAAGGCACCTCAAGGTAAAATTTAAGGACAACCAAAAGCCTAAGCTTGGGGATGCCCCGGGAAGGCATCCCCTCTTTCGTCTTCATCTATCGGTAACTTTACTCGGGACTATATTTTTATTCACCACATGATATGTGTTTTGTTTGGAGCGTCATGTATGATTTGAGTCTTTGCTTTTTAGTTTGCCACAATCAACATTGCTGGACACACCTTTTGAGAGAGATAAATATGATTTACAATTTATTATAATACTCTATGTGCTTCACTTATATCTTTTGAGCTAGATAGTTTTGCTCTAGTGCTTCACTTATATCTTTGAGAGCACGGTGGTGGTTTTATTTTGTAGAAATTATTGATCTCTCATGCTTCACTTATATATAATTGAGAGTCTTTTAAAACAGCATGGTAATGTGCTTGGGTTATAAAATTAGTCCTAATATGATAGGCATCCAAGATGAGTATAGTAAAAACTTTCATACAAGTGCAATGAATGATAGGAGAAGTTTGATACTTGATGATTGTTTTGAGATATGAGGATGATGATATTAGAGTCATGCTAGTGGAGTAATTGTTAATTTGAGAAACACTTGTGTTAAAGTTTGCGATTCCTGTAGCATCCATGTATGGTTAACAATTATGTGATGAAGTAGGAGCATGATTTATTTATTGAGTGTCATCCTTTGTGTGGAGGTCGGGATCGCGCGATGGTTAACTCCTACCAACCCTTCCCCTAGGAGCATGCGTTGAATACTTTGTTTTGATAACTCATAGATTTTTGCAATAAGTATATGAGTTATTTTTGACTAATGTTGAGTCCATGGATTATACGCACTCTCACCCTTCCACCATTTCTAGCCTCTCTTGTACCGCACAACTTTCGCTGGTACCATACACCCACCATATACCTTCCTCAAAACAGCCACCATACCTACCTATCATGGCATTTCCATAGCCATTACGAGATATATTGCCATGCAACTTTCCACCGTTCCGTTCATATGACACGCTTCATATTGTCATATTGCCATGCATGATCATGTAGTGGACATTGTATTTGAGGCAAGGACACCATTCAAAATTCATTCATACATGTCACTCTTGATTCATTGCACATCCCGGTACAACGACGAAGGCATTCACATAGAGTCATATTTTGTTCTTGCTTCGAGTTGTAATCTTTGAGTTGTAAGTAAATAAAAGTGTGATGATCTTCATTATTAGAGCATTGTCCCATGTGAGAAAGGCCAAAAAAAGAGAGAGATGGCCCAAAAAAAGAGGGGGGCTAAAAAAAAGAAGAGCCCCTCCAAAAAAATGAGAGAAAAGAGAGAAGGGACAATGCTACTATCCTTTTCCACACTTGTGCTTCAAAGTAGCACCATAATCTTCATGATAGAGAGTCTCTTGTTTTGTCACTTTCATATACTAGTGGGAATTTTTATTATAGAACTTGGCTTGTATATTCCAATGATGGGCTTCCTCAAATGCCCTAGGTCTTCATGAGCATGCAAGTTGGATGCACACCCACTTAGTTTCTTTTGATGAGCTTTCATACACTTATAGCTCTAGTGCATCCGTTGCATGGCAATCCCTACTCACTCACATTGATATCTATTGATGGGCATCTCCATAGCCCATTAATACGCCTAGTTGATGTGAGACTATCTTTTTCTTTTGTCTTCTCCACAACCACCGCTCTATTCCACCTATAGTGCTATATCCATGGCTCACGCTCATGTATTGCGTGAAAGTTGAAAGGTTTGAAATTTTTTGAGTATGAAACAATTGCTTCACTGAAACCGGGGTTGTGCATGATTTAAATATTTTGTGTGATGAAGAGGGAGTATAGCCAGTCTATATGATTTTGTAGGGATAACTTTCTTTGGCCATGTTATTTTGAGAAAACATGATTGCTTTGTTAGTATGCTTGAAGTATTATTATTCTTATGGCAATATAGACTTTTGTCTTGAATCTTTCGGATCTGAACATTCATGCCACAATAAAGAGAATTACATTGGGAATTATGTTGGTTAGCATTCCACATCAAAAATTCTGTTTTTATCATTTACCTACTCGAGGACGAGGAGGAATTAAGCTTGGGGATGCTTGATACGTCTCCAACGTATCTATAATTTTTTATTATTCCATGCTATTATATATTCTGTTTTGGATGTTTAATGGGATTTATTATACACTTATATATTATTTTTGGGACTAACCTACTAACTCAATGCCCAGTGCAAATTGCTGTTTTTTGCCTATTTCAGTGTTTCGTGGAAAAGGAATATTGAACGGAGTGCAAACGGAATGAAACCTTCGGGCGAGTTATTTTTTGAGCCGTATCAACATAAAAGACTTGGAGTACACGCGAGGGAACGAGAGAGGCGGCCACGAGGGCAGGGGCGCGCCCCCACCCTCGTGGGCCCCCTCTGGCTCCCCCGGTGCCCTTCTTCCTCCTATATATATCCTTGTACCCTGAAAACATCGAGGCAATAGACAAAACCCTAATTCCACCGCCGCAACCTTCTGTTCCCATGAGATCCCATCTTGGGGCCTATTCCGGAGCTCCGCTGGAGGGGGGATCGATCACGGAGTGCTTCTACATCAACACCATAGAGTCACCAATGAGTTGTTAGTAGTTTACCACAAACCTTCGGGTCCATAGTTATTAGCTAGATTGCTTATTCTCTCTCTTTGGATCTCAATACAAAGTTATCCTCGATCTTCGAGGAGATCTTTTCGATGTAATATGTTTGCGGTGCGTTTGTCAAGATCCAATGAATTGTGGGTTTTTGAGCAAGATTATCTATGAACAATATTTGATTCTTTTCTGAAATCTTTTCTGTATGATTATAATATCCTTGCAAGTCTCTTCGAATTATTGGATTGGTTTGGCCTACTAGATCTATAGTTCTTGCAATGGGAGAAGTGCTTTGTTTTGGGATCAATCTTGCGGTGTCCTTTCCCAGTGACAGTAGGGGCAGCAAGGCACGTATTGTATTGTTGCCATCGAGGAAAAAAAAGATGGTGTTTATATCATATTGCTTGAACGTGGCTGTATTGTTGCCATCTTACTATTACTCCACACATCGACTGCTATCCAGCATTTATCGTGTTGGCTGCGAAGTTCTTATTTGTTTGTGCAGGTGCGAGGGAGTCGCACGTGGTCTCCTACTAGATTGATACCTTGGTTCTCAAAAACCCAGGGAAGTACATATGCTACTATGCTGCATCACCCTTTCATCTTCGAGGGAATACAACGCAAGCTCGAGAAGTAGCATGGTGTAGGCAAGACATCCTTGGACAGCAAGCTCGCCGGTGGGAATCGTCCCAGGGTCAGGAGTATCATTCCCACGGAGTTTCCAGATGCGCACCTTGCCTTGACCTGGCGTTCGCTCCTTGGGAGGCTCCCTCAGGCAAACCAACCGGCTCCTCAGGAGATCCAAGGGTCCACGGGCCACTAAGAGGCCCCCCCTCGGGAGGAAGGTGCACCGGCCACCTCAGGATGCACTCAAGCTTGTCGGTATCAAGACGAGTTTCGGCCGCAACCCAGCTCAGGAACTCATGGGCCCAGAAAGCAAGTTTCCAGATCTAGCTTAGGGGAAGAATATTAATTTACATATGCAAAAAGGGGGGAGGGGTGGCGCCCCCCTCCAAAATACTCTCACACCCTGTGGTCCCATGTCCAAGTCCTTGTATACAGGTTCTAGTGGACGAACGCAGGCTCGACTAGACGTGCAGCTCACAACGACACCCTAGTCACTCTCGTACGTGCTACTAGCGCTATCACTGGTGTCACCTTCACCATCGTCAACCACGCCGTCTTCATCCACTGCGACCACCGCCTCATCGTATTCAGTGGCACACGCTCTCACCAAGGCATCCACATGGTCATCCACCCAGTGCGCCAGATTCTCCGGAACAGCCACGGGCACGGGGGCTATGACGGCATCGAAATAAAAGTGGGGTCGAGGTTTTGAAGATGGCTAAAGATGCACGAGAACGCATGCCCAAGAAGGCCCCGACTCTTCTCCTTGATGATCTCGTGGGCCCTCGTGGCCCGGCTCTCCAGGCGCGTCATGACTTCGGTAAAAAAGCCAAGGTGGCCATCCTAATCCTCCAAGTGGGGGTGAGGGACGCTCTCCTCGCAGATGTCCCCCAACGCCATGTTAGCCTTCACTCGGAGATCCTGGAACATGGGGGCGTGCTCGTTCTGCAACAACTGTCGAAGACAAGCCTCGTCCCTGTTCTGTTGCGCAAGAGCCGCCGCTTCATCAACTTGCTGCTTGAGCAAGGCCAGGTCGGCCTCCACAGAGACCAGCCCCGCCTGAGCAGAAGACTGGGACGCTGTGGTGGCCCTCTCGCGCTGCTCTGCCTCATCTAGCTTCATCCTGAGGGCAATAGTTCTCCTATCAGCTTCTGCTTGCAGGATCTCCAACTTCAGGCCATACTCCTTGGAAAAATCTGTGGTGGCGTTCGCCACCCTCTAATAGATCTCCTCCCGACCCCTGGCCTCGCGAGCGAAGACAACATCGTCGGCCAGGGTCACGTGGCGTTCCATCATCTCCAGCCGCTCCTGCTCAAGGCTATGCTCCAAGGCTCCCAGTATCATGGCCTCCTCGTGCTTTTGGATCTCCCTCTCGTCGGAAGGCGCCCCCCCCTCATCGACGCCAAGGCTGCCCTGCGTACTTCGACCTGTTGCTCGAGGGAGTCATTCAGGGCCTGAAGCTTCCACTAACGCTCCTCGACAACCTTGCGGCGCCATTCCGCCTGCCTGGCTTCCTCCAGAGCCTGGGCACTGGCATCACGTGAAGCCGCGAGGAATGCTTCGGCCTTCGCAACGGCGTGCTCGTACTCGGGGCGGCCGAAGTTCATGGACACCCTCAACAGTTGCCATTCGTCCGCCAGCTGGAGCTCCTCCGCCTCTAGGCGGGTGTCTACGTCAAAGAGCTCCTCCCCGAGCCTGCTCAGTGCGCCCATCGCATGCCGGAGAAGCTCGTGTCGGACGGCGCCGCGCCCACGTGTGAATTCAAACGCGCGGCCGGACCCATCCTCCGCGTCATCGATCGCCGGAGAATCTTGGGATGGCCCGCCCTCCTCTGGCGTGGAGTTGGAAGCTGGCGCCTTACCCACCGCCGCCCCGGACTTGATCGGGGCATTGCAAGACAAGCCAGGCGGTTCGAAGACGCAGTAGAAGCCAGGTTCCCCCAGCAGCGGGGGACGATCAATGGAGGGGCTCTCGGCACGCCTCCAACGCTCCAGGCGAGGACGCGTTGGAGGGACGACAGGAATGCAAAGTACAGGCCTCGGGGCAGCGTGTTCACCTCTCTCGCAAACCTCGTGCCCCGAACGGTGCCCCGGAGGGGCGCGCTCAAGGCCAACAAGGAGCCCTGAGAAAGCGGGGGTCGCTTCTCAGGGGATTCTGCCGCATGAGTTGATGGAAACCTGAAGAATCGAGGTCAAAAAGGAACACGACACCCGAAAACACGGAAATAAGATACTTACCCTTCCTTGGCTATGTATTTCCTCTGTTTCTGCGGGCGGTAGGTGACATCATCATGGCTCAAGAGCGCCTTCCTCTTGCGAAGAGACCCGAAGTCCAAGCGGGGCTGGACGAAGCCGTGGGCGCGACCACCGTCGTCTGGGGCAGCATCCGGCGCTCCCAAGAAAGCGAACTCGGGAGCCTCGGTCTGTTGTGGCTCACCATGCGCAACCTCGGGACAGCTTGCCCGAGCCCCAGGAGTAGGCGCCTCAGGGGCTGCATCGCGCACCACTTCATCACCAGCTGCCCCGCCGGCATTCGACGACGCATGCCTTCCTGCATCCTCTTCTAGGGTAGGCGCTGAGGAGACCGCAGGTGAGAAGATCAAGGGGAGAGGACTCTCACGGGGTTCCCCAAGACCAGCTGGACGTAGCCCCCGTGCGTCGAAAAGAGGCATTGTCGCACGAACTCAGCCGTATTGGAGCAGCAATATAAGAGACAACCCTCCTCCGGCAGATTGGCCGATGCTGGGTCGCCCGTCAGGAGCTCAAACATCGTCTGCCGCACCTCAGGGGGGCGCGGACGCATGGAGCCTGATGGGGTCGGCGCAGCCGTAGAAGGCCCACAACGGGCGAGAGTGACGCTCGAGCGGAGCGATGCGACACTTGATGAACTCCTTCACCACCATTGGCACAGTCACCCCGAGGTCCCTCACCCTGGCCTGCCGATGCTAGACATGGGTGACCCACGGGTCATCGAGCCTCGCGTGCCCCCAGCCAGGGCTTGGAACGACCGGAGCCCAAGGGAGCAGAGGTAGAGGATTGCGCACGCCAACATCGACAAACACCCACCGCTTCCAAAATCCATCAGCGGACGGTGAAAGGTCGAAGTCGATCCCCGAGCCGGACATCGCAGCTATGGCATGGAAGGTCACGCACCCCAAGCACTGGCGAGGGTCTGTGAGATGCAACGAGAAGAAGTGGCAAAACAAGGCCACAGAAGGAGCAATGCCTACCATGGCCTCGCAGACAAATCTGAAGACAGCAAGGAGGACAATCGAATGGGGATCCAGGTGCAGCGCATTACCCTAGTAATGTGAGAGCACGACGTTGAAGAAGTCAGAGAAGGAAGGAATCAGGCCAACCCAAAGGGTGTGAAGATGGATAGGAATCTCGGTGGCCGCCCTATTGACCACAAAGCGAGAAGCTGGCCAAGCCATGGCCGCCCCCCATTCGTTGAAGTCAGAGGCGAGAGCAGGGCAGACCTTTCTCAGCCACTCCTGGTTGACCACTACCGAGCTCTCAAGAGCGAGCCCCAAGATTTGAGGCGCAGGGGTCGAGGCGCAGGCTTTCCCCTTCCTTTTCTTCTTCTGGCATGACGCCATGGAGGCGGCGAGGATTGGCGCTGGGTCAAGCTAGGGGAGGAGGTTGCTGATCTCTGGAAGACGGAGAAGTGGTGGGAGCACGCTGCTAGCAAGGGAAGCGGGGCTATGCAAGCGGTGGCGGCCACCAGGCCGGGTGGATTTCAAGGCGGCGTTGGGAAGTAGGACGCCCACGTCCGATCAAGTCGCCACGCGTCGACGGAGGTCGCATGCGTTTGGGGACGGCGGCGCTTCGCCCTTGCCCCCTTTGGCTTCGCCTCGAAGCCATGTCCTTGCGCTCCTTGGGCCCGAGGGCTTCTGTTAGCGTCCTGGGAACACGGGTACCCGGACTTGCCTGCCTGCGGCGCGTGATGTGGCTCAATCAGCGGCCTGGTGCAGCCCAACTTCAGCAACTGCAACTCAAGACCCTCGCGAGGGGCCAAGCCTCGCGAGGTGGGCGACATCAAGACCTCCCCAAGAGCAGTCTCTCTAGGCTGGCTCCCGAGGAGCGGACATATCTACTCAAGGAATATCTCGCGAGGTTCACGTGACGTGAGCCATGATGACCAAGGCCAGGCAGGTGCCAGCGGGCGCAGTGTACCAGTTTCCTCTTTGATACTAAGAGGGCAGGCACATGCGTGGAGTCCCGAGGGATTAGGAAAAGGTTTCCATATCGGTGCAACAATACCAAGGACCGTCAAGGCTGCAGAACGGAGGTCATCGTGGAGCCCGGCACGGCGTCACCACCAGAGCCTTTGGCACGCAAAGACTACTTTTGTCAGGATAACTTGTACTAGTTAGTCCCCTTCAAATTTGGCAGTTGTGGGATCCCTTCCCACCGATATTTGGGAAGAGGACCAAGGCCACTATAAATTGGACCTAGCCACCACTATAGAGGAGGATCGGGTCCATTCCACCCTACTCACACCACAAGCTCATCTGAGCCCGAGAACACCTCTCCTTCGGAGAATGTTCATCCCTTGTACTAGTTCATCCCAGCCATACAAAGGCAATCCACCACACACACTGGAGTAGGGTATTACACCACAAGGTGGCCCGAACCAGTATAATTCTCTATGTCCCCTGTTCTATGACCACGACGAGCTATGCCGTGGAATTGTAGGGTGAGCACGCTGGGGAGGGAGCGTTCTTCATGTGCACCCCAGAGTTCGAACCTCTCAATGGTTTGCGGAACCAGAAATCCGACAACACCCGCCCCAGCGGGGTGGCGGAGCCGTAGGTCACCACCGAGAAGGGGTTGGTGGGTGCAACCTGGTCGTAGGGCACCTGGAGCATGTCGAAGGCTTCTATAAAGAGCACACGGAGGCCGACTCCACCGTCAATGAGGGTCTTTGTGACCGCGACATTGTTGATGGTGAGCATGCACAGCATGGGGAGAGCACCGGCACCAGCCGAAGTCCTGGGCTGGTCCCTGGACTCAAAGGTGATGTTGGTCTTCGGCCTCGCGCAATCATGCGAGGCTTCTGGCTGAGGTCGAGCAGCGGCTGCCTGGCGGAGAATCTACTTAACTTGGCAACCGGACACCGGCGCCTGCGGCCTGCCGAGGATACAGGCGATCGTGTGGGGTCCGGGGGCCACAAAACACGTGACGAACTGATCGCAGAGTTCCTACCAGGAGGACACCGAGGCCTCAGGGGGTCCGTGGATCCACAAACATGGCATCTATGAGAGGGCCAAAGGAAACCAGTTTGCCATTGCCTTGTCGTCGACACCCTCCGCTTGGATGGCATGCGCGTACAGCTGAAGGAACTCCTCGGGGTCCGTAATGCCATTGTGCTGTGGGGCACCACCGGCCTTAACCTCACATGCTATGTCACCCGGTGCAGGCCGGGGGTGCAGGCCGGGAAGCCCGCGGCGCTCCTGCAGGCTTCGGTAGACCATGCCTACTAGGCAGCTCCTTCCATGGGAACGTTGAAGCGAGGGCGAAGCATGGTTGATGAAAAAATGGAGCTTCGACACACCCCTACCTGGCGCGCCAAATGTCGGAATGAGGACTCCGCGGACCCAAAGAGGTTTGAACTCTGGGGTGTGTACGAAGGATTCCGCTTCACCTAAACACTCTGCTCGCTATACTCAGGGCACAATCTTGCCGTATAGGATGATCGAAGGGGAAGGAAGAACACAGAGATTTACCCAGGTTCACGCCACCTTGCGGTGTAAAACCCTACTCCTTCCTTTGGTGGATTGGCCTCATGAGGAGGTTGAGGATGAACTAGTATAATGGATGAGCAGCCTGCAAGGGCTCTGTTGGATGGGATCAGTTGATCTCAGAGCCATCCCCTCTACGGTGGAGACTAGCCTATATTTATAGTGGCCTTGGTCCTCTTCCCTCGTCGTTTAAGCGGGAAGGGATTCCACAATGACCAATTTTGAAGGGGCACAAGAGGTACATCTTATCCTCACAAAAGTAGGTCTTCCCCTGCAAAGCTTCTCGCCGTGACGCAATGGTGGGCTCGGCAATGATATCCGTCCTACCGAGCCCGTGGTATTGGTCTCGTTGCACCGGAATGAAAACCCTTTGGGGCCTTCCTCGAGAACATGCGCCTATCCTTGCCTCCTTAGCACCAAAGATGAAATTGTCCTCCTCTGCGCCCACTAGCACCCGCCTGGCCTTGGTGATCATGGCTCACGTCATCCAAAGCCTCGTGAGACTAGGTACCTACATAGAAATCTCCACTCTTTGGGAGGAAGGCATGAGGAGCCGCTCCCCAAGAGGTCTTGGCATTACTTTCCTTGTGGGGCCGGGGGCCCTCGCGAGGGTCTTGTCTTGAGGTCCTTATAGCTGGGTTGTACCAGGCCGTCATTAAGCCCACGTGCTGGGCCGCAGGCAGGCAAGTCTGGGCACCCCCGCTCCGAGACCGCCGATAGTGATTATGCCACAGTGACCAAAGTCCTGATGAAGAAATCATGAATGTTGATGGGAGTACCATGAATGATGTGGAATAGGAGATTCTTCATAACTCCCATAACTTCTTCAGTATTGGAGTTGTTACCCTTAATGGGACTGTGGGTCTTGGACATAATGTTATATACTGTTCTTGGCACATATAGCTAATCATTCACAAGGAAGGTTGTCCTAGGAGCTTCTCCTTCAACCATTGGGTTCATAAGCACTTGCATCAGGTGGTTTAGCAGCTCTTAATCTTCACATATGCGCTTTGCTTCTTCATGAGGTGGATCAATGGGAAGAGCACATAGAAGTTCGTCAACTAGTGCTTTGTAATGAGTGTCTTCACTCATCCAATCCATATCCCATGTTGCAAAGTCGTCAGTGTTTCCAGAGGAATGCATTGTAGTATAGAATTGAAGAATGAGCTCTTCATTCCAGTTGCATACGTCATAGCAGAAGCTGAGCAATGCAGAATCAGGAATAACATCGAGAATAGACTGGAAGCAGGGAATATACTCCATATCCACATGAGGAATATGGCGATGTGGTAATAGTTTATTCTTGTCAAACAACAGAGAGGCATAATAGTTCATCTGTGTCTTAGTCCAAAAACATAGGCGTCTAATCTTGGCTGACTCATATTGGGACTCACCAAAGTAGAAGTTCTTATCTTCGAAGAACTTGGCATTGTCGAATTGATGCCACCTATGGACTTTGCCAATATTTGGCATGACAGGAACATGTTGAAGATTGTGATTCCTGGGACGGACATCAAACACTGGTCGTGGAGACCCAGTGGAATCATTTGGATCAATCACAACAAGAGATCTAGCAATTTCCTCGGTAGTGACAGTTGGAACTGTATCTGTGTCTGCTGAAGGAATTGAATCTGCACATGATGGAGATGTATTGACGTCATCGACCATTGGATCATCTTGAGCAATTTCATCAGCTGCTGCAGCTAGAATTTCTTCATGAATGGTTTGAAGCAATGATTGCCTTTCCTCAGAGCCTGCGTGAATTTCTTCAGTGCACGCAGGCGACTGATGCACTGGAGTGAGGGGAGTGGTGATGGGTGAATTTGGGTGAACTGCTTCCCAAAATTCATCATGTAGAATGGGCATTGTAGCACCGTCAATATCCACGCCCTCTTCAGTTGCTTCACTGCTTCTAGATGAAATAGCAGCTTGTTCTTCAGTCAACGGAGCATGTGAGGGCTTCTATGGTGAAACTTGGTGAAGCGAAGCATCTTCTTCAACTTCGATTTCCTCATCCACCTGCTCTGTGGTAGCAGCAGAGTGGTTGTCATTTTCTTCACTAGCCTAAGGACTTTCATATTCCACCTCGTACGGAACAATCCGACGATCATCAGTCGCAGGAGCAGGGAGCGCATATGAGATTGGAATAGCGTCAATTGGAATTAAAATTGAAGACAATGCTTTCGTCTCCAATTTCTTCATGATTTTAGGAGCAGTGCGAGGAGCTAAATCTTTTCTCTTTTTAGCTTCCTTCTCAGCATCCTTTGTCTTCTTTACTTCTGATGTAGAAGGAAGGGTGATTATCTTCAAAGATTAAGTAGTTGATGGTGCTGCTGAGGAACTTCATGGTTCAATTTCTTCAAGAATGCCTGATGTAGTTGCCCTGCCAATTTCTTCAGGTGCAACTTCTCCAGTTGCCCTGGCAGTCTCACGAGGAGGAGATGAAGGCGATGTCTCACTGGCATGTGCGGTAGGTGGAGGAGCTCAAGAACTCGAAGGTGGCACCATGAGAAACATGGCTGCCTCACGCTGCTTGGGGTCTTCAACAACCCTGTTGGTAGCAATGTTGAACCTGTCACACACACCACAATAGTGATTTGATTGTTGTTTAAATTCTTTAGACCGCGGCTGAATCTCAGATTGTAGTGTGACTAGCTACTGAGGAGTTATTAAAAGCATGTTCTTCCGCAATCCCTTCTCTTTCTCAATTTGCTATTTCTTCACCAGCTTGGCTTGTTCAATCTTGTGCTTCTCATCCAAAATTAATGCTGACAACACATGGCTAGGGCCCGGAGGCAATTTTAGATCATCAAGCGGTGTATGTGGCTTAGTGCACCAGATGTCAATCAAGTCCAGGAGCTTCTTGGGGTCCAATAACAATGGAACTGCGGAATTCTTTGCAATCATAGCTTGCTCTTGCTTCCTTCTGAGGTGTTCTGTGAGCTTGTCTTCGTTAGCTAGGCCATGTTCATCAACCTGAGGCACAACAGCCTTGCTTTTGGGACTTGGCCTAGTTCCACGGTCAGTAGTGACATTTTGCTTCAGCTTGGGCATTGAAGAAGATGGTTGCCCACTAGATGAGACAATTGCTGTTAGAAAGCCCTCGGTGCACTAGCAAGATGCAAGCACGATAGGAGTTGAAGCTTTTGTTGCTGCCATTGAGGAACTTGTAGCAGGATGAGGCACTGAAGCTTTTGCAGTATTGGGCGTTAATGCATTTGAAGTTGTCGGCTTGGCCACTGAAGGCTTTGGGT
Source organism: Secale cereale (assembly GCA_902687465.1). NCBI lineage: Eukaryota > Viridiplantae > Streptophyta > Magnoliopsida > Poales > Poaceae > Secale > Secale cereale. Next base: position 430,443,098 of record LR738710.1, on the reverse strand, counting down.
CATGCGGCTTGGGATTGTGTGTAGGCATCTTTTACATAGAATTTTTGGGAAAACTGCAACTACCTCTGCCACCTGCACTAGCTTTAGTTGAGGCCTTTGTAGCCCCGTTGAATTCATCAATGGCTTTCTTGGCTTGTTTTGCCAATTTGGCTTGATGCCTTGCCCATTCCTTCAGGAATTCTTCACCCCTTCTGACACTAGCAGGGTCAACAACTTGACCATCAACAAGTAGTGGCCTATTGCATGGAGGCTTCACAGTGAATTCATTCATGTACTTGAGAGTCACATATTTGTAAGCTCTCCATTCATATGCCCATCTACATTTGATCTTCTGCATGGGCGTTTTGTGCTACTCCTTGGTTTGAGGGCCATGAAGGTTTTCATCAGGTGTATAGTACCCTACATATAAGTCGTTAGGATTCTCGAAAGTAGTATGTTCCTCTTTCCTCTTGCCTCCTTTCTGAGGCCTCTTTCTATCAGCCAATTTCCTAAACTGAGGTTTTTGAACACATGAGGACTCTAAAGATGTTTGAAGGTTTTCCTCAAGCAATGCTGCAAATGAATTAATTTGACTAGAACTAAGTCATTCGTCACCAAACATTGTACCTGTGAATAGAGTATGGTAGCAAGGAAATAGGGAATAGTCACATGTGTTCTCAGAGATTTTCAAAAATAAACCAGTTGTGGAAATGGACCCTTATCGTCTTGACGCATTTCACTAAGGGTTATTGAGCCAGGTTTCAGAGTTGTAAAAATTGAAGGAATTGCACAATTTAGGAATCTATTAGTTAAGCATAACTTAGTTGAACATACATAAGACTGGCCAAAAGGAAGTGCTGAAGAACACTTGAAGATTTTTTAGTATAGTGAAGATCAAATGGGGCGGTAAAATTAGCATTTAATTACCCCAGTGAGGAACTCGATGAACTGGATGACAAACAGAAGGAAATCTTCAGTTCAGATCTTCCATGCCCTAACATGGCAACAAAAGATAGCTACAACGGCTGTGGAGGTGAATAAATCCGCACCCGGCGTGAGTACGACGACGAAAAGTCGAGGTAGTGAAGCTCTTCTCCAGCGCCGATGAAATCCAGTGGCTGTGCTAGGGTTTGAGGTTTGAGAGCGACAGGAGCGGAGAGGTGAAGTGAAACTTCTTTGATGGGTTCAAGGCTATTTATAGACGCAGTGAAAACTGAGGGATCCGAAGATTTTGGACGGATAAACCCCTGACTCTTCGCATCTCAGTGACACGCGTCTCACATGAATTTTCACATACTTATCCATGCTTGTGAAGCGCGGGATAAAGTTAAAGAGCAAACCACCAATTTTTTGATAATTTTAGAAGTGTTCTCAATTTCATTAGTTGTCAAGGACACAGTGAAGACTTTGAATAGTTTCAAGTAGAACACACATGAAGAATTTGTGAACAAAGTGGGTTGAGCTTAGCATAGAGGGGAGCAGGTCCGATCACATCCACATATATGAAGAAATCAAACTGAAGAATTAGCAATATGTGGATGTTGTTGAGGACATGAAAATCTCGAATAAAAACAGAAATAATAAGTAATGAAGAACAACCTCAAATGAAGAATTTGAAAAGTTTGACAAAATAGCAAATGACAAAAAACTCAAATATGAAGAATGGTATAAAGATGTGGTGGCGTTAGGCCACATATAAGAACAATGATGACTACAGACACCGCGTACAATTGTCGTAGGGTTCTAAGATTCAAGTTCTTCATTAATTTCTCCACTCGTAGATGGTTAGTCTTCATTGATTGAAGAAAAATGTTACTTCATTTGTTGTGCATCAAAGTCATCAACAATGCATAAGCATTAGGATATGTGTCCACTTCAGAGGACATTCGAAGATTCTAAGATGTTTAGCTCGCATCATAACTTGAAGAACCTCTTCTCATCCAAGGGCTTAGTGAACATATCAGCAAGCTGGTCTTCAGTCTTCATGTGGTCGATGATGATGTCATCCTTCAGCACACGATCACGAAGAAAGTAGTGACGAATTTGAATATGCTTCATCTTGGAGTGTTACACTGGTTTGTGGGATATCTTGATAGCACTGTCATTGTCGCATTAGAGAGGGACTTCCTTCACATTTATGCTATAGTCCTTGAGGGTTTGCTTCATCCATAGAAATTGTTAGCAGCATGCACGAGCGACAATGTATTCAGCCTCAGCTAAGTGCAATGATGTTCTGCTTCTTTGAGGACCAACAGACAAGAGATCGTCCGAGGAAGTGGCATGTGCCTCGTGTAGACTTGTGATCCAGATGATCTCCAACGTAATCAGAATCAGCAAATCCATCTAGATCTAAAGATGAGCCCTTGGGATACCATAATCCAAGCATTGGTATGTGAGATAAATACCGAAGAATTCGTTTCACAACCTGGTGTTGTGATTCATTCCATGTCGCTTGAAATCGGGCACACACGCAATGCTAAGCATAATATGTGTCCTAGATGCACATAGGTAAAGGAGCGAACCTATGATGGAGAGATATACCTTCTGATCGAAATCTTTACCATTTTCGTCAGTGTAGAGTTGACCATTAGTAGGCATTGGTATTTTTAGTCCTTTGCTATCTCCATTCCGAATTTCTTCAGGAAATCTTTTACGTATTTCTCTGAGAAATGAAGATGCCATTGGGTTGTTAGCGAATTTGAAGATCAAGGAAGAATTTCAATTCTCTCATCTAATATTCTTCATGCATCATATATGCAAATTTGTCATTGAAACGCTTGTTAGCGCAACCAAAGATAAAATCATCGACATATATTTGGCATATGAACAGTTAACCATCATACGAGTTTGGGAAAATAGTAGGGTTAAGTGAACCAGGTTTGAATCCATTTTTTCCTAGAATTCCTTTGGAGTACCACACCAAGCCCATGGGGCTTGCTTGAGGCCATAGAGAGCCTTGTTTAGTCTAAAGACTTTGTCAGGATCCTTTGGATCCTCAAAACCTGGTAGTTGAGCAACATATACTTCTTAGTCAAGCTTACCATTGAGGTATGCACTTTTCACATCCATTTTATATAAGGGAATATTGTGATGGTTTGCATATGCAATATACGAATAGCTTCAAGACTAGCAACATGTGCAAATGTTTCACGGAAATCAATACCATCAATGTATGTGCAACCTTGTGCTACAAGACATTCCTTAGTTTTTTACCGCTTGGCCATTTTCATCTTATTTGTTGTCGTAAATCCACTTAGTGCGGATGATATTGTGCTTGCATGGATCAGGAAGATTCGCAAGCTCCCACACATCGTTGAGCTCGAATTGTTGCAATTCTTCTTGCATGGCTTGAATCCATTCAGGCTCCAGAAATGCTTGATCAACTTTGGTGGCTCTGCCATAGAGACAAATGCAAAATGCCCAAAAAAGTTAGCTAAATGTTAAGCTCTTGAGTGAGATAGGGGACCAAGTGCATTGATGGTGTCGAGGATCTTCTCAATCTGCACTTCATTTGCCACTCTGGATGATCTAGACGAGGGCCTTGTTGAGGTTGAGCATTTTCCTCGGAATCATTTTCTTCAAGATCAGCAGTTTCATCACAACGGGAAGTGATCACTTCTTCTTCAGCTATTTCTTCACTGGGCCCAATTTCACCAGTGCCCATCAGCTTGATAGATTCCCCAGGAGACATTTAATCTGCCACATGAGGCAGGTGCTCTCTTTGTGAGCCATTAGTTTCATCGAACCACACATTTAAAGTTTCCACGACCTTGTTGTGGTAGGTGTTCAAGACTCTGTAGGTGCGCGAGTCATTTTCGTAACCAAGTGTATAACCCATGTGCTTTTGGTGCAAATTTTGAATTGTGATGTGGATCTCTAATCCAACATTTAGCACCACAGACTTTGTAATAATTCACATTGGGTTTCTTGTCAATGAGGAGCTCACATGATATCTTCTTGAAGACTTTGTGAAGATATACCCGATTGATAATGTGACAAGCAATATCAATTGCTTTAGGCCACCATCCATGAGAAGTCTTGTACTCATGAAGAATAGTGCGAGCTATCTCAGTGAGTGTCATGTTATTGCATTCTGCAACTCCATTCTGTTGTGGAGTATATGGCACAAATAGCTCATTAGTGATACCAAGTTCATCAAGATAGTCATCCAGGCCCGTGTTCTTGAACTCGGTGCCATTATTGCTTCTCATGTTCTTGATCTTGAGATCACAATTCGTCATGGCTCGATTAGCAATTCTTTTGAGGACACCCTGCACTTTAGTCTTGAAGGTAATGATATGCACCCAGGTGTAACGAGAATAATCATCAACTATGACGAATCCATAGAGTGATGTTGCATTGGTTAGTGTAGAATAATGAGCAGGACAAAAGATATCCATATGAAGTAATTCAAAGGTACGAGTAGTGATCATGATTATCTTCGCAAAGTGCTTGGATCTGGTCATCTTTCCAGGCTCACAAGCACCGCAAAGGTGATATTTGACGAATATGCCAATGATATGCTTCCTCTTGACGAGTGTGTTCAAATTCCTCATGCCAGCATGTCCAAGTCATGCCATAGCTAGCACTCTAGGCTTTTGCCAGTAGACACGTGGCTGGTTGAGGACCTAGAGAAAAATCTACAATATATAAATCACGTCTCCTAAAACCTTGAAGACTTTGGACTTGTCAGGTTCGATTAGCACAACGCATCTATATTTTCCAAAGATGAAAATCATATCAGGATCACAAAGCATTGAGACATACATGAGGTTTTATCCTAGGGACTCGACAAGTGTTGATCCTTTGAGATCACAACCTTGCCTACACCCAATACCTTGTTTTTTTCCTTTGTCAGCATAGGCGACATTCTTCAGATGAGACATGGTAAGGGGAGCATCGATGAGGAGCTTCCTATCACCAGTCATGTGATTGGTGCAATCACTGTCATGAACCCATTTAGTAGCTTTTGGAGTATGATCCTGTAGAAGCATTAGTCTCACTTACACCTTCATATACTTTAGTTTGATGAATATGAGTATCAATTTCGTCAGTGAATTTTATCAATAAGCATTTGACTAGCAACATGGGGATGTGTGAAATGAGGAATTCATTTCATCATGATTAGCTTGCATCCCAACAAGCATTATATCAGGCCTTCAACAAATTCATCACATATTGTGTCTGAAGACCTGACCGTATAGAAGAGATTAGTTCTACTTAACCACCCACATCTATATGGGTGGCTGAGAAGGAATGTAACACAAAGCATTAATAGAGAACTTAGACATTGACAAATATGCATTTCTATTCACAGGATGAGTATAGTACTCATAAGAATATGCAGAGAAATTCTTAGCAGTTTTTGGCACATAGTGATTTGAAGAATAATGCACATATTCATCAGAACACTATGTGTTTCCTTGCATAGAAGTGTTAGTACGAGCATGAGTTGGTTTGCGTCCATTTGACGACCTTGGCCTAGGTGAAGAATTTGCGTTGGGGATTTTCCTTTTCTTCGGTGGTGTCATGATCATATTCACATAAAGATTTTGAAGAACACTTTTGGGCACCCATATTTTCTTCACCGGGAGACTATTCCTGCAGTTAGTACCAAATATCTAGCAAACACTTCAACATTCTAATTTTTGAACAACTTATAGTTTGAGTCAAATGACTCATCAGAAGAATGTGGAGTATCACACTTATAGCTAGATAGTGTGGATGGATCAACTTGAGGTCCCTTTGCAACAATCTGTGTGGTTTTGGGATACTGCTCAGGTTCCCAATAACATCCATCTGCGTTTAGCTTTCTCTCAAAAGCGATACCCTCTTTCCTAGGGTTCCTGTTAAGAATCTTCTTCTAGAGCACATCACAAAGGGTTTGGTACCCTTTGAGGCCTTTGTATATGTTTGTGTGGTACAATTCCTTTAGACCTGCATTTCTGTCAGTAATACTCGTGGTCTCCTCAAATGAGAGTATGTAAACCACAGAGACAAATGAAGATATAGCAACAATTGAAGCATTTGAACATTCAAGTGAAGAATTTGCATTATCATGTTCAAGGAATTTTAAGCATGGAGCAGCAAATTCTTCTTGAGCGGTGCTGATCTGTTGAGTGGTAATGAATCATTGTATTTCTGAAGATCATCATGAGATGCTCTCAGCTTCTCAAGTTATTTCTTCCTTTGAAGAAATTCATAGGACACCTTCTTGTGTGCGACTGAGAGGGCCACATGAGGACTTTAAAGTTCGTCATACTGCGACTTTAGGTGTTTGAGGTCTTTTGCCAAACCTTGACTGCGATCCATTTCCTCATCTAATAGATCAACACTTTTGTCTAGTAGTTTTTGCATCTTTTCCATTGCAGTTTGTTGTTCAGTTGCAATTTTAGCCAATTTCTTATAGCTAGGTTTTGCTTCACATTCAGAGTCATCATCACTTGAAGTACTAAAGTAAGCTTCATGTGAGGTTACCTTGGCACCTCTTGCCATGAAGCAATAGGTGGGAGTGTAGTCATCGGCAGAGTCTTCATGGTTGGTGGAGTCACCATTTTCTTCATGGTGGAAGATGGATTTGCCAACGAACTCCATAGCAAGGGCCAAGCTTGCTACCCTAGAGTCAGACTCCTCCTCAGATTCCTTAGGTTCCTTAGATTCTTCATCAGAATCCATTTCCTTTCCAATGAAAGCGCGAGCTCTACCAGAGGTGCTTTTGTTCTTTGATGATGACTTTGTGAAGACTTTGACAAACTCTTCTTTTTGTCATCGGAGTCATCATCCTTGCTAGACTTTTTCTTCCATGAGCCTTTTTGCAAGAAGGGGCGATCAGCGACGTAATGTCCTGGCTTCTTGCATTTGTGACAAGTTCTTTTATCATAGTCTCGAGTAGAAGCTTCTCTAGTGTTTTTTGAGTCATACTTTTAAGACTTTCCAAAGTTGTTCCTCTTAGAAAACTTCTGGAACTTCCTCACCAGCATTGCCAGTTCTCTGCCAATTTCCTCGGTATCATCAGTACTGCATTCAAACTCTTCTTCTTCTTCAAATGAAAAGCCTTCAGAGCGCAAGGTCGTCCATAGCTAGGACCATACATATGTGTCTTCTTAGCTTGCCGAAATTCATGAGTATTGAGCCTCTCAAGAATATCAGCGAGATTAAGTAACTTGTAATCAAGACACCCTGGAATCATCACGGACAAGGTGTCAAAGGAGATGCCAAGAGACCGCAGCAATTTCTTCACCACCTCATGGTCAGTGATGTCAGTGGCACCAAGAGCATGTAGCTCATTGGAGATATCAGTGAGGTGATCAAAAGTTTACGGAACATTTTCATTATCAAGTCTCTTGAAGTGGTTGAATTGATTGCGAAGCACATCAACCTAGGAGTCACGTTGAGTGGAATCTCATTGACCTTGGAGAGCCCATCCCTGATCAGCTTTGATGTTTCCAATGCACTCACTCTGCCATATTGGCCTTTCACTATTGCAGGATGCTGCTAACGCGACACTACAATCAGAGACCCTTTGACGAAATTGTGTGCGTTGGAATAATCGAAAACAGCGGTGTAAAAAACCTGTCAAAAAAGGTGCAAAACGTTTGTGATGACGGATGCATCAAACACGGTTCAGATTTTAGATAGGTGCGCAATGAAGGGCATATGGTTAAGTTCAACGAACTATTTGCGATGAGGAAGAAGAACAAAAACGGGCAGCCAAATGAAGGTGTGTGCGATATACAGCATACGGTTCACTCGGATGAACTGTTTGTAATTAGGCAACACAAAAGAAACGGTCAGCTAGATCAAGGTGCATGCGATATACGGCATACGGTTCACTTGGATGGACTATTTGCTTTGAGCCAAGAGAACAAAAATGGTTTAATTTAACAGGATGTGTGCGATATGCGGCAAATAGGTCTGTATATAGAAATGTGTGTGAAGACTGATAATAACACAGACGATTGCTTCTAGTAAGACATATGTGATATGCTCTGTCTGCACAACATCTATTGGCCATTGGGCGACGGGCGGTCATCCGGGTACGCCATAAGGATGCGAAGAGGGCATCCTATATCAGCGAGAACTAGTTGTTCCACCAATAGCTCATCTAAGAGAACTCTCAAGTTAACTGTGCTCAGGCTGGAGCAGCCATGAGATGGTGATCGGATGGGAAGTTGTCTTCATGTCAATCCCACTGATGGGATGTATCTTAAAGGTACATTAAGGACATTTATGACACATCCCATCAGTGGAATTAACCTCAAGGTCCTTGTTTTGATTTTTTTGTTTTGTTTTTAACACATGTTAAAGAAGGTCTACCGCATTACCTTTTGAGAATGTGGGATATGTGGCATACAGTTGATCCATACGACCTGTTTGTGATGGAATAAGCCGTGTGTGTTGTGGGCAAAAGCTTGCTAGTATATAACTGCTTGTGATTGATGAATTCATCACCGATGGGTTCCGTATTGTGGTCCGTGTTCATCCGATCCTCATCTACTTCTTGTGCTAGCTCAATGTTCCTTATATGCTAAGTTTCCATTAATTGATGGCATTTTATGAACACGCCAACATTTCCCGCCATTTCCTCACCTGTTTCCCGCCACCCAACGATATTGCGCATAAACCTAGGCGACGCACGGAGGCAATAAGCGCAACCTCTAGCACATCCACTTTGAGGCCGAGGCGCTCCCCGGCAACACGATGGACGACGCTGTGATGCGCGTCATCGCCAGGGTTGAGCAGACCCTTGGCGCATGGCGCTTGAGCACCGCAGATCAAGATAGGCATGTTAGCACCGAGAGGCTGCAGCTCGCCGCACAACATGATCGATGGCACGCCGCAGAGCAAGCTAGACGCGTCTGCGCTGATAGGGTGCGGCTCGCCGGACGGCGAGACCATTGGAGCGCCGCACAGCAAGAGGCACAGCACGCCGCACATCAAGAGCGGATCCATCGGCGCTTGCCTGTTGTAGACACGGCATCGCAGGTGGGTACACATCCCGTCAGTACCCCATTCCTTGCCAGGAGCGGCCAGAGGCCCTAAGCACCGTACTTCCACCAGAGGCTGGCCACTACATACGTGCACCGGACGACCGCCGCATCGTTTGCAAGGGTCGCGCCGTTCACCTTGTCCGCTGCCTGCTCGATGCCAACGCGTTGGTCAGTAGGCTCGACCACCTCCTTCGCCCAGATGTCCACCTGGGCGCAGTAGAGGAACATGGCCGTCGCATCGTCGACCTGGTGATCTCCGATGAAATAGCCAACTTGGTGCTCGAGATCACGCTCCAGATGTACCGCAAGCGTGTCGACCGCTTGGGTGAACGCATGCACGAGTTCAGGCAGAGCCAAGAGCTACCGTAGGCAAGGGCTGTTGGTCCAGGTCTCATGGACGCGTTTTATTTTGTTGAGTCGTTTCGACGTGGATAGCTATGTATTAACAACAATCATAGTATTGCTCTGTTTCAATGTGTACTCTGTTTTCCGTTCTTATATGTTCTGTTTCAATGTGTGTATATAAGCTTTCCATTCTGTATATGTGGATGATAACATCTAGATTTAAATTAGTATACTAAAACAGATAGAAAATGGAGTTCATAATATATATATTAATTGTTCATTAGTTCATCACATAATATATATAATATCATCACATATACGTGATGATACTTAACTACTAGGTACAGTGCATAAAATTGAAAATGAGGAATACTAAAACTAATAATCACTCCTAATGTGCAGCGTCTTTTCAGGGCGGAGGCAGTACTCCGCCTCCTCCGCCTTGCAGCGCTTGACGTACCGATCTACCTCTTGCTGGCGGACAAGCGCGGATGATCTTGCCATTCCGTTGGGCGCCCACCGGTGGCACACTAGAGGTTATCGGCCCACCTCACGCAACGATGAGGTTCCTAGCGCCTTTGACCTTCCTCGCGAAGTACACATCTTCGTACACCTCCTCCGCTTGACGACGCGCTCACCCCCAAAGCTCCACCTTCTCCTTTTTCTAGGCGGCATCACGGGCTTCATAGGCCTCTTGGTACCTGACTTCCTCCTACGCCATCTCCTTCTTGAATGCCACTTTCCTGTCTTTCTCAGCCGGCGGCAGTGACTTCCATGGACAAAGATTGTACTGGCCCCAAAACAAATCCAAAGTTGGGGGGTCCGGTGCAACCTCGTCTGATGGCGCGTAGGGGTCCTCCTCATGATTTTTCAAATCGTTATGCTTAACCGTTGCATGTAGATGTAGTTCAAATTTGAATTACAGTCATTAAATGGCTACAAAATCACTGAAATGTCTTTAAAAGGTTAAATGACCCCTGCAATTTTCCAAATTTTCACATGACAGTTGTATTAGTGCATGTTGAACGTAGAAAAAAAATTGAAGGCCGTAAGGGGAAGCTATCTCCCGTTCGTCATCAAACATGCATTGTTCCCTCTCGGAACCACTAGCCTTCTAGTGAGTTGCTCTGGTTTGTGAGGGTTGTTTGTCCAAACTTTCGTCAAACAGGTCAATTTTTTTACAACATCATCTTGTTGGCATGACATTACATCAAGCAAGGTCTCATGTTTTTCTGATCATTTTTTTTGGAATTTAAATGCCATGGCACTTCATGCATGTTCACGTGTCCATGCCGTGAGACCAATATGTTTGAAAATTCTATCTAATTTACTGCACATAGAATTAACTCGCACACAAGTACACAATTATGATATTTCAAACCGTTATGGTTAGCTGTTGCATGTAGATGTAGTTCAAATTTGAATTACGGTTAATAATTGGCTAGATAATCACTAAAATGTCTTTACAAGGTCAAATGACCCCTAAAATTTTCCAAATTATCACATGAAATTTGTATTAGTGCACGTTAAACATAGGAAAAATTTGAAGGCTGTAAGGGGAAGCTATCTCCCCTTGGTCATCAAACATGTATTGTTCCCTCACGGAACCACCAGCCTTCTAGTGAGTTGCTCCGGTTTGTGAGGGGTGTGTGTCCAAACTTTCGTCAAACATGCCAATTTTCCTACCACATCATCTTACATCAATCAAGGTTTCATGTTTTGCTGATCATTTTTTAATTTTGTGGAATTTAAATGCCATGGCACTCCATGCATATATATGTGTCCATGCCGTGCGACCAATATGTTTGAAAATTCCTTCTAATTTACTGCACATGGAATTAACTCGCACACAAGTGCAGAAATATGATTTTTCAAACCGTTACGGTTAGCTGATGCATGTAGATGTAGTTAAAATTTGAATAAAATGGTTAGAAAATCAATTAAATGTCCTCAAAAGGTCAAATCATCCCAGAAATTTTCCAAAATTTGACAAGACCGTTGTATTAGTGCACGTTACACGCAAAAAAAAATTGAAGGTTGTAACAGGAAGTTATCTCCCGTTAGTCAGCAAAGATGCGTTGTTCCCTCTCGGAACCATGAGACTTCTAGTGAGTTGCTCCGGTTTGTGAGGGGTGTGTGTCCACATCATCTTGGTGGCATGACATTACATCAACCAGGGTTTCATGTGTTTATGATATATTTTTTTCTGGAATTTAAATGCCATGGTACTCCATGCATACATATGTGTCCATGGCATGAGACCAATATGCTTGAAAATTCCTTCCAATTGACAGCACATGGAATTAGCTCGCACAGAAGTATACAAATATGATTTTTCAAACCGTTATGGTTAGCCATTGCATGTACATCTCGTTCTAATTTGAATTACATTCATTAAATGGCTAGAAAATCACATAAATGTCTTCAAGAGGTCAAATGATCCAGAATTTTTCCTAAATTTGACATGATAGTTGTATTAGTGCATGTTACACGTAGAAAAAAGTTTGAAGGCCGTAAGAGGAAGCTATCTCCACTTCGTCATCAAACATGCATTGTTCCCTCTCGGAACCACTAGCCTTTAGTGAGTTGCTCCGATTTGTGAGGGGTGTGTGTCCAAACTTTCTTCAAACATGCCAAATTTCTTACCACATTATCCTGGTGGCATGACATTGCATCAATCAAGGTTTCATGTTTTTCTGATCATTTTTTAATTTTTTGGAATTTAAATGCCATGGCACTCCATGCATACATATGTGTCCATGCCGTGAGACCAATATGTTTGAAAATTTCTTCTAATTTACTGCAAATGGAAGTAACTCGCACACAACTGCACAAATATAATTTTTCAAACCGTTATGGTTAGCTGTTGCATGTAGATGTAGTACAATTTTGAATTACGGTCATTAAATGGCTAGAAAATCACTTAAATGTCCTCAAAAGGTCAAATAATCCCAGAAATTTTCCAAAATTTGAAAAGACCGTTGTATTAGTGCACGTTACACGCAGAATTTTTTTTAAGGTTGTAAGAGGAAGTTAACTCCCATTCGTCATCAAACATACATTGTTCCCTCTCGGAACCACGAGCCTTCTAGTTAGTTGTTCTGGTTTGTGAGGGGTGTGTGTCCAAACTTTCGTCAAACAGGACAATTTTTTTACCACAACATCTTAGTGGCATGACATTACTTCAAGCAAGGTATCATGTATTTCTGATCATTTTTTAATATTTTGGAATTAATATGCCATGGCACTCCATGCACGTGTCCATGCCATGAGACTAATATATGTGAAAATTCCTTCTAATTTACTACACATGGAATTAACTCACACACAAGTACACAAATATGATTTTTCAAACCGTTATGGTCAGCCATTGCATGTAGATGTAGTTCTAATTTCAATTACTGTAATTAAATGGCTAGAAAATCACATAAATGTCTTCAAAAGGTCAAATGACCCATGAAATTTGACATAGCAGTTGTATTAGGGCATGTTACACGCAGAAAAAATTTGAAGGCCGTAAGAGGAAGTTATCTCCCGTTCGTCATCAAACATGCATTGTTACCTCTCGGAACCACTAGCCTTCTAGTAAGTTGCTCCGGTTTTTGAGGGGTGTGTGTCCAAGCATTGGTCAAACATGCCAATTTTCTTATCGCCTCATCTTTGTGGCATGACATTACATCAATCAAGGTTCATGTTTTTCTCATAATTTTTTAATTTTCTAGAATTTAAATGCCATGGCACTCCATGCATACATATGTGTCCATGTCGTGAGACCAATATGTTTGAAAATTGCTTCTAATTTACTGCACATGGAATTAACTCACACACAAGTGCAGGAATATGATTTTTCAAACCGTTATGGTTAGCCGTTGCATGTAGATGTAGTTCAAAATTGAATTACAGTCATTAACTGGCTAGAAAATCACTTAAATGTCTTCAAAAGGTCAAATGACCCCTAAAATTTTCCAAAATTTGATATGACAGTTGTATTAGTGCATGTTGCACGCAGAAAAAATTTGAAGGCCGTAAGAGGAAGTTATCTCCCATTCGTCATCAAACATGCATTGTTCCCTCTCGGAACCACTAGCCTTGTAGTGAGTTGCTACTTTTTGTGAGGTGTGTTTGTACAAACTTTTGTCAAACATGCCAATTTTGTTACCACATTATCTTGGTGGCATGACATTACATCAACCATGGTTTCATGTTTTTCTGATCATTTTTTAATTTTTGGGAATTTAAATGCCGTGGCACTCCATGCATACATATGTGTCCATGTCGTGAGGCCAATATGCTTGAAATTTCCGTCCAATTTACTGCACATGGAATTAACTCGAACAAAAGTACACAAATTTGTTTTTTCAAACCGTTATGGTTAGCCATTCCATGTACATGTAGTTCTAATTTGAATTACATTCATTAGATGGCTAGAAAATCACATAAATGTCTTCAAAAGGTCAAATGACCCAGAAATTTTCAAATATTTGACATGACAGTTGTATTAGTGCATGTTACATGTAGAAAAAAATTTGAAGGCTGTAAGAGGAAGCTATCTCCCGTTCGCCATCAAACACGCATGTTCCCTCTTGGAACCACGAGCCTTCTAGTGAGTTACTGTGGTTTCTGAGGGGTGTGTGTCCAAACTTTGGTCAAATATGCCAATTTTTTACCACATCATGTTCGTGGCGTGACATTACATCAACCAAGGTTTCAATTGTTTCTGATTTTTTTTAATTTTTTGGAATTTGAATGACATGTCACTCCATGCTTAATTGTGTCATAGTCGTTAAACCAATATGTTTGAAAATTCCTTGCAATTTATTGCACATGGAATGAAATCGCACACAAGTACACAAATATGATTTTTCAAACCGCTATGGCTAGCCGTTGCATGTACATCTAGTTATAATTTTAATTATGGTCAATAAATGGCTAGAAAATCACTTAAATGTCTTCAAAAAGGCCAAATGACCTAGAAATTTTCCAAAATTTGATATGACAGTTGTATTAGTGCATGTTACACGTAGGAAAAATTTGAGGGCCTTAAGAGGAAGCTATCTCCAGTTCGTCATCAAACAAGCATTATTCCCTCTCGGAACCACATGCCTTCTAGTGAGTTGCTTCGGTTTGTGAGGGGTGTGTGTCCAAACTTTAGTCAAAGATGCCAAATTTTTCACCACATCATCTTGGTGCCATGACATTACATCAACCAAGGTTTCATGTATTTCTAATATTTTTCAAAAAAAATTGGAATTTAAATGCCATGTCACTCCATGATTAATTGTGTCATAGCCGGTAGACCAATATGTTTGAAAATTCCATCCAACTTAATGCACATGCAATTAAGTCGCACACAAGTGCACAAAATATGACTTTTCAAACCGTTATGGTTAGCTGTTGCATGTACGTGTAGTTCAAATTTCAATTACGGTCATTAAATGGCTAGAAAATCACTTAAATGTCTTAAAAGGTCAAACGACCCCTGAAATTTATCAAAATTTGACATGACAGTTGTCTTAGTCCACGTTAGACATAGAAAAAAAATTGAAGGCCGTAATAGGAAGCTATCTCCCGTTCGTCATTAAAGATGCATTCTTCCCTCCCGGAACCATGAGCCTTCTAGTGAGTTGCTCCTGTCTGTGAGGGGTGTGTGTCCAAACACTCGTCAAACATGCCAATTTTTTAACCACATCATCTTGGTGGCATGACATTACATTCAAGGTTTCATCTTTTTCTAATTATTTATTAATTTTTTGGAATTTAATTGCCATGGAACTCCATGCATACATATGTGTCTATGCCGTGAGACCAATATGTTTGAAAATTCCTTCTAATTTACTGCACATGGAATTAACTCGCACACAAGTGCACAAATATGATTTTTCAAACCATTATGGTTAGCCATTGCATGTAGATGTAGTTCAAATTTGAATTACTGTCATTAATGGCTAGAAAATCCCAGATATTTTCAAAATTTGACATGACGGTAGTAATCGTGCACGTTACACGTAGAGGTAATTTGAAGGCCGTAAGAGGCAGCTATCTCTCGTTCGTCGTCGAACATGCATTGTTCCCTCTCGGAACCATGAGCCTTGTAGTGAGGTTCTCCGGTGATACAGGGTGGAACCCTAATCAGCGGATCTTTCACGTTTGGAGGTTGGCACACGATGAACACGGGGAATCACAAGGGAAAGATGGGTGAAACACAAGAGGAAAACACTCAATCAACACGAAAGCAATCACACAAATGCTAGATTCGCGATACAAGGTTGAGATCCATGATCCAAAGTCAACAACGGTGATACAGATAGTCTTCTCCCGGAGGAGGTCTTGGAATCCCGTGGGATCTTCCCGTTAGGGGTCTTGAATCCAGAGGTGGATCTTCTCCGTAGAGGCGCACCGGTCTCGTGGGAGAAATCCACACAAGTGTCAAATGAGCTAAACCACAGCTAACCCTAAACGGAATGAGGAGAGGAGTATATATAGTCTACGGGGCGAACGGGTACATGGGCCTCGGCCCAGGGGCTGCACGCAGGCAGATCAGGGGCCGGATGTCCGGGCGGCGGCCCGGATGTCCGGGTCTTCGAGGGGTGCCGGACGTCCGGGGCGAGGAGCCGGATGTCCGGGCTGGAGCGGTCTGGTCTCGGGTGCTCTCTGGACAGAGCCGCCGGATTTCCGGGCCCGAGGACGGATGTCCGGGCCATGCTTGGCCGGATGTCCGGGCCCTGGCCGGATGTCCGGGCCCTGTAGCTTCGGCTGCTGCTGGCCTTCTGTAGTTGATGGCCCAGGTGCCGGATGTCCGGGCCATGGGGCCGGATGTCCGGGGCCTGGAGCTCCCTTCTGCCCTTCTCGATGCATCAGTTCGTCCGTGGCCTTGGGGACTTGTCCATCTTCAAGCTCTTCTCCGAAGCGGCCTCCTTCACACCTGAGCACACAAAGCACACTCGCTTGAGGTAGCAACCATGTCTCGCAATATTCATAAGGAAGTAGGGCTAGGAGTGACGTCACCTCGGTCTCGAAAGCTCTAGCACGAGCACGTGTCATCGGTCCTTGAGGCACTTGAGGGGGTGAAGGAGGGTCCATGGGGATGGCCCTAGGATACACCGTATCATCTCCCCTCCCTTGGGAAAGATCCGACCTCGGATCGAAATCTTCATCACCATGGAGCACCTTTAATGGTCCGTCGGCACGAGGTAGAAGCTTGGACTTGTGCTCTATCGCGAAGTGGTCCTTGTGAAGATGTAGCCAACTGAGATCTTCCGGGTGAAACGCCATTGTTGCCTTGTTGATGTTGATCTTGGTGGTGAGGCGATGTACTTGTCGCTCGATTGTTGCCCGTGTTTGTTCGTTCACCTTCTTGAGTATTTCACTACAAAAGAAAGTGGCAACATGTGAAGCATCGTCGATCTTGTTATCGGGAATGAAATAAGCCATGTTAGAGAATGTATCGACCATGACAAGCACGGAATCGTTTCCATTTTTAGTCCTAGACAAGCCAAGTATGAAATGCATGTTTATGTCTTCCCATGGATGAAATGTAGTAGGAAGAGGCATGTAAAGACCATGAGATTGAGCTTTGGACTTAGCTTTGCGGCATGTCGGACATCGGTTGGTGAGGTTTGAGACGTCACGTAGCATCTTGGGCCAAAAATAGTTCTCAGAGAGGGTAGCAAACATCTTGTCGCGTCCAAAGTGTCCCATGAGTCCTCCTCCATGCGATTCCTGCAAAAGGAGCAAACAAAGCGAAGACTCGGGGATGCAAAGTTTGTTAGCTCTCATAAGATATCCATCCTTGGTGTAATGATGTTCCCAAGAAGTGTGAGTCAAGCATTTAGCATAGGCATTTGCAAAGAAAGGATCATGCTCATATAAATCTTTTAGGTGCTCTAAGCCAATCACATGCAACTTAAATTGTGTAACAAGTAAGCACTTGCGTAACAAGCATGCATTTGCATGAAAACTTCCATGTTTCGTAGGCAATAGAATAACCGGAGCGGCACAAGTGCTAAAGTTGTCACGTACATGACTTTTGTCGATGAGTTTTGGTACTTGCCGTTGTATCTCGTGGTTGACACGGTAGAGAACCTTGTTGGGAAATGGTGCACCGGGTACGAGTTCGGTGCGGTGTTCTATCCCGTGAAGTAGAACCGGTGGTACCTCATCGGTAAAGGCGTCCGAGAATTCCTGCAATAAAGGTGACAACACAAAAGGTAGAGATTGTGAAGTGTTAGTAGATTTGTCTTCCCCTAGGCATAAGAGCACAAGGTGAACGACGTTCGATGGGTTCTCACACACTTCTCTCATCTCACTTTTGGTGGCAAATAGCACTAGTTTCTTCGTGTAGCTCATCGTGGAGTCGCTCATATTTGGCTGGTGGCTCTCACTCTCTTTTTGGTGGCTCGCTCTCTCACCATTCTCTCCACGATGTGTTGTAGGTAAAAGCTTGTCGGCGGCAACTTGACTTGGAGTCATTGGTCGAAGCACGAATTCCTTGCCCTTCATCTTGAAATGATAGTGATTCGTCCGTCCATTGTGTGTGACTCCACGATCATATTGCCAAGGACGTCCAAGAAGAAGGTGGCACACGGACATGGGTATCACATCACACTCGAGAGTGTCCTCGTAGGCGCCGATCTTGAAAGAGACTTGCACGGTGTGCTCGACTCGAAGAATTCCGGCGTCGTTGAGCCATTGGACCTTGTAAGGGTGCGGATGCTTCGTCTTGACCAAATGAAGCTTGTCGCATAGCTCATCGCTTGCCAAGTTGTGGCAACTTCCGCCATCGATGATAACCTTGACGGAGCGTCCATTTATGCCGGCCTTCGTATGGAAAATATGGCATCGTTGGTCGTCATCTTGTTGATGTTGGAGTGTCAAGACTTTGGACACAACAAGGTTGGGGCTTGAGTCATTGTCGCAAAACACTTGACGATCTTCCTCTTCATTGATACGCCGGTGGATGGCCAAGTGCTTGATGGCGTCCACTTCGTCGTCGCTCATCGAGTCATATGTGCCGTCGTCGTGGAAGATCATTGTTCTCTTGTTGGTGCACTCGAAGGACTTGTGTCCACGGCCACCACATGTGAAACATTTGATGGAGCTTGTCTTTGGGTTCTCTTCATTTGGAGTTGTAGATGATGTAGCTCTTGGCTTGAAGTTGTTGGTAGAAGGTGGATGACTCGATGTAGTCTCATTCTTGTATCTTGGCTTGTCGCCTAAGTTTGTAGATGGCTTGGTAGAGGTAGGAGGAGTAGCCGAAGTCGTTGAAGCTTGGTTGTAGGAGCCGAAGTTCTTGGAGGTGAACTTTGAGTACTTGTAGTCTTCTAGAACTTGTCGCTCCGCTTTGGTTGCTTGATGTACTAGCTCGAGGAGATTGTTGTATGGTTGGAAGTCCGCAATCTTCCTGATGGGATAGTTGAGTCCATGCAAGAATCTCGCCATAGTTTGCTCATCATCTTCCGTGATGTTTGCTCGTATCATGGCAATCTCCATCTCCTTGTAGTACTCTTCAACTGACTTGGTTCCTTGCTTGAGGAGTTGTAGCTTCTTGAACAAGTCGCGGTTGTAGTGTGTAGGCACGAAACGTGCTCTCATCACTTCCTTCATTTGAGCCCAAGTGGTGATAGGAGGTTCGCCTTTGGCTTCTCTTCTCTCTATGATTTGCTCCCACCAAATGAGAACATAGTCTTGGAACTCAAGTGATGCCATAGCGATCTTCTTCTCTTCATCGAAGTTGTGAAGGCGAAAGATCTTGTCAACTTTCAATGCCCATGAGAGGTAGTCTTCGGGATCAATGCTTCCGGAAAACTTTGGCATGGTGAACTTGAGCTTGCCATAGCGATGCTCGTCATTGTTGTCTTGCCTATGGGGAGGATGATCTCGATTTTGGCGGTTTGCCATATCTTGTTGCTCTTGTTGAGGAAGATGTTCTTGTTGGAGTTGATGTTCTTGTTGGTATTGTTGCTCATGTCGCGCTTGAGGAGGAGCTTCTTCTTGCATTCTTGCTTGATGGCGCCTTTCTTGCATCTCATCGCGAAGGAAATCCTCTTCTTGACGATTGTGACGAGTGCGGGCTGCCACATTGCGATGTGCATCTTGTAGAGCACGTTGCGCCTCCATAGCTTGAGCTTCTCGTCGTTGTTGCGCTTGACGGTTAGCCTCGGCATCTTGTTCGTCTTGATATTGGCGAGCTCGCTCTTGTTGTTGTTGGCGTAGTCGTTGCCGTTCTTGTGCTTGCTCAAGTGTAGCTTGGTTTTGACGACGTCGATTTTCTTGCTCGTCGAATAGCTCTTGGGAACTCTTGTCATGTCGAGGATGTCGATGTTCGTGTCGAGCTTGACGTGCGGCTTGACGAAGAGTGTTTGACGTAGGTGTACTTGAGTCTTGCGTTGAGTCGGTATGTCGACTTGAGCGGCTTCTTCGATGAGAAGATATTGAGGAAGAACGTCGGTTGATGATCAATGTCCGGAGCTCATTGTATTGAGTAGACATGTTGGTGTTGATGAGGTCGATTTGCTCCTTGGTGCTTTGTTGGAATTGTCGCGCGTCCTCGGCAACTTGACCAATGTACTCTCGCATAGCTTCACTCTCTTGATGTAGAGCTCGTTGGACACCGAATAGATGTAGTTTGGTGACGTAGTTGTTCGCTTCTTGAGGATCGTCGAAGATCGGGTTGGTAGATGAACTTGGCCTATCCATCATCACAAGCAAGTAAGTGAGTGGAGAAAGGAGAAGACAATATCAATGTACCTTAACCGAGGTTGAAAATGGATCAATGATCATTCAACAATGTAACCCGGAAATAGCACTATTGGTATCACTTCGTGTCGATTCTCACACCTACAAGTAAAGCTTTGAGAGGAGCTTGGTTAGGATGTGGCACAAATTCAATGCAATTGTCAAAATGACTCAAAGATGTTGAAAATGGTTCACAAATTTGCTCATGCAACAAGTAGATCACTAGCAAAGAGTAGCACACGGAACACACGCACGGATAGATAAATGTGGCTGTGCAACCAAGGATGAGCGAAAAATGTGGAAAACCACGGAAAATGCTCGTGTTGCACAACGCTAGAGAGACGCTAACCGATTGCTTAATAGGCGGATACGCACTTGTGCACGACCTATATGGGCAAAACGTAACGACTATCTATCACAAGTATGCTATGAGTGTATGATGTGCCGATGCTTGAGCACAAGATGATGTTGCTATGTATGATCTCTTTGGATGCAAGGCGTATGATGCTATTTTTTCTTTGCTTGGATTGGCTCTTTTGCTTAAAAGCTTTGGAGCTCTTTCTTTGGGCACATATGTATGCTTCACGTATCAAGGTAGCTATTGTGTATGCGGAGCACTCTTGTGGCACAAGGAGATATGCAATATACCAAGATGATGTGGTATGCAATATATATGAGTATCACTAATGTGCACAAGTGTCGTGGCCCGGCAATACTCAAATGGCTAGTCTCAATGGGAAAGCTACGCAAAGATGGTTCATAGGGTGACAATGCAATTGCAAGATAGAATGATCGAAGTGTCGTCGATGTTACCGTCCTTGCCGAAGTTGAGCGGTGGTGTTGTCGAAGTCTTGCCGTCCCAAGGTAGCCTAAACATCCAAGGAAACGGTGAAACCACAACTCAAGTATTCACGGTAAATGGAGACAAATTTTCCAAACTCGAAGCGGGGAAGTGAAGGTGGTTGTTGCGGAAGATTGGTGGAGGTATGCGGAAGAGTGGGTGGATCACCGAACAAAAGGGGGTGGATGATTGCTAGGAGGGAAGTGGTGGTGGTTTTGTGGCTGCGGGGGGCCGGATGTCCGGGCCAGGGGCCGGATGTCCGGGCCGGGCCGGATGTCCGGGGCACGAGCCGGATGTCCGGGGTGCCCGAGCCAGGAAGAACTCCTTGCAACCGGTGGTGTTTGGGGAAAAATTCGGCGGATTTTGCGGATGAAAATTGGGGAAAAGTGGGGGAAAAGCTAGATCCACACGTGGCACAGCAAATCCATGGAACAATTTCAACAAAATCTTGCCAAATCAACAGATCACAGAAAATTTTTTGGGGCTCTTTTTGTGGGGAATTTTTCGAAATTAGGAAGAACACGACAAAAACAGGCTAGAAAACGACGTGTGGGCTCCAAAATCGTGAGAAACCTTTGCTCTAGATACCATATGATACAGGGTGGAACCCTAATCAGCGGATCTTTCACGTTTGGAGGTTGGCACACGATGAACACGGGGAAAACACAAGGGGAAGACGGGGAAAACACAAGAGAGAACACTCAAATCAACACGGAAGCAATCACACAAGTGCTAGATTCGCGATACAAGGTCGAGGTACATGATCCAAAGTCAACAACGGTGATACAGATAGTCTTCTCCCGGAGGAGGTCTTGGAATCCCGTGGGAACTTCCCGTTAGGGGTCTTGAATCCAGAGGTGGATCTTCTCCGTAGAGGCGCACCGGTCTCGTGGGAGAAATCCACACAAGTGTCAAATGAGCTAAACCACAGCTAACCCTAAACGGAATGAGGAGAGGAGTATATATAGTCTACGGGGCGAACGGGTACATGGGCCTCGGCCCAGGGGCTGCACGCAGGCAGATCAGGGGCCGGATGTCCGGGCGGCGGCCCGGATGTCCGGGTCTTCGAGGGGTGCCGGACGTCCGGGGCGAGGAGCCGGATGTCCGGGCTGGAGCGGTCTGGTCTCGGGTGCTCTCTGGACAGAGCCGCCGGATTTCCGGGCCCGAGGCCGGATGTCCGGGCCATGCTTGGCCGGATGTCCGGGCCCTGGCCGGATGTCCGGGCCCTGTAGCTTCGGCTGCTGCTGGCCTTCTGTAGTTGATGGCCCAGGTGCCGGATGTCCGGGCCATGGGGCCGGATGTCCGGGGCCTGGAGCTCCCTTCTGCCCTTCTCGATGCATCAGTTCGTCCGTGGCCTTGGGGACTTGTCCATCTTCAAGCTCTTCTCCGAAGCGGCCTCCTTCACACCTGAGCACACAAAGCACACTCGCTTGAGGTAGCAACCATGTCTCGCAATATTCATAAGGAAGTAGGGCTAGGAGTGACGTCACCTCGGTCTCGAAAGCTCTAGCACGAGCACGTGTCATCGGTCCTTGAGGCACTTGAGGGGGTGAAGGAGGGTCCATGGGGATGGCCCTAGGATACACCGTATCATCCGGTTTGTGAGGGGTTTGTTTCCACACTCTCATCGAACATGCCAATTTTTTACCACATCATCTTGGTGGCAAGACATTACATCAACCTAGGTTTCATGTGTTTCTGATATTTTTTTATTTTCTGGAATTTAAATGCAACAATACTCCATGCACACATATGTGTCCATGCCGTGAGACCAATATGCTTGAAAATTCGTTCCAATTTACTGCACATGGAATTAACTCGCACAGAAGTACACAAATGTGATTTTTCAAACCGTTATGGTTAGCCATTACATGTACATCTAGTTCTAATTTTAATTACATTAATTAAATGGCTAGAAAATCACATAAATGTCTTCAAAAGGTCAAATGACCCAGAATTGTCCAATATTTTACATGACAGTTCTATTAGTGCATGTTACTCGTATTAACAAATTGAAGGCCATAAGAGGAAGTTATCTCCCATTCGTCATCAAACATGCATTGTTCCCTCTCGGAACCATGAGCCTTCTAGTGAGTTGCTCCCGTTTGTGAGGGGTGTGTGTTCAAACTCTCATAAAACATGCCAATTTTTTACCACATCATCTTGGGGGCATGACATTACATCAATCAAAGTTTCATGTTTTTCTGATCAATTTTTAATTTTTTGGAGTTTAAATGCCATGGCAGTCCATGCATACATATGTGTCCATGCCGTGAGACCAATATGTTTTCAAATTCCTTCTAATTAACTGCATATGGAATTAACTAGCACACAAGTGCACAAATATGATTTTTCAAACTTTTATGGTTAGCCATTGCATGTAGATGTAGTTCAAATTTGAATTACGGTCATTAAATGGCTAGAAAATCACTTAAATGTCTTCAAAAGGTCAAATGATCCAAGAAAGTTTCCAAAATTTGACATGATAGTTGTATTAGTGCATGTTACACGCAGAAAAATTTGAAGGCCGTAAGAGGAAGCTATCTCCCGTTCGCCACTAAACATTCATTGTTCCGTCTCGGAACCATGAGCCCTCTAGTGAGTTGCTCTGGTTTGTGAGGGGTGTGTGTCCAAACTTTCGTCAAACA
The DNA here is from genome assembly GCA_902687465.1 of Secale cereale. Classification (NCBI taxonomy): domain Eukaryota; kingdom Viridiplantae; phylum Streptophyta; class Magnoliopsida; order Poales; family Poaceae; genus Secale; species Secale cereale. The sequence continues at coordinate 430,419,561 of LR738710.1, read as the reverse complement.
GGCCAATTTTTTTACCACAACATCTTGGTGGCATGACATTACATCAAGCAAGGTTTCATGTTCTTCTGATCATTTTTTTATATTTTGGAATTAATATGCCATAGCACTCCATGCACGTGTCCATGCCATGAGACCAATATATATATAAATTCCTTCTAATTTACTATACATGGAATTAACTTACACACAAGTACACAAATATGATTTTTCAAACTGTTATGGTTACGGTCATGAAATGGCTAGAAAATCACTTAAATGTCTTCAAAAGGTGAAATGTCCCCGGAAATTTTCCAAAATTTGACATGACGGTTGTATTATTGCACGTTGGACATAGAAAAAAATTGAAGGCCGTCATAGGAAGCTATCTCACGTTCGTCATCAAAGATGTATTGTTCCCTCTCGGAACCATGAGCCTTCTAGTGAGTTGCTCCTGTTTGTGAGAGGTGTGTGTCCAAACTCTCGTCAAACATGCCATTTTTTTACCACATCATCTTGGTGGCATGACATTAGATCAACCAAGGTTTCATGTGTTTCTTATATTTTTTCAATTTTCTGGAATTTAAATGCCATGGTACTCCATGCATACATATGTGTCCATGCAGTGAGGCCAATATGCTTGAAAATTCCTACCAATTTACTGCACATATAATTAACTCGAACAAAAGTACACAAATATGATTTTTCAAACCGTTATGGTTAGCCATTGCATGTACATCTAGTTCTAATTTGATTTACATTCATTAAATGGCTAGAAAATCACATAAATGTCTTCAAAAGGTCAAATGACCCAGAAATTTTCAAAAATTTCACATGACGGTTGCATTAGTGCAATGTACACGTAGAAAAAAAATTGAAGGCCGTAAGAGGAAGCTATCTCCCGTTCGTCATCAAACATGCATTGTTCCCTCTTGGAACCACGAGCCTTCTAGTGAGTTGATGTGGTTTGTGAGGGGTGTGTGTCCAAATTTGGTCAAACATGCCAATTTTTTACCACGCCATCTTGGTGGCATGACATTACATCAACCACGGTTTCATGTGTTTCTGATTATTATTTTTGGAATTTGAATGCCACGTTACTCCATGCATAATTTTGTCATAGTCGTTAGACCAATATGTTTGAAAATTCCTTCCAATTTACTGCACATGAAATGAAATCGCACACAAGTACACAAATATGATTTTTCAATCCGCTATGGTAGCCGTTGCATGTACATCTAATTATAATTTTAATTATGGTCAATATATGGCTAGAAAATCACTTAAATGTCTTCAAAAGGTCAGATGACCTATAAATTTTCCAAAATTTGATATGACAGTTGTATTAGTGCATGTTGCACGTAGAAAATATTTGAGGGCCGTAAGAGGAAGCTATCTCCCATTCGTCATCAAACAAGCATTGTTCCCTCTCGAAACCACAAGCCTTCTAGTGAGTTGCTTCAGTTTGTGAGGGGTGTGTGTCCAAACTTTGGTCAAACATGCCAAATTTTTTACCACATCATCTTGGTGGCATGACATTACATCAACCAAGGTTTCATGTGTTTCTAATCTTTTTCAATTTTTTTGGAATTTAAATACCATGTCACTCCATGCTTAATTGTGTCATAGCCGTTAGACAAATATGTTTGAAAATTCCTTCCAACATTCTGCACATGGAATTAAATCGCACGCAAGTGCACAAAATATGACTATTCAAACTCTTATGGTTAGCTGATGCATGTACATGTAGATCAAATTTCAATTATGGTCATTAAATGGCTAGAAATTCATGTAAATGTCTTAAAAGGTCAAATGACCCCTGAATTTTTCCAAAATTTGACATGACAGTTGTATTAGTGCATGTTAGACATAGAACAAATTTGAAAGCCATAATAGGAAGCTATCTCCCGTTTGTCATCAAAGATGCATTGTTCCCTCTCGGAACCATGAGCCTTCTAGTGAGTTGCTCCTGTCTGTGAGGGGTGTGTGTTTGTGTGTCCAAACTCTCGTCAAACATGCCAATTTTTTTACCACATCATCTTGGTGGCATGACATTACATTCAAGGTTTCATGTTTTTCTGATCATTTTTTAATTTTTTGGAATTTAATTGCCATGGCACTCCATGCATACATATGTGTCTATGCCGTGAGACCAATATGTTTGAAAATTCCTTCTAATTTACTACACATGGAATTAACTCGCACACAAGTGCACAAATATGATTTTTCAAACCATTATGGTTAGCCATTGCATGTAGATGTAGTTCAAGTTTGAATTACGGTCATTAAATGGCTAGAAAATCCCTTAAATGTCTTCAAAAGGTCAAGTGATCCTAAAATTTTTCCAAAATTTGACATGACAGTTGTATTAGTGCACGTTACACGCAGAAAAATTTGAAGGCCGTAAGAGGAAGCTATCTCTCGTTCGTCATCAAACATGCATTGTTCCCTCTTGGAACCACGAGCCATTTAGTGATTTGCTCTCGTTTGTGAGGGGTGTGTGTCCAAAATTTTGTCAAACAGGCCAATTTTTTACCACAACATCTTGGTGGCATGACACTACATCAAGCAAGGTTTCATGTTTTTCTGATCATTTTTTAATATTTTGGAATTAATATGCCATGGCACTCCATGCACGCGTCCATGCCGTGAGACCAATATATATTAAGAATTCCTTCTAATTTGCTTCACATGGAATTAACTCGCACACAAGTAAACAAATAAGATTTTTCAAACCGTTATGGTTAGCCATTGCATGTAGATGTTGTTATAATTTAAATTACGGTCATTAAATGTCAAGAAAAATACCTAAATGTCTTCAAAAGGTAAAATGATCCCTGAAATTTTCCAAAATTTGACATGACAGTTGTATTAGTGCATGTTAGACATCGAAAAAATTTAAAGGCCATAATAGGAAGCTATCTCCCGTTCGTCATCAATGGTGCATTGTTCCCTCTCGGAACCATGAGACTTCTAGTGAGTTGCTCCGGTTTGTGAGGTGTGTGTGTCCACACTCTCCTCAAACATGCCAATTTTTTATCACATCATTGTTACTTCTTGAGCTTGCGTTGTATTCCCTCGAAGAGGAAAGGGAGATGCAGCACAGTAGCGTAAGTATTTCCCTCAGTTTTTGAGAACCAAGGAATCAATCCGGTAGGAGACCATGCGCGAGTCCCTCACACCTGCACAAACAAATAAGAACTTCGCAGCCAACGCGATAAGGGGTTGTCCATCCCTTTACGATCACTTAGGAAAGTAAGATATGATAGAGATGATAGTTTATATTTTTGGTATTTTTATTTATAAGAACAGAAAGTAAAAGCGGAAAAAGTAAAGTAGGCGTAGATTAATATGTTGAGAATAGACCCGGAGGCCATAGTGTTCTCTAGTGGCTTCTCTCATGATAGCGATATTCTACGGCGGGTAAACGAATTACTGTCGAGCCATTGATAGAAAAGCGAATAATTATGAGACTATCTAGGCATGATCATTATATATAGGCATCCCATCCGAGACAAGTAGACCGAAACGATTCTGCATCTACTACTATTACTCCACACATCGACCACTATCCAGCATGCATCTAGTGTATTGAGTTCATAAGAACAGAGTAACGCCTTAAGCAAGATGACATGATGTAGAGGGATAAACTCAAGCAATATGATATAAACCCCATCTTTTTATCCTCGATGGCAACAATACAATACGTGCCTTGCTGCCCCTACTGTCATTGGGAAAGCACACCGCAAGATTGAACCCAAAGCCAAGCACTTCTCCCATTGCAAGAACTATAGATCTAGTAGGCCAAACCAAACCAATAATTCGAAGAGACTTGCAAGGATATTATAATCATACATAAAGAGTTCAGAAAAGAACCAAATATTCCTCATAGATAATCTTGATCATAAACCCACAATTCATCGGATCTCGACAAACACACCACAAAAAGAGATTACATCGAATAGATCTCCTCGAAGACCGTGGAGAACTTTGTATTGAGATCCAAAGAGAGAGAAGAAGCCATCTAGATACTAGCTATGGACCCGAAGGTCTATGGTAAACTACTCACAACTCATGGTGAGGCGATGATGATGATATAGAAGCACTCCGTGGTAGATCCCCCTCCGGCAGAGCTCCGGAACAGGCCCCAAGATGGGACCTCACGGGAACAGAAGGTTACGGCGGCGGAACTAGGGTTTTCTCTGTTGTTCTGATGGTTTCGGGGTACGTAGGTATATATAGGAGGAAGGAGGGCACCGGGGGCCTTACGTGGGACCCACGAGGCAGGGGGGCGTGCCCTAGGGGGGCGCCCCCCAACCTCGTGGGCACCACGTGGCCCCTACTTCGTCGTTCTCAAGTCTCCTGTGCGTGATTTTCTCCAAAAATATCTCTCCCGAAGGTTTCATTCCGTTTGGACTCCGTTTGATATGCCTTTTTTGTAAAACCCTGAAACAGGCAAAAAACAGCAATCTGGACTTGGCCTTTGGGTTAGTAGGTTAGTCCCAAAAATAATATAAAAGTGTATGACAAATCCCATTAAACATCGAATACATCATAAATAATAGCATGGAACAATCAAAAATTATAGATACGTTGGAGACGTATCAATCATCTTGGTGGCATGACATTACATCAACCGGGGTTTCGTGTGTTTATGATTTTTTTAAATTTTTTGGAATTTAAATGCCATGGTACTCCATGCATACATATGTGTCAATGCCATGAGACCAATATGCTTGAAGATTCCTTCCAATTTACTGCACATGGAATTAGCTCGCGCAGAAGTATACATATATGATTTTTCAAACCGTTATGGTTAGCCATTGCATGTACATCTAGTTCTTATTAGAAGTACATTCATTAAATGGTTAGAAAATAACATAAATGTCTTCAAAAGCTCCAATGACCCAGAATTTTTCCAAAATTTGACATGACAGTTGTATTAGGGCATGTTACACATAGAAAAAAGTTTGAAGGCCGTAAGAGGAAGCTATCTCCCGTTTGTCATCAAACATGCATTGTTCCCTATCGGAACCACGAGCCTTCTAGTGAGTTGCTCCGGTTTATGAGGTGTGTGTGTCCAAACTTTCGTCAAATATGACAATTTTTTTACCACATCTTGGTGGCATGACATTACATCAACCAAGGTTTTCATGTGTTTCTGATATCTTTTTTAATTTTCTGGAATTTGAAGGCCATGTCACTCCATGCTTAATTATGTCATTGCCGTTAGACCAATATGTTTGAAAAATCCTTCCAATTTACTGCACATGGAATGAAATCAAACACAAGTACACAAATATGATTTTTAAACCGCTATGGTTAGCCGTTGCATGTACATCTAATTCTAATTTGAGTTATGGTCAATAAATGGCTAGAAAATCATTTAAATGCCTTCAAAAGGTCAAATGACCCAGAAATTTTCCAAAAATTGACATGACAGTTGTATTAGTAACACATAGAAACAATTTGAAGGCCGTAAGAGGAAGCTATCTCCCGTTCGTCATCAAACATGCATTGTTCCCCTCGGAACCACGAGCCTTCTAGTGAGTTGCTCCGGTTTGTGAGGGGTGTGCGTCCAAACTTTCGTCAAACATGCCAATTTTTTTACCACATAATCTCGGTGGCATGACATTACATCAACCAAGGTATCATGTGTGTCTGATCTTTTTCAAATTTTTTGGAATTTAAATGCCATGTCACTCCATGCTTAATTGTGTCATAGCCGTTAGACCAATATGTTTTAAAATTCCTTCCAACTTACTGCACATGGAATTAAATCGCACACAAGTGCACAAAATATGACTTTTCAAACCGTTTTGGTTAGCTATTCCATGTGCATGTAGTTCAAATTTCAATTACGGTTATTAAATGGCTAGAAAATCACTTAAATAACTTAAAAGGTCAAATGACCCTGGTAATTTTCCAAAATTTGACATGATAGTTGTATTAGTGCACGTTAGACATAGAAAGAATTTGAAAGCCATAATTGGAAGCTATCTCCCGTTCGTAATCAAGGATGCATTGTTCGCTCTCGGAACCATGAGCCTTCTAGTGAGTTGCTCCTGTTTGTGAGGGGCGTGTGTCCAAACTCTCGTCAAACATGCCAATTTTTTACCACATTGTCTTGCTGGCATGACATTACATCAATCAAGGTTTCATGTTTTTCTGATCATTTTTTATTTTTTTGGAATTTAAATGCCATGGCACTCCATGCCTACATATGTGTCCATGCCGTGAGACCAATATGTTCGAAAATTCCTTCTAATTTACTGCACAAAGAATTAACTCGCACACAAGTGCACAAATATGATTTTTCAAACCGTTATGGTTAGCCGTTGCATGTAGATGTAGTTCAAATTTGAATTACGGTCATTAAATGGGTGGAAAATCACTAAATGTCTTCAAAAGGTCAAATAATCCAAAAAAATTCCAAAATTTGACATGACAGTTATATTAGTGCATGTTACAATCAGAAAAGTTTTGAAGGCCGTAAGAGGAAGCTATCTCCCGTTCGTCATCAAATATTCATTGTTCCTTCTCGGAACCACGAGACTTCTACTGAGTTGCTCTGGTTTATGATGGGTGTGTGTCCAAACTTTCGTCAAACAGGCCAATTTTTTTTACCACAACATCTTGGTGGCATGACATTACATCAAGCATGGTTTCATGATTTTCTGATCAGTTTTTGATATTTTTGAATTAATATGCCATGACACTCCATGCACGTGTCCAGGCCATGAGACCAATATTTATGAAAATTCCTTCTAATTTGTTGTACATGGAATTAACTCGCACAAAAGTACAAATATGATTTTTCAAACCATTATGGTTAGCCGTTGCGTGTAGATGTAGTTATAATTTCAATTATTGTCATTAAATGGCTAGAAAATCACTTACTTGTGTTCAAAAGGTCAAATGACCCCTGGAATTTTCCAAAATTTGACATGATAGTTGTATTAGTGCACGTTAGACATAGAAAAAAATTAAAGGCCGTAATAAGAAGCTATCTCCCGTTCATCATCAAAGATTCATTGTTTCCTCTCGAAACCATGAGCCTTATAGTGAGTTGTTCCTGTTTGTGAGGGGTGTGTGTCCAAACTCTCGTCAAACATGCCAATTTGTTTACCACATCATCTTGGTGGCATGACATTACACCAACCAAGGTTTCATGTGTTTCTGATATATTTATAATTTTGTGGAATTTAAATGCCACGGTACACCATGCATACATATGTGTCCTTGTCGTGAGACCAACATGCTTGAAAATTCCATCCAATTTACTGCACATGGAATTATCTCGCATAGAAGTACAAAAATATGATTTTTCAAACCATTATGGTTAGCCATTGCATGTACATCTAGTTCTAATTTGAATTACATTCATTAAATGGCTAGAAAATCACATAAATGTCTTCAAAAGGTCAAATGACCCAGAAATTTTCCAAAATTTGACATGACAGTTGTATTAGTGCATGTTACACGTAGAAACAATTTGAAGACCATAAGAGGAAGCTATCTCTCGGTCGTCATCAAACATGCATTGTTCCCTCTCGGAACCACGAGCCTTCTAGTGAGTTGCTTCGGTTTGTGTGGGGTGTGTGTCCAAACTTTCGTGAAATATGCCAATTTTTTTACCACATCATCTTCGTGGCATGACATTACATCAACCAATGTTTAATGTGTTTCTGCTATATTTTTTACTCTTTTGTAATTTGAATGCCATCTCACTCCATGCTTAATTGTGTCATAGCCGTTAGACCAATATGTTTAAACATTCCTTCCAATTTACTGCACATGGAATGAAATCGCACACAAGCACACAAATATGATTTTTCAAAATTCTATGGTTAGGCGTTACATGTACATCTAGTTCTAATTTGAATTATGGTCAGTAAATGGCTTGAAAATCACTTAAATGTCATCAAAAGGTCAAATGACCCAGAAAGTTTCCAAAATTTGACATGATAGTTATTAGTGCATGTTACACATAGAAACAATTTGAAGGCCGTAAGAGGAAGCTATCTCCCGTTCATCATCAAACATGCACTGTTCCATCTTGGAATCACGAGCCTTCTACTGAGTTGCTCCGGTTTGTGAGGGGTGTGTGTCCAAACTTTCTTCAAACATGCCAAAAAATTTACCACATCATCTTGGTGGCATGATATTACATCAACCAAGGTTTCATGTGTGTCTGATCTTTTTCATTTTTTAAAAAATTTAAATGCCATGTCACTCCATGCTTAATTGTGTCATAGCCATTACACCAATATGTTTGAAAATTCCTTCCAACTTACTTCACATGGAATTAAATCGCACACAAGTGCACAAAATATGACATTTCAAACCGTTATAGTTAGCTGTTGCATGTATATGTAGTTCTAATGTACTGTACCTGGAATTAACTCGCACACAAGTACACACATATCATTTTTCAAACCGTTATGGTTAGCCATTGCTTGTAGATGTAGTTCTAATTTCAATTACGGTCATTAAATGGCTAGAAAATCACTTAAATGACTTAAAAGGTCAAATGACTGCTGAAAGTTTCCAAAATTTGACATGACAGTTGTATTAGTGCATGTTAGACATGGAAACATTTTGAAGGCCGTAATTGGAAGCTATCTCCCGTTCGTCTTCAAAGATGTATTGTTCCCTCTCAAAACCATGAGCCTTCTAGTGAGTTGCTCATGTATGTGAGGGGTGTGTGTCCAAACTCTCGTCAAACTTGCCAACTTTTTTTACCACATCATCTTGGTGGCATGACATAACATCAACCAAGGTTTCATGTGTTTCTGATATTTCTATAATTTTCTACAATTTAAATGCCATGGTACTCAATTCATACATATGTGTCCATGCCGTGGGACCAATATGCTTGAAAATTCCTTCCAATTTACTGCACATGGAATTAACTCGCACATAAGTACACAAATACGATTTTTCAAACCGTTATGGTTAACCATTGCATGTACATCTAGTTCTAATTTGAATTACATTCATTAAATGGCTAGAAAATCACATAAATGTCTTCAAAAGGTCAAATGACCCAGAAATTTTTTAAAATTTGACATGAAAGTTGTATTAGTGCATGTTACACGTAGAAAAAATTTGAATGCCATGAGAGGAAGCCATCTCCTGTTCGTGATCAAACATGCATTGTTCCCTCTCGGAACCACGAGCCTTCTAGTGAGTTGCTCCGGTTTGTGAGGGGTGTCGTCCAAACTTTCATCAAATATGCCAATTGTTTTACCACATCATCTTGGTGGCATGACATTGCATCAAACAAGGTTTCATGTGTTTCTGATATTTTTTGGAATTTGAATGCCATGCCACTCCATGCTTAATTGTGTCATAGCCGTTAGACCAATATGTTTGAAAATTCCTTCCAATTTACTGCACATGGAATGAAATAACACACAAGTACACAAATATGATTTTTCAAACCGGTAGTTCTAATTTGAATTATGGTCAATAAATGGCTCGAAAATCACTTAAACGCCTTCAAAAGGTCAAATGACCCAGAAATTTTCCAAAAGTTGACGTGACAGTTGTCTTAGTGCATGTTACACGTAGAAAAAAATTGAAAGCCTGAAGAGGAAGCTATCTCTCATTCGTCATCAAACATGCATTGTTCCCTCTCGGAACCACAAGCCTTCTAGTGAGTTGCTCCAGTTAGTGAGGGGTGTGTGTCCAAACTTTCTTAAAACATGCCAATTTTTTACCACATCATCTTGGTGGCATGACATTACATCAACCAAGGTTTCATGTGTTTCTGATCTTTTTCAATTGTTTTGGAATTTTAATGCCATGTCATTCCATGCTCAATTGTGTCATAGCCGTTAGACCAATATGTTTGAAAATTCCTTCCAACTTACTGCACATGGAATTAAATCGCAGACAAGTGCAAAAAATATGACTTTTCAAACCGTTATGGTTAGTTGTTGTATGTACATGTAGTTCGTGCCGCCGAGAGCGCTCGAGCTGTCGTCCGTGCCGCCGATGTCACCCTGTCGCGGGTCGAGGCCATCCACGCCAAGATATTCCAGGCCACCTCGGAATCCAGTATGCAACCCACATCCTGAAAGGCATCGGTGGCCATGGAGCACCTGCTTCCTCATGAGGTCGTCGAGCAGGAGCTGGAGATACAGGAGGCGTCGGAGATTGTGGAGCGCCTGGAGGAGGAGTTGCGTGTGGCTGAGGTCGAGGTAGGGAAGCGTCTGTCCGTCAAGGAATCGGCGATGGAGTACCAACACAAGCTCTGGCGCAACCACTAGTATGAGTACTACAAGCTTGAGGGTGGCGCCAAGGATGAGGACGAGGACGCGGTCGACTTCAGCAGGGGGCACGTGGAGTCCACCAACGGCGGCATGTCGCTAGGACAAGTCATCGATGTCTCATCTCACACCGACGATGCATAGGCCGGTGCGGCGGTGGATTTTTTAAAGTTATGCATACTTAGGCTTTGTTTTTTATGCTGGTCTTTTGTTAGAGCAATGTTTAGGTCAACTGGCTCTGTATAATTACTAAAATTGCTCGATTCACGAAGTGTGGTCTGTCTGCTGTACGCTCTTTTATGTGCCCAAATTAGCAAACGATGTTAAATTATGCAATGACGTACCCGGGGAAATTTCAACCAAACTTTGCATTATCAAGCTCATCCCATGCGCATAAAGCAGAAGAATCGTTTGCGATGCACACAATCGTTCAAAGTGAATGGTCTCCGGCGGCACCCCACGCAAAGTTTCCCTCCACATTTCGAAATTTTTGGCCTGTCGCCGAGATATCTACCCCCCATTCCCCACCCCCTTTTCTCCCCGACCACAGGTCACATTTCCCATGTTTCCTCCTTCCTTCCTTCCTTCCTTCCTTCCTAAGCTATCGCCGCTTCCTCGCTTGCTTCCTCACTCTCGCCGTCTCGCATCCTACCGCCGGGGTCGCCATGGTCTTCTTCAAAGACCTCTCCAGCGGTTCCTCCTCCAACGACGACTCCTTCATCAACCGGGTATGCCTCTCTTCTCTCTCTCAAGCTATGACTTGGAATGAAGGATTTTTACCCGGCGGTCGATTTGAGTCATTTCTTCCTGTTGTAGCTCCCTAGGACCATCACTTGCAACGAATGGTGTGGGGTAGCTGAATATCTATCTTCTCGTTGTCACCATCAATCTCCATGCGTGAAGCTAGTTGCGTATGAATCTGTGGACCGTGGGAGGAAGTTTCTAGCATGTGCAGATAAGGTTAGACCCTCTTTCATTGTTACAAATCATTTGTTAGATGTGATTCGGACACTATCATGGTCCCAACCCATTCATACCACACCTTCAACCAAACGCATCCTAAGACAGTGTCATAGTTTTTACCTAGTATCTAAAATTGTTGCCATCTTATCAGCGGTGCCATTAGAAAATTATTTGGCACCACTTCAGCAGTTTGTGCAGCCAACTTTGGTCCACACATCCGAGCAGCCAAGCAGTAAAATACTAAATCTTTATGGCACAATAGAACTGGGCATCGGAGCAACTAGGTGCTCCGGAGTACGGGTCCCTAATTTTTTTTTCTGTTGCATGGGCTCCCTGTTGGGGAAACTGATCCACGAACACCTATGGGACCGGCGGACCGAGCCCCTTTCGGTTTGGCGGGGGCGGAGATCGCACTAAGAGCAGATCGAGGCAAAGAACACGAGTAGTTTACCCAGGTTCGGGCCGCACGGATGCGTAAAACCCTACTCCTGCTTTGTGGTTTGTATTGAGTTCTTGCTCGGGAGCGCTGAGTGCTACAGTACACACCAGCAGCTTATGAGACCGAGCGTGAGAGTTCTTCTGCCTCGAACCCCCCTCTACATTGCGCATGGGCCTCCTTTTATATGCTCAAGGGGTCACCGACAGGTGGCAACGCAGATAAGGGTAAAAATGGAAAGGTGTTGTAGTTGGTACAACTACCTGTACAGTGCATCATACCTAACCCTGACGACAGGGGACAAGAGCATTAAATGCCCGTCTGCGTCGCCCAAACAGTGCAAAAAGGGACCGTCAGGGACGCCACCGTTCGCCACGGCGGCAACCTTGTCAGCGCCGCTTGCCACCGCGCACCGCTGGCTGCACAGCCTCCCGCCACGTACGCCTGGAAGGGTCCCAGAGCGACACGTTGGTGGATGCGCTGGAGCGCTGGTACAGGGTGGTAGCTTGCCGCGGCAAGTGCCTTGCCGCGGTCGTTGTCTTGTCGCGTCCGGGAGCTTGTCGCTCACCGGTCCTTGCCGGGACGCGTGGCGCGTCGCGGCAAGTTCCTTGAGATGCCTTGGTTGGCCTTCCCGGCAAGCTCCTCTCGCCAGGGTCTTGTGCCTTGAGTGGCCTTCCCGGCAAGCTCCTCTTGCCGGGGCCTTGTCTCCTTGGCTTGAATACTTTGTTCTTGAATGGCTCCGAAGGAACCACGGAGGACCTTGGCGGTCACCCGGCAAGCCTTGCCGCGGGGTGCTGCGACTGCCCGTGCACAAGTTCGGGATACTAGGGTACCCCTACTCTAGTACACCGATAGGAGCCCCCGGGCCTGGGCCATACACGGTGCCGAGCGCTGTTGGGCCAGGCCCAAATCAGTGCACGGGCACGCGCGGCCTGGGTCACGCCGTATCTTACTCTGTATCCACCGCGCCCTCCCCGAACGGCACGCCTTGATTGCGGCGTCGTGGGAGAGATCGTGGGTGGTTTCTTTATTCGGAAAAGGCGGAACGTCCGCCCCCTCCCTCTTTATAAGCAGGGGAAACATGGGCAGTTTGCCCATCCGCCCGTTGCCACTCCAACCTTGAAAACCTCCGCCGCTCCCCTTCTTCCCAGAGCTGAAAGAGAGCAGCGCTCCACCCCCCATCGCCACCAGCACCACCAACACCGTCGACCTCCCTCACCACTTCCGCAATGGCTCCGAATACCGACAAGGGGAAGGGCGCGAAGTCGGCCGAGGCACAGCGGCTCGCGGCGCTGCGAAAGGAGCGGGCTGTCTTCCCCCCCCCCCCAAGCTTGCCGCGAAGGAGCTGAGGGAGAACTACTACCTCTTCTGGTCGGGGGAGACGCGGGCGCACCCACGCACGAAGGTACTTCCAGCCGTCGCCTGGAAAATGGCTGCAACTGGATACCCTTTCTTCGCCTTGTTCTTCTACTGCGGGCTCTGCCCGCCCTTTTCTGAATTTTTCTGCGACATTATGAACACCTACGGGCTCCGCCTCCTTGACTTCACCCCCAACGCCGTTCTGACCATGGCAGTTTTCGCACATCTCTGCAAAAACTTTGTCGGAGTCCATCCCAATGTAGCCCTTTTCCGCCACTTCTTTATGCCCCGAGTTGAGAGAGGAGAGCCTTTATCCGGTGGAGTCTCCTGGATCTCGAGGGCCCACAAGAAGGAAGCTTATCTGGAGGGAGAGCTCCGCGGCAAGTGGGAGGAGTGGAGAGCAAACTGGTGCTGGATTGTCGAGGAGAACCCGCAGCCTTTTACTGCCTGGCGCCAAACCCCAGTAGTGCCCGGCAGCGACTGGAGCAACGTGGCCCCGGAAGACGATAGGCTGAAGATTGTCGTCGCCCGGATCCAACGCCTCAGGCTTGCCGGGCTCACTGTAGGCGCAGTTGGCGCAGATTTCCTTCGCCGCCGCATCGCCCCCCTGCAGGAGAGGAAGAGACCCGCGTGGGAGTTTGAGAATGCGGCGGACATCATGAGGCTGCGCCCGGGCCTCAACTTCAACTTCACTGTCCCGGAGCTCAACGCGATGCTCCAGGAGCTGTTCAAGTATGACCCTCAGCACCCCGAAGTGTTCAGGTTGCCGAGGGGTGTCGTTCCGCTGTGCAACAACTCCGCGCTCAGCCGCATTCGCGCGATGATGCCGTTGTGCGACTCGCACGGGATCGACCCAACTTGGCAAGAGCCTGCAGATGACGCCGTGCAGGAGTTCTTCGACAGCTTGGAAGAAGTGCCGATTCACTCCGACGAGAAGAAGGGTCTCACCAGCGACACCACCGATACGGAGCTGGCGCGCATCGCCACTAGGCTGGAAGAGGCGGTGGCAGCCGCAGCCGCGGGCGAGTTCGGATTCACCGTGGCGGAGGAAGAGGAAGCAAAGGCGCCAAGCCTTGCCGAGCGAGGGGAGCTAGCCGGCGAGGAGGAGCTTGTCGGGCAAGACCGCGAGTCGAGCGAGCCTGCCGAGCAGGGCGTCGAGTCGAGCGAGCCCGCCGAGGATACGAGCAGCTCATTGGAGATCGATTCCTCTTCCTCCTCATCTTCGGATAGCTCGCCGCAAGCAGAGCCCCCAGCTCCACCAAGAAGGCGTCTCCGCAAGGCCGGGGACGTAGCAGAGCGGCAGACGAGTCAACAGGTGCCGCGCCGCGCGACACGCTCCACCGCGGCAAGCACGGTTGCCGCGGGAGCACCTCGTGCTTCTGCAGCAATTGGAGCGGGGTCTTCCCGGACCAACGCTTGTGCTCCTGCCGCCCCTCACGCCACGGCGACAGCCGGAGTGGGGTCGTCTCAGACCACCGCCATTGCTCCCGCCAAGCGGCCAAGGGAGCCTACTCCTCTGCCTCCTCGCACCGGGCGTGAGCCGGATTTCGACTTCTCCGCGCTCAGCTCCGACGAGGAAGAAGAAGAGTAAGATTCTTTTTGTACTTGTATTGCTTCAATTCTTTGCTGTTTTGTCTTGTATCTCATTTGCTTCATTCCGGACATATTCCTTTTCAGGACTCTGGCCCAGAGAGCGGCAAAGAGAGCCAAGGTCCCGGCGAGGAGAGAGGAGGTGATCATCGTCGAGGACGAACCCACCGAGACCACCCTACCGGACCCGGCAACTAATCTTCAGAGCAGCCCCCAGCGCAGCCCCCAGCGTAAGTATATGGTTCACTTTCCGCTGTTAAGCGCGCGTGGGTGATCTTTCTTTGCTGACATTTGTTTGTTGATTTGTGTAGGAGTAGAGCAGCCACACCAGGAGCGCCCGTAGACCGCCCCCGATGTGCCATCTGCTTCAACTACGCCGCCAAGGGAGAGTTCTCCGGCAAGGGTCTCCCCGGCAAGGGAGAGTGCTCCGCCAAGGGAGAGTCCTCCGGCAAGGGAGAGCTCTCCGGCAAAGGATAGCACTAGCGGCCCCCTGCCGGCGGGGACTACGACTGAGCCGCCAAGGGAGAGCTCTCCGGCAAGGGAGCCTGCCGAGGAGCCGGCCCGCGCAGGTAATCCTCTCGTTTCAAACTTCCCTTGGGCTTTTCTTCTTTTGATTCCTATTTTTGGATATTTGCTTGACTGTTTTTCTCCCCTTTCCTGCCGTCAGACCCATCTGCTGCGGAGCCGATGGAGACGGAGGCTGCTGGCGAGGAGAATACGCGCGGCAACACCGGTGACGCTGCTGCCATCAAAGAAGCGGCCGGTGCTGACGATCCCGCCGGCGACGAGGCCGCCAAGGCTGCCGCCGTAGCAGCTGGCGAGGGGTCCGGCGATCGCACTGACGGCCCTGAGGCCGCAGGAGCGCCAGGCGCTACGCCGACCGCCAATCCCTCCGCCCCTGCCGTAGCGCCAGGCTCCGAAGAGCCCCAACCAGGCGTCTACCTGAAGGCCGGCGATGGTGTCTTCATCAACCTCCCCTGGGCGTCAATGTCCAGGGCGCCGGTCGAAGGAGAAATCTTTGACGGAGAAGTGCTCGCCTCCGCCGGGCTGACGCTGGTTGATGCACCGAGCAGCAGCAGCGGCGAGCCTGAGGAGGAACGGCTGCTGCGGAAGCTGTTGTCGCTCTACCGCGCTCGGCAGGCCAAGCTGGAGTCCCGCGAGGCGCTTGCCACAAAGGCGGGAGCTGACATCGAGAAACGCGCGGAGGAGCTCCGGGGTCTCAACCAGGCAGCTCTCCGGTCCTTGGCAGAGGAGCGGGAGCAACTTGCTGAGTAGCAGACGGCCTTCTTCCTCGAGAAGGCCGAAGTCGAAGAGCAACAGCGGCTTGCCGCCGAGAAGCTATCTGCGCGGGAAGGCGAGTTGGCGCAGCGGAAGGTCAACCTCGACAACCACGAGGAGGAGCTTTCCGCGCGCGAACAATCACTTGGTGGAGCCCTCAAGCAAGCAGAGGATGCTGCCGCAGCTGCTGAGACCGCCAAGAAGGAGTTGGAGACGAAGGTGGCGCAGCTGGAGGCCGATCTCAGGGCGAGAGGTGAAGAGCTTGCCGCGCTCAAGCACGAGCGGGAGAAGGACGCCCACAGCAACTCGGAGCTGCAGGTTCGCCTCGCCGAGAAGGGCAAGGAGCTCAGCGCCGCCAAGGACTCCAACGCCGATCTTGAGTTGAAGCTGACCACTTTGACCAAGACACTGGACGGCGCCAGGGAGCGGGAGGCGGCCTTGAAGGAGGAAATCAAGGCCGAGAAGGCGCTGCTGGCGAGTGCTGCTGCCGTCCAGAACACTTTCAGGGAGACCGTCGAGCACTGGACGGAGGGTCTCGTGAACGCTGTCGCGGATATTGACAAGGAGCTGGCGCAGCTGGGGATGGAGGATCTCGGGTATCCCTCTGATGAGAACCTCCAACCCAGCGCTAAGCTCACTCTGTTCTTCAAAGGCGTGGCGACGGCCCTCCAGCGACTCCGGGAGAGGATCCCAAAGCAGCTGGCCGACGAGTCGCGCAAGCTCTGCGCGGGAGCTCTTCAAAAGGTGTTGGTGAAGGTGGCCTTCTGCAACCCGGGCCTCAACCTCACCAACGTCCACAAGTCCCTGCTGCAGGATGCTGATCTGGAGGCGCTCAAGGCCCTTGTCGCACCCATCGTGGACAAGGTGAGCGGGATCAAGAGGGTTGAGGGCAATCACGTAGATTAGGCCGCCCATTTTCTTCTTTCCTTGTCGCTGCTTGTCATGTTATGAGAACAATCTGTTAGAGCGGCGACAAGCTACCTTGTAATATAACTCTATTTTGGGTAGTGATTGCAATTTTATTTCCTTTACTTGATTCCTTCCTTTGTATGTTTTTGCCCTACGCTTTTAGGGAACTTGCCTGCGCAGGCACCTTAGCCGCGAGCGCTGAGTGCGGAACGTCAGCAGCCTGCTGGCGGTGCCGCTACCCACAAGAATCCTTGTCGCAACTAGTCGCAGCTCACTTAAGTTGTTGAGCGAACTCGAAACAAATTTGTTGAGCGGACTCGAAACAAAGTTGTTGAGCTGGCTCGAAACAAAGTTAAGGGCGCAACTAGCTACGAGTTGGTTCCTCCGCACACAGGTTTTCCATACAAAGCACGGTCGTTCAAGGAAGATAACTTAAAAATTAAAAATCTGATTGCTCAAACTTTGGCAACTTTGCTTTTCTGTTGTTTGCTTCCCGGCAAGGCGAAACTTTCTTGATCTTCCTTGAACGACGCCTGGTCCATACCACTATCTTCTCCTTCCCCCCGGCAAACTTGTGGGCGAGGGAACCTTCCTTTGCTTGAGAAAAAGAAAGAAGAGAAAACAAATATATGGAGCCTTAAGGCTCGTTATTGCTTACCAGGGGTAGGTGCTGCACAAAGTGTCAGATAACACATGCAAAATATAGAAAGCATGAAATTGACAAGATGTGCGGAGCACATGAGCTTTACTTATGCACGGGGTCTGCGCCCGGCTTTGTACAAAGGATTACATGCAACAGCGGCAAGACTTGTACAAAAGGTGGTTGCCGGAACGGGTTCCGGCAACCGCGCCTTACGGGTAAAACTTACGAAGATGCTCGATGTTCCAGGAGTTGCTCACCGGAATGCCATCTTCAGTCTCAAGGCGGACAGCGCCAGGCCTAGTGACTCGTTTCACCCGGTAAGGTCCTTCGCACTTCGGCGTCAACTTGTTGGAATTCTTGGCAGACTGAGCGCGCCGAAGAACAAGGTCGCCTTCCTCGAGACTTCTAGCGTTAACTTTGCGGCTATGGTAGCAGCGCAAAGCTTGCTGGTACCGAGCAGCTCGTACAATAGCCTGAAGACGGTCTTCCTCAAGGAGCAGCGCGTCATCTTGTCGCAGCTGCTCTTGCTCAAGCTCATCATAAGCGAGCACTCGAGGTGACCCGTATACGAGTTCCGTGGGGAGAACTGCCTCTGCTCCATAGACTAGAGCGAAAGGTGTCTGTCCAGTGGATCGATTTGGCGTCGTCCTAATCGACCAAAGAACCACTGACAGCTCCTCGATCCAGTTTCTTCCGCACCTGTGCAGCCTGTCAAAAGTTCTGGTCTTGAGGCCACGCAGCACTTCAGCATTTGCCCTCTCCGCTTGACCGTTGCTTCTCGGGTGAGCAACAGAAGCGAAGCAGACCTTGGCGCCAAGATCTTGGACGTACTGCATGAAGGTGCGGCTCGTGAATTGCGTACCGTTGTCGGTGATGATCCTGTTAGGGATCCCGAAGCGGCAAACAATCGACCTGAAGAACTTGACTGCTGACTGTGCGGTCACCTTCCTCACTGCTTCCACTTCCGGCCACTTTGTGAACTTGTCGATTGCAACGTATAAGTACTCAAAGCCCCCGACTGCGCGGGGAAAGGGGCCGAGGATGTCGAGCCCCCAGATCGAAAATGGCCAGGATAAAGGGATCGTCTGGAGAGCTTGAGCTGGCTGGTGTATCTGCTTGGAATAGAACTGGCACGCTTCACACTTGGTTACTTGTGCAGTTGCATCCTGGAGGGCTGTCGGCCAAAAGAAACCTTGCCGGAATTCTTTGCCGGCAAGTGCTCTTGCGCCAATGTGGTGACCACATATGCCTCCATGTATCTCTGCCAACAGCTTTTGTCCGTCTTCCCGAGGAATACACTTCAATTTCACACTGTTGAGTCTTCTTCTGTACAGTGTGTTGTCGACAAACTGGTACATACTTGACTGCCGGGCTACTCTTTCTGCTTCCTCTTGCTCTTCGGGAAGTTCTCCTGTCTGAAGGAAACGGACAATCTGCAGTGCCCATGCTGGAGCTTGTGGCTCGACAACAAGGACTAAAGGCACATCTGCTGCTGCGGGAACGTCCGCTTCTATGGCGAGAACTTGCGGCTCAGCCGGAGCTTGATGTTCCCCGGCAAGCTTGCCGGAGCAAAACTTGTCGGGAGCGTCTGCTTCAACGGAACAAACCCTGGGGCTTGCCGGAGCAGACTGCCCCTCAGCGCTCTTGGTGTTGATCTTGGGGACCTTCTTGGCGGCGGCTTCGGGAAGCTCTGCCGGAAAATAGTCACCAGAAATCAACTTCCTCTTCTTGCTCTGTCCAGTTGATGACGTTATAGACGGTTGAGTCAGCTTGAGAACAAAGATCCCTGGTTCCACAGGTAATTTAAGTGCGGCGCACTTTGACAGGCCATCGGCGATGTCGTTCTGAGCTCTTGGAACATGCTCCATCTGTAGGCCGTCAAAGTGCTCTTCAAGCTTTCTCACTTCGTCAACGTAGGCTTCCATCAACGGACTCTGATAATTCTTGTTCACTTGACGGACGACAAGCTGCGAGTCACCCCTGACAATGAGCTTCTTGATCCCAAGGTCTGTCGCGATCCTAAGACCGGCAAGCGAACCCTCATACTCTGCGGTATTGTTTGTTGCTTGCTCCTTGGGAAAGTGCTTCTGGACTACGTACTTGAGGCGCTATCCGGTGGGTGCGACAAGTAGCACGCCAGCACCGGCGCCTTGCAGCGAGAAGGCACCATCAAAGTACATCAGCCACTCTTTGCTTGCTTCCTTGACGGGGATGCTCGTTTCTGGAATCTCTTCATCTGGTGTTGGCGTCCACTCTGCTATGAATTCTGCCAATGCTCTGCTTTGGATAGTTGAAGTGCTCTCAAACTTGAGACCAAAGCTTGACAGTTCCAGTGCCCACTCAACAATCCTGCCTGTTGCTTCTGGATTCTGCAGTATCCTCTTCAGCGGAAAGCGAGTGACAACTGTGATCTCATGTGCTTGGAAGTAATGGCGCAGCTTTCTCGAGGCCATGAGAAGGTCGAAAAGCAATTTCTGCACAACAGAGTACCTCGACCTAGCCCCCTGCAGGAGGGAACAGACAAAGTAAACTGGGCGCTGCACCATTCTCTTCCGCACCTCCTCTTGCGCCTGCGCAGATCCATCCTTGTCGGGACCAGAGCTTGTCGGGGAAGCCCCCTGCTTATCGCTGGATGCCCCTGCCGTGGTTGCTGGCTCATCATCTGCCTCCCTCTCCGCTACTAACGCAGCACTAACCACTTGATTGGTTGCCTCTAGATACAGCAGCAACTTCTCTTGTGGCTTAGGTGCGACAAGTATTGGAGTGGAGGACAGGTATCTCTTCAAGTCTTGCAGCGCAGCCTCCGCTTCCGGAGTCCATTTCATTGGACCTGCCTTTTTCAATATTTTGAAAAACGGCAGGGCGCGCTCAGCAGACTTAGAGATAAACCTGCTGAGAGCAGCCACGCAACCGGCAAGTCTTCGTACATCCTTGACGCGCTTTGGCGCTTCAATTTGCTCAATGGCCTTGATCTTGTCGGGATTGGCTTCAATCCCCCTCTGAGACACGAAGAACCCGAGAAGCTTGCCGGAAGGGACTCCAAACATGCACTTCTCGGGGTTGAGCTTGAGGCTGATCTTGCGCAGATTTGCAAAGGTCTCGTCTAAATCTTGAATCAGGGTTGCCCTGTCCTTGCTCTTGACCACTATGTCATCCATGTAGGCTTCCACATTTCTGTGAATTTGTGGCTCAAAAGCTGTATGGACTACCCTTGCAAATGTTGAACCAGCATTCTTTAAGCCGAAAGGCATCCGTATGAAACAGTACATGCCACATGGAGTAATGAATGCGGTCTTCTCCTCATCCTGTTCTGCCATGAAGATCTGATGGTATCCTGAGTATGCGTCAAGAAATGAAAGCAAGTCACATCCGGCCGTGGAGTCAACAATCTGGTCAATGCGCGTCAAGGGAAATGGGTCTTTGGGACAAGCTTTATTGACATCGGTGAAGTCGATACAAAGTCTCCATTTCCCGTTTGCCTTACGCACGACTACAGGATTGGCCAACCACGTAGGATGGAGCACTCCTCTGACAAGGCCTGCTGCTTCCAACTTCTTGATTTCTTCTACGATCAATTCTTGGCGCTCCACTGCTTCTTTCCTGACTTTCTGCTTGACGGGCCGCGCATGAGGACAGACGGCAAGATGGTGCTCATTTACTTTCCTGGGAACACCGGGGATGTTAGACGGTTGCCATGCAAACACATTGACGTTCGCCCGCAGGAAAGCAATGAGTGCGCTTTCCTATTTAGGGTCAAGAGTGGCACTGATGGTGATGGTACCACCAGTGTCGTCCTCCTTGGCGGACACCTTCTTGGTCTCTGGCGGAGCTGCCATCGTCTTCTTACACTTGCCGGTGGAGCTCGATGGTGCGTCCTCGACGGTAGCGCATCACTCCGAAGAGGTGCGCTTGCCGGAGTGGGCATCAGAACTCTTGCCGGACTTGGTCTTCTTCTTCCCCCCGGGAGCTTCAACGGCAAGTGACTTGCGATCTGTTGCGGCTGCTGCTTCCCGGTAGATCTTGTCGGCGCAGATAAGAGCATCCTTCTTGTCGCCAGGGACAGAGATGACACTTATCGGGCCTGGCATCTTCAGCATGTTGTATGCGTAGTAAGAGGCTGCCATGAACTTGGCGAGTGTCGGACGGCCGAGTATCCCATTGTAAGGCAATGGAAAATCGGCAACGTCAAAGGTGACCCTCTCAGTCCTGAAGTTCAGCTCGCCGCCAAATGTCACCGGCAGCGTGATCTTCCCCTTCGGCTTGCTCCTTCCCGGGTTGATTCCTTGGAATGTGCCGGTCTCTTCGAGCTCGCTGTCAGGGATCTGGAGTTTCTGGAGTACAGCGGAGGAGATCAGGTTCAAGCCGGCCCCGCCGTCAACTAGCATCTTATTGACCTTGAGGTTGCGGATAGTTGGAGAAACCAACATCGACAAGCACCCGACCGCAGTTGTGCGATCAGGGTGGTCCTCAATATCAAAGATGATAGGCGTGCTGGACCATTTCAGAAGCTTGCGTGACTCGACGGGTGGTTCTGCCGCATTGACTTCCCGCACCCACTTCTTGAGTTGGCGGTGTGAAGTATGCAGAGAAGCACCACCGTCAACGCACAAGACCTCTGTGGCTTTCTGGAACTCCCGCTCACTGTTCTCGACATCATCCATGTCTTCATCGTCGTCGTCATCTTCATCCTTGTCGCGGCCGCGGGGAGGTCTGTCTCCTTGCCGCTGCTTAGCCTTGCCGCGGCGTCCTCCCCGACCGGGGCGCTTATGGCTGGATCCTCCAGCACCTCCTTGGGCCTTCTCCTTGTTGCGTCACTCGTACTCAGCCTTTTGCTGCTCGACAAGCTGCTCGACCCTCTTGCAGTTCTGGAGGTCATGACCCTTGGTGCGGTGGATCTTGCAGTACTGCTTGTCGGTGTCGTCCTGCTTGTCGGCGGCCGCCACAACCTGGCAGTTGGTGCATGCGGCAATCTCCTTGCCGGAGCTACCAACTTTGGCTTTCTTAGCGCCGCCTTCGTTGCCGGACTGCTCAACGACTAGCACATCTTTGCCTTTCTTTTTCCTGTTGTTCCGCCGCCGGTTTTTCTTTGCCGGGGCAGCATCCTCACTGTCAGATCCTCCTGCTCCCGTAGTCTCTCCAGGGAGTTTCCTCCCCTCCTCAGCACGTGCACACTTGTCGGCCAGGGCATTCAGCTCACTGACGTCCCTGATCTTGCACATCGCCATCTCCTCCCGCATCCTGCGGTTACGCACGTTCTGATGGAACGTGCTGATAACAGCGGTAGGGTGGACATCTGGGATGGTGTGCTGTACATGGCTGAATCTCTGGATATACTTGCGCAGGGGTTCTCCTTCCTTCTGGGCGGGCAGGTGAAGGTCACTTTCTTGTCCATGAGGTTTGTGGCCGCCTGTAAAGGCGCCGACAAACTGATGGCATAGGTCAGCCCAGGAGGATATTGAGTTGTCCGACAAGTGCATGAGCCAGGATCTGATGTTGGGCTTGAGCAGCAGCGGGAAGTAGTTGGCAAGGATCTTGTCGTCCCGCCCCCGACAGCTTGCACCGCGATGGTGTAGATGCTGAGGAACTCCGACGGATGCGTCTTGCCCTCGTACTTCTCTGGTACGTCTGGCTTGAAATTCTTCGTACTGGGCCACTGGAATTGCCGCAGCTCACGAGTAAACGCAGCGCAACCTACCGCGTACGGCAAGTCGCCTGGTTCCCCTGGCGCATGCATGTCGATAGCGGGCCCAGCGCGCTGGTCGGATTGACGTCGCGCTTCTCTTCGGCGCTCGATGCGAGTGCGAGCGTCCTCTTGCTGTCGTTCGTGAAGAACTTGGCGCTGATCGGGACGAGCTCGCGGATCTGATGACGCGGTGGAGTCATTGTCGAGGTGGATCCGGTGAGTCGGCGATCTTGGCCTTCGGGGCGGAGAGTGCACGGTGGTTGCACCCCCACCGGTCTTGTCGCCATCGGCTCGCGCCTAGCTGACTTGCCGCGGCTGTGATGTAATCGGCTGCCGTGGAGTGTCGCCGTTGGCGAAGCTGATGAGACTGTGAATGGTGGCCCTCCAGTCGTCGATCTTGTCCGCCGTTGGAGGGTAGTCTAGGAGCAGTTGAGCTCGCGCCAAAGGTTTTGTTGCAGTGGCGGGTAGCGGTGGCGAACGGTGCGAGGAGCGGGATATGCTCGGACTTCTAACTACGTTAGAAGGAGCAGTATCCCGTCCAGGCGACCGTGCCTTGCTCGTGCCAGCATGTTGGCGTGCATGCTGGTCTTGAGCACCCCGAGATCGACAAGTTCGATCTTGGTCCAGCAAACGTATGGTACCGTGAGTACCATGACGCTGTCGGTCCCGCACCTCTTGAGATGGGCGCGGTGCATGTACGGACGCCGAGGTCTTGGAGTGCGCCCGGTCATTGTGGGAGTCGACAGCGCCACTGATAGGCAGCGCAGCCTTGTCCTTGGACCTGGCAGCACCGTGAGCTCCCTCGTCGACGCCCGTTCTTCCGCCGGCGTCTACCCCACCAGCCGTTTGCTCCGGCGGTGGTGGGATCGACGCGGACGGAGCAGCTGCCTCCGAAGCCTTCTTCTTCGGTGGCATGTCGATGAAAATGATGAAGACCTAACTCGTGTGAACGCCGGATCAGGTTCACACAACCTCGACGCACCCCTACCCGGCGCGCCAAAGATGTCGGGGAAACTGATCCACGAACACCTATGGGACTGGCGGACCGAGCCCCTTTCGGTTTGGCGGGGGCGGAGATCGCACGAAGAGCAGATCGAGGCGAAGCACACGAGCAGTTTACCCAGGTTCGGGCCACACGGATGCGTAAAACCCTACTCCTGCTTTGTGGTTTGTATTGAGTTCTTGCTCGGGAGCGCTGAGTGCTACAGTACACACCAGCAGCTAATGAGACCGAGCATGAGAGTTCTTCTGCCTCAAACCCCCCTCTACGTTGCGCATGGGCCTCCTTTTATATGCTCAAGGGCTCACAGACAGGTGGCAACGCAGATAAGGGTAAAAATGGGAAGGTGTTGTAGTTGGTACAAATACCTGTACAGTGCATCATACCTAACCCTGAAGCAGGGGTCAAGAGCATTAAATGCCCGTCTGCGTCGCCCAAATAGTGCAAAAAGGGACCGTCAGGGACGCCATCGTTCGCCACGGCGGCAACCTTGTCAGCGTCGCTTGCCACCGCGCACCGCTGGCTGCACAGCCTCCCGCCACGTACGCCTGGTAGGGTCCTAGAGCGACACATTGGTGGATGCGCTGGAGCGCTGGTACAGGGTGGTAGCTTGCCGTGGCAAGTGCCTTGCCGCGGTCGTTGTCTTGTCGCGTCCGGGAGCTTGTCGCTCACCGGTCCTTGCCGGGACGCGTGGCGCGTCGCGACAAGTTCCTTGAGATTCCTTGGTTGGCCTTCCCGGCAAGCTCCTCTCGCCGGGGTCTTGCGCCTTGAGTGGCCTTCCCGGCAAGCTGCTCTTGCCGGGGCCTTGTCTCCTTGGCTTGAATACTTTGTTCTTGAATGGCTCCAAAGGAACCACGGAGGACCTTGGCGGTCACCCGGCAAGCCTTGCCACGGGGTGCTGCGACTGCCCGTGCACAAGTTCGGGATATTAGGGTACCCCTACTCTAGTACACCGACACTCGCCAGTGCAAGGCACCGGTGCGAGATGTAGCAACAGTTGTCTTTACACAAGTTTTGACATACATAGTGGACGACATTAGTGCTATTAATTCTATGTTACTAAATCTGTGCAAGTACACACATGTTAGTATCAATTTTATGTCATCCGAACATTGTCACTATGTTGTTGCAGTTATATTTACCTTCCTCATAAACTGTTCTATTTGTTATTTATTGTACATGAGTAAGAACTTGGAGCATTGTTGGAGTTAATTATAGCTTCTGATGTTTCAGAATTTGGTTGTTGTTGTCTCAGTAGCAATTAATTCATTTGCACATTGATTTTTTTCAGAAGATATGTCATAATTAACATGTTTCTTCAGTTTTTCAAAATAAGCATTGGTCATTTTCTATGTTGCTATAAACCCATTTCCCCTACAATTGTTACTGATCTAGTTTTAAATATTATAGGATGCACGGAAGTGTTCTTACTTGGAGTGGGTTAATCAAGAGTGGCCGCAGTCTTTGAAGATGTGCCTAGTGATACGTCTCCGTCGTATCTACAATTTTTTATTGTTCCATGCCAATATTCTACAACTTTCATTTACTTTTGGCATATTTTTATACTATTTTTTGGGACTAACATATTGATCCAGTGCCCAGTGCCAGTTCCTGTTTTTTGCATGTTTTTTGTTTCACAGAATATCCATATCAAACGGAGTCCAAACGGAATAAAAACGAACGGTTTTTTTGGAATATATGTGAATTTTGGGAATTGGAACCAACACGAGACGATGCCCGAGTGGGCCACGAGGCAGGGGCGCGCCCACCAGGGGCAGGAGCGCTCTGGGCCCTCGTGGCCACATCGTAAGGCGGTTGATGCCCTTCTTTCGCCGCGAGAAAGCTAATATCTGGAAAAAAATCGTGTCAAAAAATCAGCCCAATAGGAGTTACGGATCTCCGGGAATTTAAGAAACGGTGAAGGAACAGAATCTGGGAACGCAGAAATAGAGAGAGACAGAGAGACAGATCCAATCTCTGAGGGGCTCTCGCCCCTCCGCCGCCATGGAGGCCATGGACCAGAGGGGAAACCCTTCTCCCACCTAGGTAGAAGGTCACGGAAGAAGAAGAAGGAGGGGGGTTGTCAGGGATATTACTAGCAGTTATAAACTGGCTAGGGAGATCCGGATTACGATAATGTAGTTGTGTTGTTATAAGCTCAGTAGAGGTTACAGCGCATGAGAGCTTAGGGCCCATGTGTAAAGTTTACGGTTTATAAACCATCCTATCATGTAACTTGAGGTACAAGGAAGAAAGATTAGAGACCGAGGCGGACACGATTATGAGCCGGCCTCGGGACTCTGTAAACTGGACCGGGCGTTGCCTCCTATATAAAGGAACGGCCAGGTGACGGTTCAAGGAGAAGCAACAACCCGTCGAGAGACAGGCAAGCAATCTGCTCCCTGTTCATCGACGCCCAAGCAATACCAAACCAAACTAGACGTAGGCTTTTACCTTCATAGAAGGGGCCGAACTAGTATAAACCCTCTGTGTCCTTTGTGTGCTTTTAACCTCTTCAAGCTAACCCGCGCGATGGCCTCACACCTAAGTCCTTTAAAGCGGACATCTGTCATGCCAATTCCACGACAGTTGGCGCCCACTGTGGGGCTATCGCACGATGCTTTCGAGTTCTTGAAGGGCAGCTTTGAAGGACACAAGGGTTACGCGGTCGGCCGGAAGACCAAGAGTCGCCGCGGTCGGATCTACATCGACGACGCAGGCTGGGGCCCTGAGGCCGATTCAATCGAATATGGGTACCGGGTCCCCTTCGGCAGCATCCACGTCTTCATCGGCAAGATTGGTGAACCGGGACCTGAGTCGGACATCTTCCCCAACATCGTCGAGCCGGCTTAGCGTGCGAGATCGGCCCGGATTCAGCCTGCCATGAAGCGCGTTTTTGTTGGGGCAATATATAGAGTCCAAGCCGAGGACGGATCAGATTCTAGTGGCGAGACAGTTGTCTATTCCGACGATGAATCTTCATCCGGAGAGACTGAATCCTTGTATCTGTTGCAGGACGGCCGATCCGAGGGTGTATCCGATGGTGATAGTATTCCGGACCCCTTTGATCCGCCAAACCTGGTGGCTGTCTTTATGGCCGGATCGTAATCTGTGCAGCAGCCCACGGTGACCGGGGCGTTCACAGCAGAGGTAGCTGGTACAGGGGGGAGCAGCCAAGCCCCCTCACCCTCTGACGCTCTATCCGCCTTAGTGGAGGAGTTGACATCCCGTGCAGTAGCTGTGGTGGCTCCTGCTGACAAGATGCAACATGATGCAGAAATCCTTCAGTTGAAGGGCCGGATTGAACAAGCCAGACGGGATCTAGATGCAGAGAAGGCTACAATAGCAACAAGGCAAGCAGAGCTGGATTCTCAGGCTTTCCGGCTCAGGATGGATCAGGTCTCTGCGCAGGAAGTGAGGAACAGAAGGTATCAGACTCGTCTACCGCCGGTCTATGAGGCGATGAATCTCTTTGGCACGCCAGGAGCGGGAGCCAACAATAATCTAGAAGTAAACCGGAGGGGAGCCCCAGCAACAGGCGCACCGGTTCAGTAACCAACCGCAGAGCAAAACCGTCGGGTTGTGTCCACACCGCACGTCCCCACTCCTCCGGGCCATTACTCAAATCCCTTGGATAACATTGTCGCTGCCGCTTCGCGGCTGGCCTCTTTACCCATTGAGGGAACATCTCCCGTGGCAGCAGAAGTGCGCAGGGTCAAGGAATTGCTAGACACAGCGTTGACACAGCAGCAGGCGTACTCTTACAGCAGGGAGAGACTTCATTCAACACCCCGTCACAGCAGGAGTTATACTAGGCATTGGGATGAGCCGGAGGTGTCTAGCAGCGAGCAGAGACGTCACCGTCACAGGCAAGATAATCCGGCGGGGGCAGAGGCGCACGCCCAGGAGGCAGTAAACCGGGTCAGACCTACTGCCCGTGAGGATACCCGTCAAACGACGCCGGTTCACCCAACCACAGCAGAGACGGGGGTCACAACGAGTTCTTTTGGAGTACAGTGCCTCGTTCCCGCTTTACGAAGCGTAAGGTTACCCAAGGACTTCAAAGGACCGCGCAAGGTGCCTAACTATACAGCGGATCTGGCTCCAGAGGCTTGGGTTGAGAGCTATGAGATGGCCATGGAGATGTTAGAGGTGGATGAAGCGGTGTGCGCGAAGTATTTTACCATGATGCTCGAGGGTATAGCCCGAACGTGGTTAAAGGGCTTACCCCCTAACTCCATCGGATCATGGGGTGAGCTGCGTCGTCAGTTTATAAAAAAATTCAAAGACACATGCAAGCAATCGATGTCAATAGTGGACTTGGCGGCGTGTGTTCAAGGAGAGCAGAAGCCTACGAGCACCTGGGTCCGCCGAGTGTCAGAAATCCTACACTCTTCCAATAGCATCAATCCTAGCACGACGATAGTGACACTAGAAAACAATTGCCGGTTTGAGTCTCTGAAGCTGAAGTTGGGACGGCTCAAGCAGGATTGTAATGACATGGGGACACTCATGAGCGCTCTGGTGAAGTATGGGGACTCTGACAACACTAAATACCCAGAGGCGGATGGAGATAAGTCCGGGAAAGCAAACAAGCCTGGTAAACCAGCGCCGGTTAATACGGTCGGAACAAGCTTCAATGGTAAGCGAAAGGCAGAGGGTGGCTCTGATTTTGTGGCCAATACCAACGTTCAAGGAAACTTTCAACGCAACAAGGGTAGGCCACCTCCGCGGAGCGGCGGAGGATTCATTAATCTGGATCGACAGTTGAACGAGCCTTGCCCGAAGCACATCACAGAGGAACGCCCAGCTAAACACACATGGGGGCAATGCCGGGTCATGATGGAGGCCATAAGCCGGGCCAAATTCAACAATGGACCACCGGGCGGCGGTTCAGGTCCCGGATTTCATGGTCCGGGTCACCAGGGTAATGGCTCCGGATCAGGATATCATGGTGGCAACAATGGCTACAACCAAGGCAATCATCAGCATGGTCAGGGCGGTTACAATAACCAAGGCAATCATCAGCATGGTCAGGGCGGTTACAATAACCAAGGCAACCATCAGCATGGTCAGGGCGGTTACAATAACTAAGGCAACCAACAGCATGGCCAGGGTAATCACAATAACCAAGGCAATCAGCAGCGTCAGCAGCAGCAGCAATCCGGATATCAGAGTAATACGAAGGAGCTGAGTAGTGGACAGTATCATGTGTTCACTATGAGTTTGTTCAAACGAGATCAAAAATCCTAAAGCGGGCGGTACACACGGTTGAATCGGCAACACCATGATTCCTGCGCTGGTCGGAACAACCTATTGTGTGGAGCAGAGAGGATCATCCGCCGCAGGTAGATAATCTGGGCCAGTTGGCCTTAGTAGTGGCACCACAGGTGGGTGGCTACAAATTCACTAAGGTACTCATGGATGGCGGCAACAGCATCAACATCTTATATTACGAGACTTTCCGTCGCATGGGGTTAACGGACAAGAAGCTAAGGCAGTCAAATACGGTGTTTCATGGAGTGGTGCCAGGTAAATCAGCTTACCCAGTTGGGAAAATTGATCTAGAAGTTACCTTTGGAGATGAACAGGATTCCAGGTCAGAGACGATAACCTTCGAAGTGGCAAGGATTCGGAGCCCATATCATGCGCTATTTGGACGACCGGTTTACGCCAAGTTTATGGCTAGACCGTGCTATGTCTATCTACAGCTCAAGATGCCGGGTCACAAAGGAACCATCACGGTTCATGGAAGTCGCAAGATCGCATTGGAGTGCGAGGAAGGAGACGCTGCTTATGCAGAGGCAGTATGTGCTACGGAGGAGTTGAAGTTCTATAAAGACAACGTTGATCCGGCAGATATGTCCTCGTTGAAGAAGCCAACTACAGAGCATGATCCGACGTTGAAGTTAAAATCGGCAGAGGAAACCAAGCAAGTCGACTTTGTACCGGGCGACTCATCCAAGCAGTTCACTAGCAGCGCTAACCTTGACCCCAAATAGGAAAGCACGCTCATCGAGTTCATCCGTGAGAACCGGGATATCTTTACATGGAAACCTTCTGACATGCCAGGTATACCGAGGGAACTCGCTGAGCACAGTCTTAATATTGATCCGAAGTTCAAACCGGTCAAGCAGTATCTACGCCGCTTCAATGAAGAAAGGCGCATGGCTATAGGTGAAGTAGCCAGGCTTTTGGCAGCAGGTTTCATAGTTGAGGTGTTCCACCCGGAGTGGTTGGCTAATCCGGTTCTAGTGTTAAAGAAAAATGGAAATTGGAGGATGTGTGTGGATTACACAGACTTAAACAAAGCTTGTCCAACCGATCCTTTTGCTCTCCCCCGTATTGATCAGATCATTGATGCTACGGCGGGATGTGAGCGGCTAAGTTTTTTGGATGCATATTCAGGGTATCACCAGATCAAGATGGAAGTTAAGGACCAGGAGAAGACAACCTTAATAACTCCTTTTGGTGCCTTTTGTTACATATCTATGCCTTTTGGGCTCAAGAGTGCCCAAGCAAGTTACCAGCGTTGCGTACAAAACTGTCTTAAGGGGCAGATAGGGAAAAATGTACATGCCTATGTGGATGACATTGTGGTAAAGTCAAGGAAGGAGGAGAAGCTGATAGAGGACCTCAAGGAAACCTTTGATAACCTCCGGGTTTATAAGATGATGCTTAATCCAGAGAAGTGCGTTTTTGGTGTTCCAGCTGGCAAGCTCCTTGGATTCTTGGTGTCAAACAGAGGAATAGAAGCCAATCCGGAGAAGATCAAGGCGATCACATCCCTGACTAAACCAGCTTGCATCAATGATGTCCAGCGTATCGCTCGTCGGATTACATCATTTAGCCGATTCATCAGTCGTCTGGGGGAGAAGGCAATTCCGCTTTATCAGATGCTGAAGAAGACACACCGGTTTATATGGAGTGATGAAGCAAACGCCGCGTTTGAGGACTTAAAGCGGCAGCTGGCAGAACCACCGGTCCTAGCTCCCCTTGTTGATAAGGAGCCGCTGCTGTTATACGTGGCCGCCAATGCCCGGGCAGTTAGCGTGGAAATTTTGGTCGAGCGCAAAGAAGCAGGCAAGGAATATCCGGTTCAGCGCCCGGTTTATTATGTCAGTGAGGTTCTAATTGAGTCAAAACAAAGGTACCCACATTGGCAGAGGTTGGTATATGGTGTGTTTATGGCAAACCGGAAACTGAAGCACTACTTTCAAGGCCACCCAATAACTGTTGTCAGTTCAGCTCCGTTGGGGGATATAATCCAGAACAAAGAAGCCACTAGCAGAGTAGCAAACTGGTCCATTGAGCTTAGCCCACACGGATTGAAGTATGTGCCATGCACCGCTATCAAATCCCAAGCATTGGTAGATTTTATCAATGATTGGACAGAATTGCAAGCACCAGAGGAGAAGCCGGATCATACCTACTGGACTATTCACTTTGACGGTTCAAGACAATTAGAAGGCTCGGGGGCTGGAGTTGTGTTAACTTCCCCGCGAGGTGAAAAATTTTGTTATGTCCTCCGCCTAATGTTTCCTTGTACTAATAATGCAGCTGAATATGAAGCATTGCTTCATGGCCTGCGGATGGCTAAGGAGATGAACTTGAGCCGGGTCAAGTGCTTTGGTGATTCAGATTTAGTGGCACAACAAGTATCTGGCAAGTGGGATTCTAAAGACCCTCTCATGGCGGCTTACAGACGGGAAGTTGAAGCAGTCGCAGGATATTTCAAAGGATACCAGGTGGATCACATAGATCGACGGGAAAATGAAGCGGCCGATGCTCTAAGCCGGCTGGGTTCTCGGCGTAAACTGGTGCCACCGAATACTTTTTTGGATGAGCTACACGGTCCATCAGTTCAGGTACCATCGGAGGAAGATTTGGCTGTTCCTGATCCGGAAGCGCAGCTGGTCGCGGCACTTCACGTTATTCCGGATTGGAGGCTCCCTTACTTGGCATACCTAAGCCGAGGAGAGTTGCCAGATGATGAGAGATAATCCGGCGGTCTAAATCCATGACAATTGTAAACGGGGAACTTCACCATCGCAGCGTTTCTGGAGCGTTTCAGCGGTGTGTATCATCCGAGGAAGGTTGTGACATCCTTCGAGATATCCATGAAGGGGATTGTGGTCATCATGCCGGTTCAAAATCCTTGGTAGCTAAAGCTTTCCGTCATGGGTTCTATTGGTTGACAGCCCATGCTGATGCGGAGGATCTAGTCCGGAAGTGCGATGCTTGTCAGAAATTTTCACGGCGTGCTCTTGTTCCAGCACAGGAGCTGCAGATGATTCCAATTACTTGGCCGTTTGCGACTTGGGGGCTTGATATGGTTGGGCCTTTTAAACAATCCCAAGATCAAAAAACTCATCTGCTGGTCGATGTGGATAAGTTTACAAAGTGGATTGAGGCAGAGCCTGTGAGCAAGTGTGATGCGGCAACATCGGTTAAATTCATCAAGAAGGTAATTTTCCGGTTTGGCTTTCCACACAGCATCATCACTGACAATGGCACCAATTTATCTAAAGGAGAGATGGAAGAGTTTTGTCAAAGGGAGCATATTCGCCTAGATGTGTCTTCTGTAGCTCACCCTCAATCCAATGGTCAAGCTGAAAGGTCCAGTCAAGAGATTTTGCGAGGTATCAAGCCCCGGCTTATGACTCCCTTGCAAAGAACGCCAGGGTGCTGGGTTGAGGAATTGCCCTCTGTCCTTTGGAGCATCAATACTACACCGGACAGGTCCACAGGTTACACACCTTTCTTCATGGTGTACGGTGCTGAAGCGGTTCTTCCAAGTGATATCCGCCATGACTCACCACGGGTGGCGGCTTATGTTGAAGCAGCCAATGAGCAAGCAAGACAGGACAGTTTGGACCGGCTGGATGAAGAGCGGGACATAGCAGCAGCAAGATCTGCAATTTATCAGCAGGACCTGCGCAGATATCATAGCCGCCGGGTTAAAACCAGGACGTTCCAGGAGGGGGACTTAGTACTCCGGCTCATCCAGGACCAAACTGATATGCACAAGCTATCCCCACCTTGGGAAGGACCCTTTGTGGTCAGCAAGAACCTACACAACGGTTCATACTACCTGGTGGACGGTTGAGAGCACAAAGACTCACGGACATTAGAAGAAGAGACGAAGAGGCCGTGGAACATTGCCCTCCTGCGGCCTTACTACACCTGAGCCATGAGCTCCGCCTTATGTATCCTATACATATTATGATTAATAAATAAACCGGCACCCTTGGTAAACCGGGGGATCAACCTTTTTTCTTCTAAATATATGTCTTGTGAAAGTTATTACAGATATTTCGAACAGTCTATTTTATTATGCAGGAGGGACCAAACAGGACTTGCCTTTCAAGTGCAAACTCCTTCATAGGAACCCTACCTCCAGGATCACTAGGGGGCTACGGATTACATGTGAATCCTCGCTAAAATCTCTTCTGGTCCGGTTTACATGATTTTCTTCACATCAGTGCCATTTGGATAACATCCATCGATTGGCAAAAACTGTTCTTGTCCCTAGGGGTACTTCCTTTGATGGCAAATGCAAAAATTCTTGCCCCTTGGTTGATTACTTCCTTTGATGGCAAAAGAAAAAAATATTCTTGTCCCTAGGGGTACTTCCTTTGATGACAAATGCAAAAATTCTTGCCCCTTGGTTGATTACTTCCTTTGATGGCAAAAGAAAAAATTGTTCTTGTCCCTAGGGGTACTTCCTTTGATGGCAAATGCAAAAATTCTTGCCCCTTGGTTGATTACTTCCTTTGATGGCAAAAGAAAAAAATCTGTTCTTGTCCCTAGGGGTACTTCCGTTGATGGCAAATGCAAAAATTCTTGCCCCTTGGTTCATTACTTCCTTTGATGGCAAAAGAAAAAACCTTTCTTTTCCCTAGGGGTACTTCCTTTGATGGCAAATGCAAAAATTCTTGCCCCTTGGTCGATACATCCTTTGATGGCAAAAGAAAAAGTTCTTGTCCCTTGGAGTACATCCTTTGATGGCAAAAGAAACAGTTCTTGCCCCTTGGAGTACATCCTTTGATGGCAATAGAAAAGAATCATAGCCCTATGGGTCGCACCCATTGATTGGCACATATGGAGCCTGGCAGCTCGTAAAAAGCCTCGACTGCATGGTCTTATTTGCAAACTGTGTTTTGTGTTCTGTGATTTTTCAATGTTTTCTATGGTTTTTTTGATCCGGAGCTGGCAACTTCAAAGTTGACCACGTATTTACAAAAGTCTGGTCATAGAGCACCAGCATTATTTAAACCAGTAGTTATTATAACCCGGAATAATCATTGGGCAAATACCAACAGAGCCAAGAGCTTCCTCAGAATTTACAATGTCCATCGGATTAAGGATGTCAAGCATACTTAATTAAAGGTATGAAAGTATTTCTAAGGTATAAAACAGATACTCGTTCGATATATATGCCTATAAGAGCACTTTAATCGGTCCGGCAAAAAAACCGCCAGGACATTTTTTCAGTGTTATCTATGCAGATACAGGTAATATAAAGGATCAACCATAGCAGACAAGGGATTAAAATTGGCAGATGCCAAATCAAAACTCTGACATCCGGATTAAGGCAGAAAGTTCGAGCTATCCTATTACAAGGCACTTGAAGGCCTGGACGGATTATAGTTTTTTTCGGCAACGGATTACAGCAGATAAAAGTAAAGCGAAGCGACTTATGCTTCTTCTTGCTGCGAAGGCTGAGGATAATGCACGGAAGTACATCTCTTCAGTAATGAGATCGGACGGATCAACATCTGGGGCGAAAGTATGGGCGCGCACTGGTGGGATTAGATTCTCAGTGTCGTAAACCGGCCGGTCCACCCGCTCATTCTTTAAGTCATATGCCGGATGATACCTGGTCAGGTCCGCTTCATCGGCAAGCTTGCTGGCAAGAGGACGCATTTCTTTTGTCAAAGCATGAAGGTCTTTGCCAGAGAAGACAGATCCATCCTCCTTGTTGCTGGGGTACCCGTTCATAGCTTCCTCCGGATCAAAGTCCGGAACCCACGCCTTGGCTCTAGTCAGCGCTACAAGAGAACCGGCCCGTGCATCAGATTTGTTCACTTCTTCCAAGCGTACAGGCAGTATAGAAAGCTTCTCCAAAGTACCTTGGATAGTAGTGGGGGCCGCTTTATAATGGGACATCGCACTTATAATCCTTTGAGCGCCGGAATACAGCTGCTCAACCAAAGTATAAGAGGCCTTGAGTTTTTTCCGGAGGTCATCCCCAAGATGGGTGACGCGTCGCCCTGCATATGATGATTACAGTTTAACCGGAGCAAAATAAAGATTGCAGAGATGAAAGCATATAAGTACTTACCAAAGATAGCAGAGGTCATAAGCTCTATTTGCTGCCTTAAACCGGTCAGTTCTTGCGTCACCGGGTTAAGGACCTCTTCAACATCCTTTGCTCTTTTTTCAAGAGCATTCCTCTGCACCTCCCAGGCTGTCCGCTCCGCTTCAAAATCCTTTTTCAACTTTTCAGCATTGGTTAAGCTCAGTGCCAGCTCATCTTTGGCCTTGGCAGAAGCAGTTTCAGTGACAGCAAGTCTATTCCGGAGTTCAGTTACTTCTGCAGCCC
This sequence comes from Secale cereale, assembly GCA_902687465.1. Taxonomy (NCBI): domain Eukaryota; kingdom Viridiplantae; phylum Streptophyta; class Magnoliopsida; order Poales; family Poaceae; genus Secale; species Secale cereale. The sequence goes on along the minus strand of LR738710.1, from coordinate 430,383,839 downwards.
TCTGGGTCAAGTCAGCCTACAAGAAAATCAAGTATCAAAAAATGACAATTAAGACAAGTCTCAAGCACATAAGCAAGTTATCTACTTGACACTTGGGGGCTAATGGGCAGTTGAAGTATCAAAAGATTCAGACAAGTCCCAGGCACATAAAACAAGTTATGCCCCTGGCACCTGGGGGCTAATGTAAGTTCATTTTCATACATTTGGAAGTACCGGTTCACCTACAATGAAGCTAAACCGGAACTTGGGGGCTACTATGACATAGCCAAAAATATAAAGAAAGGCAGAGCAAGGACAAGTGAAGGGAGGTACCTCGTATTTATCCTTCATCATATTCACCAAGCCCAGTTCATAGTCGCGGCTGGTATGAAGCCGGTTCAAATACCCGGAATAAAGTTTCTGGGCACTCAATTCGGCATAGTTGGACAAATCCGTGCTCCACTTGCTCTTCTCTTGTTGAAGCTTCTCTGCTTTAGCAGTGTGCTTGGCCCAGATGTTAGGTTCAGCAGGAGCGGTAAAACCTGTCCCGGTTACCTGAACATCCGGAGAAGAAGCAGTGGTTGGCTGCGAAGGGGCAGTAGTATGAGCCGGGCTAGCAGGAGCCGGCTAGTCCGAGGAGGGCTAACCCGGACATGACTCGCCGGTTCAAGGACATCTTCTACATTTGTATCTTCAGGAGCAGCAATGTAATCATGGTCCATGGGAGCAGGACCATCAAGCTGAATTGCAGGCTCGCTCTCTGGAGGGATGACTTCATCCGGATCAGCCACCAGATCAGTAGCAACAGTCTCGGCAGCCGCTTTGCTGGCCTTTGTCTTTTTGCTAGACTTGGGCTTGCTGAAAGAAATTGAAGAAGCAATCAAAGTTATAAAGGAACAAATACAAATATAAACCGGATGAGGAAAATGACTTACCCAGGTACAGTTTTCAGTACAGGGACCTGTGTGGCAGTCGATTCACCAGAAGATGATAAAGGTGTCTCCTGATAGTTAGGATCAGACGGTTTAAGTGGTTTGCGTATAAGTCCGGCCTTGGGATGAAAAAGAGTTGGAAAAAGTAAAACCTCAGAGCGGCGCCTCCGAGCCGGAGTGAGAGATATTCCGGAAGATTCTACTACATGGCCACTATGGCGTGTAGTCCGGCGGGCCTCATGTTGCTGCTACTTCAAAAGAAATTTAGGGTCCAGTTGAGCGTAAGGATGAGAAAAGGGTACTTCCGAGATGCCCGACGAGTTTTGGGCACCGGCGGTTCAGAATCTGAAGAAAGAGAGATTACCTCAGTTTCTGCCGCTTTGCTTCCTTCAGCCAAATCTGTGAAAAGACACTGTTAACATAAATCTGGATAAAAAGAGATCAAAACATATCAGGATCAACTCATACCTCATAATCCGGATCATCCTCCTCAAGATGTGAACCGGAGCCAGCGGCAGCCTTCTTCTTCTTGACAGCGCACGTTTTCCGGCGTGGCTGTTTACCTGACTTGTCCTGAGATTTTCTTTTCCAAAACAGATCGTTGGCCTATGCAGAAGAGGAAAAATAAATACAAAGGTAATTGATATGAACGGATTAGAAACCAACAGAAGAGATTAACTTACGGCTGGCAGTTTGTTCTTCTCATAGTATGGAGCCAATCCGGTTTGGCTGCATTCTTCCAGAGAGATGTTGAGCAGTTTCTTGGCGGATTCAGTAACTTCCTTCTCAGGAAGCATTATGTCCATTTGGCGTTGAGGGTCATCTGTCTTTCTGGTATACTGATACATCAGACCAGAGCGCCGGCTCAGAGGAAGGATACTCCAGGCAAGCCAACAACGAACGAAATCGACTCCAGTCAAACCGTTGGCCAGAAAGGCCTTGAGCTTGGCAAGCTGAGGGGCAAACCGGGCTCGCTCTAAGGAGCTAAGACGCTGCGGCTGGGGATGATCTTCCGGAAGACGATGTTCACGGTAACCCGGCAGTGGGTTTTCTCCTTCAGGCGAGGTATCCTTGCAGTAAAACCAGGATTGATTCCAGTCCTTGGGGTGTGTATGGAGAGCAGCATGAGGAAAAACCACATCTCTTCTCTTCTGAATACTGACACCGCCCAGCTCTTGATGTGGTCCGACAGTAAACTCTGTCTGCCGGTTTAAGTGGAAAAAGTCCCGGAACAAGTCCACGGACGGCTCTTCTTGAAGGTACACTTCGGAGAAGACTTGGAAATTGCAGACGTTTGATATGGAGTTGGGACCTATGTCTTGAGGGTGAAGTTGAAAGGCGGCCAGCACATCCCGGAAAAACTTTGAACCGGGCGGGCTAAAACCCCGGGCCAAATGATCAAAGAAAATGATAACTTCTCCTTCTCTAGGGGTAGGAGGACACTCATCCCTTGGGGCCCGCCATTTCAGAACTGCTTGGGGGCCCAGAACACCAATTGAAACAGCGTTGATTAAGTCCTCTTTCGTAATGCGGGAAGGAACCCAGTTGCAAGAAACGAACTGCTTGGCAGCCATATGAGCAAAAGGAAAACGCTGAAAAAGTAAAGTGCAAAATCCGGATTATTCAAGTGCTGAAGCATAAACCGGAGTGTGTTATCAAATTACATCGACGGTTTAGACAGGGGACTAATGGCATTGACAACCCGGAAGCAGATGGGAGACGAGCTGCTACCGGTTTATGATAACAAAAAAGAGGAGGCTAAACCGTCGGGCTAATGGTTGATGTTTTGCAAGAGGAACATATGATTGGTTAAGCCGGCGAGTAACTTGCAGATCTATCAAGACTAAGAAACAGATTTCTACAGAAGGCTAAAGTAAAAATGGATCTGAGTGGTAAGAAAAAGATGAAATATACGCAAGTTTGACACAGGAGGAACTACGAAGGATTTCTACAGAGCAAATGAATCTAAGGGACAAATCTAAAAGTCTGAATCTAAGTTTAAACTACGGAGCAGGGGCGCGTTCGAAACAAATTCAGGGTTCGAGTCTACTGCAGATATAACCTATAGGATGAACAACAGAGCTTTGAGGTCTCATGGCGGAAGCCATGGAGGAACCCTAGATTAAAGTTCTGCAGTGAGAGGAAAAGAATACCTGAGAAGGAAAGGGATGGCGGCGGAGTACTCTAGACGCGTTTCAGGGTGATGCAGCGGCCTGACTGGACGACGGCGACGAGATCGAAGGCAGCGGCGGAGCTTCGGGCGACGGAGGAAGAAGAAGAGCGGAAGGAAGGAAAAGAATAAGAGCTCAGCGGTATTTATAAAGACTGGAGAGGTGAAACGGCAAGCGCGGGAATCAAGGAGGTCAGAGATTGGATAAAGATTCCATTGCCGCCTCGATTTTCGGGATAGCCTTTAAACAAAGTTAACAAACAGCTGTGAGCAATAAATGCGGAGGTAATGTCACGACAGATGAAGATGATTTCCGGAGACGACGTCATAGCCGGTTTACAAAATAGAGAAGATACAAAGAAGTAGTTTATGCAAGATTTAGAAGACTGACATGAACAAGTTCAAATCACTCTGGGGCCTAATGTCAGGTATATTACTAGCAGGTATAAACCGGCTAGGGAGATCCGGATTATGATAATGTAGTTGTGTTGTTATAAGCTCAGTAGAGGTTACGGCCCATGAGAGCTTAGGGCCCATGTGTAAAGTTTACGGTTTATAAACCGTCCTATCATGTAACTTGAGGTTACAAGGAAGAAAGAGTAGAGACCGAGGCGGACACGATTATGAGCCAGCCTCGGGACTCCGTAAACTGGACCGGGCGTTGCCTCCTATATAAAGGAGCGGCCCGGCGACGGTTCAAGGACAAGCAACAACCCGTCGAGAGACAGACAAGCAATCTGGTCCCTGTTCATCGACGCCCAAGCAATACCAAACCAAACTAGACGTAGGCTTTTACCTTCATAGAAGGGGCCGAACTAGTATAAACCCTGTGTGTCCTTTGTGTGCTTTTAACCTCTTCAAGCTAACCCGCGCGATGGCCTCACACCTAAGTCCTCTAAACCGGACATATGCCGTGCCAATTCCACGACAGGGGCTCTCTCCCCCTCGCTTCCGGTGGCACCGGAGTGCCACCGGGGCCATCATCGTGTGACGGCGATCGACACCAACATCTCCCTCATCTTCACCAACATCTCCATCACCTTCCCCAATCTATCTATAGCGTTCCACTCTCCCGCAACCCGTTGTACCCTCTACTTGAACATGGTGCTTTATGCTTCATATTATTATCCAATGATGTGTTGCCATCCTATGATGTCTGAGTAGATTATCGTTGCCTATCGGTGATTGGTGAATTTCTATGATTGATTTAAATTGCTTGTGGTTATGTTGCTGTCCTTTGGTGCCCATCATATGAGTGCGCGCGTGGATAACAACATAGGGTTAGTTGTATGTTTATAGGACTACGTATTGCAGGGCAAGAGTGACAGAAGCTTCAACCTAGCATAGAAATTGATGCATACAGGATTGAATGGGGACCAATATATCGTAATGGTATGGTTGGGTTTTACCTTAATGAACGTTAGTAGTTGCGGATGCTTGCTAATAGTTCCAATCATAAGTGCATAGAATTCCAAGTAAGGGATGACATGCTAGCAGTGGCCTCTCCCACATAAAACTTGCTATCGGTCTAGTAACGTAGTCAATTGCTTTGGGGAAATTTCGCAACTCCTACCACCACTTTTCCACACTCGCTATCATTAACTTTATTGTTTCTTTATCTTATCAGCCCCTACTTTATATTTACGTGCTCTTTATATTCTTGCAAACCTATCCCACAAAAACTACAAAGTACTTCTAGTTTCATACTTGTTCTAGGTAAAGTAAACGTCAAGCGTGCGTAGAGTTGTATCGGTGGTCGATAGAACTTCAGGGAATATTTGGTCTACCTTTAGCTCCTCGTTGGGTTCGACACTCTTATTTATTGAAAGAGGCTACAACTGATCCCCTACACTTGTGGGTTATCAAGACCTTTTTCTGGAGCCGTTGCCGGGGAGCAATAGCGTGGGGTAAATATTCTCGTGTGTGCTTGTTTGCTTTATTTGTTGTTCTAAGTTGTTCTCTATCTTTAGTTATGGATATGGAACACGAAATACCAAAAACATTAGGTGTACTTGCTACTCGTGGATATGGGGAACCTCCTAAAACCCTCGATGCTCAGTATGTGAAAGATATTATGTACTACTTTGATAATCCTGAGAAAACCCCATTCAACTATGTAATGGGAGTAACGTTGGATCAACGTGAATACTTTAGGGATTATCGCTTGACACAAAAAGGGAAACTATTATGGGATCAAATTCATTTGTTGCATTGGTATGCTCGGCAACTATGCTTGAGATATGATTATACTTGTTGCTCTAGGATGAAGGCTCCACACCTTTCGTTTTCATGCAAATTTAATGATAATGAAACCTTAGCTTCTTATGCTAATGGTATATATGATTATTATGATGTGGAACAAATAGAAGAATTCGTTGCTTTTAAGGGTGCTTATGAAATTGAACCTCTGTTTAAAAAGAATGATGCTTTTGATGATGATGTTTCTAGGCCTGAAAATCTTGCTATATTGAAATATTGCTATTTGAATTATGAATATAAGTTTGACATTGATGCGTTTATTGAGAAGGTCTCCGCTGTCCAAGAAGTGACTAATATTTTGCAGGAGTCTATGGAAGAAGAAATCAATGGCATTGTGAGCCCATTGGATGAAAAAAGATGAGGAGGAGAGCGAAGAAGAAAAGGAGGAAGAGAGGATTAGCTACCCGTGCCCACCTTTTAATGAGAGTAACTCTTCAACTCATACATTGGTTAATTTCCCTTCGTGCTTACCGAAGGATGATTGCTATGATCCCGTTGATTCTTTCGAAATATCCCTTTTTGACAATGCTTGCTATGCTTGTGGCCAAGATGCCAATATGAATTATGCTTATGGAGATGAACTTGCTATAGTTCCTTATGTTAAACATGAGATAGTTGCTATTGCACCCACACATGATAGTCCTATTATCTTTTTGAATTCTCCAAACTACACTATATTGGAGAAGTTTGCACTTATTAAGGATTATATTGACGGGTTGCCTTTTTCCATTACACATGATGATTTTGATGAGTATAATATGCATGTGCTTGCTGCTCCTACTTGCAATTATTATGAGAGAGGAACTACATCTCCGCCTCTCTATGTTTCCAACACGATAAAATTGCAAGAAACTGCTTATACTATGCATTGGCCTTAACTTGATGTGCATGAATTGCTCTTGTATGACATGCCTATGCATAGGAACAGAGTTAGACTTCGTTTTTGCATGACACATATCACTTTGTGCTGACTACTAAATGCCAAATCATTCCTAATTAAAATTGGCTTTGATATACCTTGGGATCTGGGTGGATCCATTACCTGAGACCTATATGCCTAGCTTAATGGCTTTAAAGAAAGCACTGCCAGGGAGACAACCCGGAAGTTTTAGATAGTCATTTATTTCTGTTGTGTGCTTTTATAAAGTTTAAATACAAAAAAAATAAAGAGGGGAACCTAAAACTTTTTCAAAAAGAAAAGTGAAAGTAAGAAGGACGAGCACCGTTGAAATGGGGGAGCTCCTTGAACTTTGTTCATGCCCATGGAAACTTTGCAAATCTTGAATTACAGAAACTTTTCAACAAAAATAATTATCCCCTTGTACAATTCCATTGTATTATAAAAATAATGTGCCAAGAGTTTCCTTTAGGATTATTGAACTGCTTGTTGGTTTGTGCGGTGCAAAAACAGAAACTTTGGCTGTAGTGAGCGATTTTACATTTTCTACTGGAACATCGAAAGAATCTGAAACTTTTTGCAAAGTCTTGCTATACAAAATTTTGAATTTTCCTAATTTTTCAATGATTTTTAGAGTTACAGAAGTATGGTTAATGTTCAGATTACTACAGAATGTCCTGTTTTCACACATTGTTGTTATAGCTTCATTATTTGCATATGTTTGAATTCTTGTTGATGCCTCCTTGACTTGGGGCCATAGAATTGTGGTAGAATATTGTGGGTAATGTTTTTTCATAATTATACAATAATGTTAGAGTAGTACATGATGGGATTTTATTGATCATATGCACTAACCCCGCCACTAAAAGTTCGGTTAAGTTTTGTGTGGATGAAGTGTTCGAAGGTCGAGGAGAAGGAGGAGAGGCAAGAGCTCAAGCTTGGGGATGCCCGAGGCACCCCAAGTAAATATTCAGTGTCTAAGCTTGGGGATGCCCCGGAAGGCATCCCGTCTTTCTTCAACAAGTATCGGTATGTTTTCGGATTCGTTTCATTCACATGATATGCGTAAACTCTTGGAGCATCGTGTGCTTTTTATTTTTGTTTTTATAAATGCACCATGCTGGTATGAGATAGTCCTTGGTTGATTTATAGAATTCTCTTTGCACTTCACTTATATCTTTTGAGTATGGATTTATAGAATGCTTCATGTGCTTCACTTATATCATTTGAAGTTTGGATTGCATGTTTCTCTTCACATAGAAAACCGCCATTTGTAGAATGCTCTTTTGCTTCACTTATAATTGTTAGAGCATGGGCATAACTTTTGTAGAAAGAATTTAAACTCTCTTGCTTCACTTAATCTATTTAGAGAGTTGACAGGAATTGGTCATTCACATGGTTAGTCATAAAATCCTACATAAACTTGTAGATCGCTGAATATGATGTTTGATTCCTTGCAATAGTTTTGCGATATAGAGATGCTAATATGTGGGAGGTACTAGTGAATGATTGTGGTCTCGTAAAATATTGGTGTTAAGGTTTGTGATTCCCGAAGCATGCATGTATGGTCTCCTAACTGTGTAACCAAATTGGTGCGCTTTGTATTTTGATTGTTTATCTTTGCTTGAAGGTCGGGGGTGCACGATGGTTAACTCCTACCAACCTCCCCCCTAGGAGCATGCGTCGTAGTATTTTTGCTTCGAGGGCTAATAGATTTTTCGCAATAAGTATGTGAGTTCTTTATGACTAACATTGAGTCCATGGATTATACGCAATCTCACCCTTCCACCTTGCTAGCCACTGTAATACCGCGCAATTTTCGTAGTGCATCAAACCACCTTATATGCTTCCGCAAAAAAGCCACCATACCTACCTATTATGGCATTTCCATAACCATTCCGAGATATATTGCCATGTAACTCCACCGTTCCGTTTATTATGACACGCACCATCATTGACATATTGCCTTGCATGATCGTAAGATAGCTAGCATGATGTTTCCATGGCTTGTCCGTTTTTTGATGTCATTGCTACGCTAGATCATGGCACATCCCGCTACACCGACGAAGGCATTCATATAGAGTCATATTTTTGTTCTAGTATCGAGTTGTAATATCGAGTTGTAAGTTAATAGAAGTGTGATGGTCATCATTATTAGAGCATTATCCCTTGAAAAAAAAAGAAAAAAAAAAGAAAGGCCAAAAGAAAAGAAAAAAAAGAAAGGCCAAATAAAAAAACGAGAAAGGCCAAATAAAAAAAGGAAGGCCCAAAAAAAACAAAGAAAAAAAGGAAAAGAAAAAGGGGACAATGTTACTATCTTTTTTTCCACACTTGTGCTTCAAAGTAGCACCATGATCTTCATGATAGAGAGTCTCCTATGTTGTCACTTCCATATACTAGTGGGAACTTTTCATTATAGAACTTGGCTTGTATATTCCAACGATGAGCTTCCTCAAATGCCCTAGGTCTTCGTGAGCAAGCAAGTTGATGCACACCCGCTAGTTTTCTTGAGCTTTCATACACTTATAGCTCTAGTGCATCCGTTACATGGCAATCCCTACTCACTCACATTGATATCCATTGATGGGCATCACCATAGCCCATTGATACGCCTAGTCGATGTGAGACTTTCTCCCTACTTTTGTCTACTACCACCTTCTATTCCACCCATAGTGCTATATCCATGGCTCACGCTCATGTCTTGCGTGAAGAGTTGAAAAAGTTCGAAAAAGTAAAGTATGAAAACAATTGCTTGGCTGACACCGGGATGGGCATGAGGGGCACCTTGTGTTAAGAAAAGGTAAGCATAAAAGACTATATGATTTTGTAGGGATAACGTCGAGAGCGCTCGAGCTGTCGTCCGTGCCGCCGATGTCGCCCTGGCGCGGGTCGAGGCCATCCACGCCAAGATATTCCAGGCCACCTCGGAATCCAGCATGCAACCCACGTCTTGAAAGGCGGCGGTGGCCATGGAGCACTTGCTTCCTCATGAGGTCGTCGAGCAGGTGGTGGAGATACAGGAGGCGGCGGAGATTGTGGAGCGCCTGGAGGAGGAGTTGCGTGTGGCTGAGGTCGAGGTAGGGAAGCGTCTGTCTGTCGAGGAATCGGCAGTGGAGTACCAACATGAGCTCTGGCGCAACCACTAGTATGAGTACTACAACCTTCAGTGTGGTGCCAAGGATGTGGACTAGGACGCGGTCGACTTCAGCAAGGGGCACGTGGAGTCCACCAATGGCGGCATGTCGCCGGGACAAGTCATCGATGTCTCATCTCACACCGACGATGCATAGGCCGGCGCGGCGGTGGATTTTTTAATGTTATGCATACTTAGGCTTTGTTTTTAATGCTGCTCTTTTGTTAGAGCAATGTTTAGGTCAACTGGCTCTGTTTAATTACTAAAATTGCTTCAAACCTACGACGAGAGAGTCCAATCGGAGTTACTAAAAAGAGCCAGTTGACCTAAACATTGCTCTAACAAAAGACCAGCATTAAAAACAAAGCCTAAGTATGCATAACTTTAAAAAATCCATCGCCGCGCCGGCCTATGCATCGTCGGTGTGAGATGAGACATCGATGACTTGTCCTAGCGACATGCCATCGTTGGTGGACTCCACGTGCCCCCTGCTCAAGTCGACCGCGTCCTCGTCCTCATCCTTGGCGCCACCCTTAAGGTTGTAGTACTCATACTAGTGGTTGTGCCAGAGCTCGTGTTGGTACTCCACCGCCGATTCCTCGACGGACGGACGCTTCCCTACCTCGACCTCAGCCACGCGCAACTCCTCCTCTAGGCGCTCCACAATCTCCTCCGCCTCCTGTATCTCTAGCTCCCGCTCGACGACCTCATGAGGAAGCAGGTACTCCATAGCCACCGCCGCCTTTCAGGACGTGGGTTGCATGCTGGATTCCTAGGTGGCCTGGAATATCTTGGCTTGGATGGCCTCGACCCGCGCCAGGGCGACATCGGCGGAACGAACGACAGCTCGAGCGCTCTCGGTGTTTGCAGCCGCCGTCGAGGCATACGTCGAGGAAGTGAGGAGATTGGAGGAGCACTTTGACGGATTGCAAACAAAGCACGTACCCCGTGCAAAAAACAACATAGCTGATCATCTGTCAAAGTGTGTTGTGCAGAAGCTTCTTGTGGAACGAGGGACTTTTGTTCTCCATCTCACTCAGTCCACCATATCCCAACCAACAGTGGCCCGGAAAAGGAGAAAGCTGGACACCGATAGAGTCGTCCGCTCCTGGCAAAGACCCTGACGGAAATAACTCCTCGCAGCCTACCAGACCACCCGCTCCAGCCGGGCCCATGGACCCCGCAAACGAGGCATGTGCTCCTGCAGCAGAGGAGGCATCGCTGGTCCTCGTTGCCGAGACCCAGGCTCCAACTAGGGAAAGGCACATTGTCCACATCCTCCAAACTAGAGAGCTTCCCGACGACCAAGATGAAGCTGAAAAAGTAGCCTGGAGGGCCAGTATGTATCAGTTTATTGATGACACCCTATACAGAAGGAGGCCCAACGGTGTGAAATTGAAGTGTGTCTACTGGGAAGAAGGGAAGGAACTTTTGGCTGAAATACACAAAGGCATGTGCGGATCCCACACTGGATCAATGGCATTAGTTGGAAAGCATTTCGGCAAGTATTCTATTGGCCCACAGCCCTCCAAGATGTAGTCGAGCTAGTCACGGAATATGAAGCCTCTCAGTTCTATTCCAAAAAAAACCACCTGCCTGCCCAAGCTCTTCAAACAATCCATCTATCATGGCCATTTTTGGTCCGGGGTCTCGATATCCTTGGCCCCTTCCCCCAAGAAATCGAGGGATTTGAATTCGTGTTCGTTGCTATCAACAAGTGTACAAAGTGGATGGAAGTGATTGTCGTGAGAAAGGTGACTGCTGAGTCAGCTATGAAGTTCTTGACTGATCTGGTGTGTTGTTTTGGAGTTCCGCAGTATCATTACCGACAACGGCACCCAGTTCACGAGCCGCGCCTTCGTGCAATATGTTCATGCCCTTGGATGCAAGATCTCATTTGCATCTGTGGCACACCCACGGAGCAATGGACAAGCTGAGAGGGCGAACACTGAAGTGCTGAGTGGACTCAAGACGAGCTGAGAGGGCGAACGCTGAAGTGCTGAGTGGACTCATGCCCTTGAATGCAAGATCTCATTTGCCTCTGTGGCACACCCATGGAGAAATGGACAAGCTGAGAGGGCGAACGCTGAAGTGCTGAGTGGACTCAAGACGAGAACTTTTGATACGCTGTAGAAGCACGACAGGCGGTGGGTCGAGGAGCTGCCGGTAGTTCTCTCGTCAATCAGAACGACACCAAACCGAGCTACTGGGTAGAGTCCCTTCTCCCTGGTCTATGGGGCAGAAGCAATTATCCCCATGGTACACATTTACGGGTCACCTCTAGTGCTTGCCTACGATGAAGTAGCACAAGATCAGCACCGACGTGACGACGCTGTGCTACTCGAGGAGAACCGTCTCTATGTTGCTACGCATGCTGCACACTATCAGCAAGCCCTGCATCGCTATCATAGCCACATGGTTCATGACCGGTGTTTTGAGGAAGGTGACCTTGTCCTTAGCCGCGGTCAGTCCGCCAAGGGTACAAACAAGTTGTCACCGAAGTGGGAAGGCCCTTACCGAGTAGTACGAGTCACCAGACCTGGCGTAGTCCGTCTGGAGACCGGATATGGCATTCAATTGCAAAACTCATGGAATATTGAGCATCTCTGCAAGTTCAACCCGTAAGGCGCGGCTGTCGGGCCCTACCCGGCAACCACCCATTTGTACAGGCCTTGCCTCACCTGCATGTAACCCCTTGTAAAAACCCGGAGCGATGATCACGTGCAAGAGAAAATAAAGAAGCGTTGTGGGGGCCCCCGACCAAGATTGCATCCATGCATGAGCATTCCAAGATCACTTCATAAGCATTTCATGAGCATTTGCATATGCATATAAATATGATCGCATCCGGCATTCATTCTCATCTGCATGAAGCTCCAGGTTCCTATCATGAACTTAGCTTCGACAAGGAGCTGAGAAGATTGCCTAGTACTACGATACCCGGCAAGCCAAACAGATAAGTTCTACCTCCTGTACGTTAGTGTTCTGTAAGATATAACTTGTGGATAAGATAACATCGCCACTCTTTTGAGACTTAGGTGCTCCCATCCCTGACTTGAACGCTGCTTTGGATGGGATGGTTGTAGTGGCCTTTGGTAAAGAAGTTGGCGGGGGGCTGGCCCCTTCATCTGTTCCCCGGCAGATATGATTCTCCAGTAGACAAAATGGGTGCCGGCAAGATAGCTTGCCGGGAAAACTCGTTTATTTACATTAAAGAGGTATCTCGCCTCTGCATGGACATACACATGCACGGGTTCCCGGCAAGGTTCATATTTTTCATTAACATGCTGATACAAGTACAAGCATTAGAGAACACGCACATGGACTCGAGGGGTTACATTATTTGAATTAAAATTTGGCAAGTGCCTACAGATTTAAGGTTGAAAAAACATCAGTACTCTGCAAACTCCTCTCATTGTCTCTCTTATTCCAGGTAGTACAGTGGGAAGAGAAGAGGACGGGTGACGTGCCGACACAACGCCACCCCGATCCTTGTCAGGAACTGACAAGCACAGCCTAACAAGATCAGGAGTGGCGAGGCTGTGAAGGAGGAAGACGTGCAGAGCACCGCGACGGCCCCCTGGTCACGGCTTCCAGGACTAGACAAGGAACACACGCACCGGCAGAGGAAGACACCAGGGCCCAGCCAGAAGACTCCTAAGGGAAGTGAAGCACTAGGGGGCCAAGCCCTTTCCTGGCAGGCGGAAGAAACGGTGATGATGGCGCCAGGAAAAGGGGGACAAAACCAGAATATGTGCAACAGATCGCCAGTACGAGACGAGCGCGTCGATGCAGTCGTGCTCCTACTGGACGGCCTACCTCCCATCTTCTCCTTCTCCCTGGCTTCGTCTTCATCAACACCATTCCAGGGGAAGGCCGAGACTCCAGTCTGAAGCCTTCCTCAGAGAGCCAGCGAGCGGCCAAGACGGCCAGGGGGTTCGAGGTGCACCACTATCCACCTTGGCTGGCAGGAAGGTGCGCCTCTCATCGACATCAACCCCAAGGCTTCTGGGAGGGGCAGTGCTGGGATTACCAACAATTCTCCAGCCCTGCCTCCCTGCCGAGCTTCGAAATAACCAAGAGATTCGCCACAGCAAGGACCAGGTTCACTCCCCGAGCGCCAACACCAGCGTGCGACAACATTAGCCCCAACCAAGAGCCCGAGGGCTAGTCCCAGGCTCTTCCCTTCGATATAACCATCTAAAGCAGAAGACATATGTAACGCCCCGGACACACCCGCCGGTGGTCGTTACTCCCGGCGGGATCTAGACTGGCCTCACATATCAATACTAGTCTTTTCTGCGCACTTTGTCCTCACTCATGCGCACCCGGGAGCAACTTCCCGGTCGGTCACCCATCCTGAAACTACTCCAAGCTGAGCACGCTTAACTTTGGAGTTCTATCTGAATGGGCTCCTGGAAAAGAAGGAATTCCTTATTGATATGAGTAGTCTATCATCCCTAATAAGCCAGGCTATCACATACACCCACACTCAGAGGAACCGACGTCCTCGTCGGGCCACAGGAACGTTCCCTCTTGGCACAACCGTCTGTGCTTCCAGGACAGCACATGTGCCATGCCGTGAGCCACGACGGGTCACAAACATCATGCACAACATGACTGCAAACTGTCTGCAAACATCCGTGTAACCGCGAGGGTCGGCTCTGATACCAACTTGTAATGCCCCGGACACACCCGCCGGTGGTCGTTACTCCCGGCGGGATCTAGACTGGCCTCACATATCAATACTAGTCTTTTTTGCGCACTTTGTCCTCAATCATGCGCACCCGGGAGCAACTTCCCGGTCGGTCACCCATCCTGAAACTACTCCAAGCTGAGCACGCTTAACTTTGGAGTTCTATCCGAATGGGCTCCCGGAAAAGAAGGAATTCCTTATTGATATGAGTAGTCTATCATCCCTAATAAGCCAGGCTATCACAACATAGGAGGAAGAATGCGGGGATGGGTGACTCTGTCCTCCTCCACCCCTCCTTTTATAGGCTAACCAGGGAGGGGAGCTGCTCCCTCAACGGGCGACCACCGTCCTACTCCTCGAATTCAAGATGACCGGGCCCTCGTCTTGAGGCTCTCCCATGCCACGCGCCTCCGTTACCTATCCTGCGCGATACATGCAACATACACGGCTAAGGATAAGGGCATGGTGGGAAGAGTGAGTTGGCAGTTTCTACCCCGTGCGTTAAAGTCATTCACGGGCCATGACTGGAGCGGCCCCACCACTATTGGATTTACACGACGCGCGGAGAAACCGAAAGCTGGCCCAGAATCAAGACTAATGAAGAAGCAAAGAAGAACTCAAGAGACCAGCATCTTCAGCCATCTCGCATGTGCACTTATTAGGCCCTACCCCGACGACGCTCGGCAGCGCGTTCAGGGCAGGCCCGGGGCTTCTGTCGATGCAACAAACCCTGGGTCTGTTGCCCTGACTATGCATAGGCACGAGAACAAGATTGAAGCACCAGCCCAATTCAGAGTACAAGAAACCAAGAGGTTCGAAGGACCAACAAGGAGATCAGAGGGACCAAGAACAAGCCGGAGAAGTAAGATATCGCCAAGAGAAAGGTCTCCCTTGTCGGGCAGGCGAGCCCGACAAGTGGCAAGGCCACCCCTAGAAGAAGACAACCAAGGCGTCCTCGTAGAGCCTGCCGGGACTCGTGGACGCTAAAACCACCTCACCAACCACTCCACCACAACTCACGTCATCGATCTTTGTGGTGTCAAGCCGTAGAGTGCCTAAGTAGTAGCCATTCGCCACATGGCAGCCTCTTCCTGCAAGAAAAACCTATAGATGACGCCCGTCCTGTGACGTGAAAAGCGAGCAGGCGCAGAGCTGGCAAGATAG
Source organism: Secale cereale (assembly GCA_902687465.1). NCBI lineage: Eukaryota > Viridiplantae > Streptophyta > Magnoliopsida > Poales > Poaceae > Secale > Secale cereale. Next base: position 430,368,608 of record LR738710.1, on the reverse strand, counting down.
CCCGGCAAGCCTGGCCAGGCAACCAGTAATGTGACCTTGAGCAATGCATTTAATGCGCCCTGTCAGCCAGCAGAGTTAGGCATGATAGCACTGTTGCTTTCTTATCAGTGCATAATGACTACTTTGCCATTATGGTAACCCCTTGATCTATAAAAGGAGGCCCATGGCAACCGTTGACAGGGTTAAAAGGTTGGATAACTCACACCCACATACGCGCATAGTCGATGCCGCCCTGAGGCAACCCCTGTGGGGAAAGTGTACTACGCTCCACCACCTCATTTCCACCATCAATCCACCAAAGTGGGAGTAGGGTCTTACGACTCGCGGCGGCCCGAACCTAGGTAAAACTGCCTGCGTGATCTCTGTAGTGTTGCCCCACGCTCGCCTGCTCTTTCTGCAACGTGACGTCCCCCTACCGAACCAGCAAGGGGCCTCATGGTCCCATAGGTGGCCGTGGTTTCCCGCGACACGCTCTCCCCCTTTGACATCAATTTCCAAGAAGGGTTCTTTTGGAGCATGAGTCACATAGGTGTGGTCCTTGAGAAATAATGCAAAGCAGGATGGAATTTGATGATGCTAATAGAGGGAAGAATCATTGAGTGGAGCTAAAAAAATAGGCTACAAGATATGGCAAAACATTTTCTCGGAGATGAAATCCACCGCAAGCGGCAAGACCGGTGCTGGTTTGGGCGGCTGGAGCAAGAAGACCAGAGATTGAAGTATGCATAACTTTAAAAAATCCACCGCCGCGCCGGCCTATGCATCGTCGGTGTGAGATGAGACATCGATGACTTGTCCCGGCGACATGCCGCATTGGTGGACTCCACGTGCCCCTTGCTGAAGTCGACCGCGTCCTCGTCCTCATCCTTGGCGCCACCCTCAAGGTTGTAGTACTCATACTAGTGGTTGCGCCAGAGCTCGTGTTGGTACTCCACTGCCGATTCCTCGACGGACATAGTGCTTCTTCAATCTCTGGTCTTCTTGCTCCAGCCGCCCAAACCAGCACCGGTCTTGCCGCTTGCTCGTGTCTCCCGTGGCCGGCTCTGCTGCCGCGCAGGCCTCACCGCCCCAACCTCTGGCCAGGCCATCCCTCTACTCACCCACAACCCCTATTATTCTACAGCAACGGCAGCCTCACACTGCAGCCGAACCAGTCAACCCTCGTATCTCCAAAGGAATCGCTCGATCGGCTTCAGTTAACAGCCAGATCGATCGATCGCTCGGGTTCAGTGACGTGTAGCCTCCAGTGCAATCGCTCGGGTTTAGTAGGCGAAAGCCTCACTCTAGTTCAGTTAGAGCCCAACGCCTCGCACACACACGCATACGTGTTTGAGAGAAATGTGCAATCCCTCCATGCATCGCTCGGCCTCGACCACCCACCATAACCAGGATGTCCCCAATATTTTCCTCGCCCTCGCTTCTACCATGGTTTTTTCCATCATGGATGGCCCAAAGAATGTCATGCAGCTATGTCTCTGGCCTGCCCAGGACGAAAAGCCCATTTTCTATCATGATTTTTTGTTGTAGAAGTAGGAGCCCACCACATATATGATGAATCGTGTTTTTGTCACAATTATCGTCATAGAAGTGTCATAAGCGTGACCGAAAAAATTGTTCTATACATGGTTCTATGGAATGGTCTTCTGCCTTTTAACCCACCAGGTTGCTATCCAACAAGTTTTACTTAGGCATAATAACTTTGAAAATACAATGAACACCATTTGCAAGGAGGAAGTAACTTTATCATTATCTTTATTTCTAACATGGCATCCATTGTTACATCATCGATAATTATTAAAGTAAAACTTGCTTTAGATTCCTATTACCATATTTACTCTGGACTACCTACCTTCCTTTCCTATCTTTGGGCTTCTTCTCTTTGAGGCATTGATTTTGGTAATGCCCCGGTTCCTTGCATTTATAACAAGTCACATTTGCCTTGCCCTTCTGCTTCTTGGTTTCTTCCTCCTTGACCGCTTCATAGCTAATAGGGTAGGTATCTCACGTGGATCATACTCTATATTAAATGACTCAATTCCATGTACATATTCCTTCTGCATATCCTTTTCAAGACAATAGTTAAATGTGTGCCCCTCTTCACCACAACAATGGCATGATCTTAGAATACTAACTGGCTCTCCTGGGAATCACTCTTCATCAACGATTTTCCACGGTCGGCTGGTCTCATTTGAGGGTTCCTCAAGTATACTTGCTTCCTTTTCTTACTTTGTTGGAATTTTCTTTGTACTTCTGGATAAATCCAACATTGTGCAGGGTAGTGACCGGTTCCTTCGCATAAGAAATATGTCACATGAATGGTAGGGAATTCTTTAGCTAGATGGTTGCCTTCACAATTCAGGCATTGAATATTATGTTCCTTGGTAAGGTTTCCTTCTCGACAAATTCTACAAAACGTCCTTGCATCTCCTCTAGTTTCCTTCTGATACCGCATGACAAGATGAGATTGAAATCCGAAACTTCCCAAGTAATTGCCCTTTTGGGATTCATCGATGGCTATACGCATCTTCCACCAAGTTTCAGCCTCTCGAATGAAATACTGAGAAGGTATGGACCTTTCACTTCAGATTTACATTGGTGTCTTCCATTACTTCTTGTATTCTAAACCCGCTCTTCTGCTTTTGAATAAGTTACTAGCCTCATCAAAATAATTCCGTCCATCTATCGGGTGTATGATTTGGTCAAAGAGAAGAGGATAGAGTTTTAGATAGCAAGTAGAAGGAATAGGCATACAAACAATCACAAAAGAACTCATATTACATTGTTTTCTAATGATTATAATAGGCTCATTTTCTTGCGGTTTCGTAATGAAGTATTTAATCCTTTAGCTCTTGAAAGTCTTTAGTGTCTGTAATTTCACGCGTATGAAGGTCTTCTGTTAATCATCCGTAACTTGCACCTCTCAAGGTTGAATAAATAATACAAACCTACGGAGGGCGTATCCTAATAACGCAAGATATTTTTTTAAATCACACAACTCTAATGATAGCAAAAATCAAATCAATGGAAAATAACTCCAACAAAACTCCAAATTCACTAATAGATTTCAAATAAACAATTCCTATGGTAACCTCATCAACATATGTTCACATAGTCGAGTACACTACTCACACTCTTTCGTTTTATTTCACAACTCTCATGGTGGCTGTTGCGGGAACACCACGGCCACCTATGGGACATAGGTCCCTTTTGGTTCTGCAAGGGGACGCGCACATTGCACAAAGAGCAGAGTAGCATCGAGCAACGCGTCGGGGATCACACGGGCATTTTTACCCAGGTTCGGGCCGCCGCGAGGCGTAAAACCCTACTCCTGCTTTGGTGGATTGATGCTGGAAACATGGACAATGGACACAACACTCTTGCCCGGCAAGGTCGCCTCAGGGTGAGAGTGGTCGCGCGTATGAGTGTGTATGGGTTCGAATGTTCGAATCCTCTCTACGGTTGCCATGGGCCTCCTTTTATAGGTTAATGGGTCACCACAGTGGCAAATCAGTCTTTCTGAGCTGATTAGATAGCAAATAGTGCTATCATACTTAACTCTGTAGCTGACAGAGTGCATTTACTGCACCGCTTAGTGTCACATCACATCTCGTCCGGCAAGCCTTGCCGGCTTGTTTTGCCAGCTGCATTCCTGTTTGCTTGACACGTCTCCAAACGGGTGTCATTTGGTGGTTCTTGTGGTAGGAAATAGCTCCCGCGTATCCAGGGCGGCCATTAAGCCACCGTAGAGCTTGACACCACACTGATTGGCGATGGGCGTTGCTGTTAGGTGGAGTTTTACCTCCGCATGCCCCGGCAAGCCAGTTGGGCTGATCCTGGTGAGTTGCTACCGGGCGAATCCGGCTCCCCGCCAGGCTCGCATGCCCGGCAAGGATGGTTTCCTTTCTGGTGGCGTCTCGCACCTTGGTTTTCTTGATATCCTCGACCCGCCTACTGATTAATCAAGGAGATGATCTCTTTGTGTCTTGGTCTGGTGCTTGATGCTGTAACCATGCCCTCGAGCCTGTGCACAGTTTGGTGCAACGGCCCCAGGGTCTATTGCACCGACACAAGAGCTCGAGCCTGGCACGGTCGTGCCACTGGGCGTCACCGGGGTAGGCTCTAACCACTGCATAGGCAAGGGTGAGTGCTTCCTTTGCTTCTTCACTAACTTTGAGCCTGGGCCGGTTTCCGCTTCCTTCACGCATTGCGTAACGCCAATGCTAGTGGGGCAATCCTTGTAATGGCCCATGAATGACTTTAACGCACGGGCTGGTAACTGTCAGTTCACTCTTCCCACCACTGCCTTATCCTTAGCCACGTATGTTGCATGCATTGAGTGGGGTAGTTACCCGGAGGCGCGCGGTGCGGAACAGCGTCAAGTTGAGTGCCCGGCTTCCTTGGATTAGTGGAGGAGGGCGGCGGTTACCTGCCGGCGAATCAGCCCGCACCCCTAGTCCGCCTATAAAGAGGAGGAGCAAAGGCATTCATCCATACCCTCTTCTCCTTCCGTTGCCTGCCCTTCTGGCTATGTCGAAGGAGAGAGCGTGGGGCTAGCCCCTAGGCAGTAGCTTGTGCTTAACGGGGTTGAATGGCCGTACCAGAGCTCGGGGAGTGGGATCCTTTCCACATGCTCCCGCGAGTCTAAGGAGGACGCGCGGATGGCGCGCTGGTAGCACCGGTGGTGGCGACTCTGGGGCGCTCATCACCGTGCCTTCCAGAGCTTCAATCTTAGTGGGGGCGGCGCATGCGACAACAGCCCAGGCGCGAGGCACGGTAGACATCCGCGGTCCATTCTTTTTTTCTTCTAGTGGTGTCGTCAGAAGGTCATGATATGGGTTTTCCGTTGTTCGGGGTGAAATCGCCCTTCTCTAGCACTGCAGGTCTGGCATGTGGAGGAGCTTTTTTCCCTTGTACTCGCTTCTCCATCGTGTAGTGGCTCTCGACTAGTGTGGTGTTGGGGACGACCATGCTCTCTATAGAATTGCTCGGAGAGCATGGTACCCGAGCCCCCTGCCGCAAAATGGGTTTCGGGTGTTGGTGGCGCTGAAGGAGGCGGCAACCCATGATGCACCAAGAACGGGGCGACCGTTCCGACGAGTCATGTTTGCCGGTAACTCTGTTGCTTCCACTTGGAGATTTTGGCAGCGCCACCATCCGCACCTGCCCTCTGGTTCCTTCCTCCTAGCTGGGTTTCAAGGCTTACTAGATCCTGGGGAGGCGCTGGATCCCAGCCAGGCCCGACCTCCGCCTTCTTATCCTCCAACCGCAGTGCCTGGAAAAGGAGGCAAAGAAGGGGATTACGGGGCACTTATCTTTCTTCAATCTTAAATTTGTAGGTAGTCGCCAAACTTCAGCTCAAATAAATGTAACCTTCCTTATCCACATAATGTTATGTATTGTAGTTGTTGATCAGCATATTATTGGAAAAGATAATCCTTGCTGGGGTCTTGCGCGTGTTATACAACCACGCAGAGGTGAAACGCGTCTTTATATCCAAGTAAGCAAGTTCCCCCAGTAAGCTACCTTGCCGACACCCTCAGATTTGCTGTCGGGGATTAATCCTACCGAGCATAAACCATAGAGAGGAACCAGCCCCCCGCCAACCGTTTCTTGCCAAAGGCCACTGCAACCATCCTGACCGAAGCATCGTTCGAGTCAAAGCATGGGAGCACCGAAGTCTCGAAAGGGTAGGGAGGTCTTCATATACACAAGTAGAACATGTATTCATAATGGAAAGAATTTATCTGTTTGGCTTGCCGAAGATTGCAGGGTTGGCCTCTCCTTTCATCTCCTCTTGGGCGGACCAAGTTCATGGCAGGAACCTGTGGTTTATGCAGATGAAAAGATGCGAAATGCATTCTAATCTATATGAGGATGCAAAACTCATAACAGGATCATGCATGCATGCAATCTTATTGGGGGCCACCCTCTACAGCACTTCAATCTTTTATCTGTTGCTCAGGGTCTGCGTCTGGCTTTGCACAGGTGGTTACATGCAACTGAGGCAAGCCCTTTACAAAAGGGTGGCTGCCGGGTAGAGCCCGACAACCCCGCCTTATAGGTACTACTTACAGAGATGCTCAATGTTCCCTGAGTATTGCAATAGAATGCCATCTCCGGTCTCTAGACGGATTGCGCCATGTCTGGTGACTCGTACCACCCGGTAAGGGCCTTCCCACTTCGGCTTTAACTTGTTTGTACCCTTGGCTGACTAAACGCACCAAAGGACAAGTTTTCCTTCCTCAAAACACTGGGCACGAACCCTGTGGCTATGATAGCGACGCATGGCTTGCCGATAGTATGTGGCACGCGTAGTGTCCTGGAGATGGTTCTCCTTGAGTAGCACAACTTCATCATAGGCAAGCACTCGAGGAGACCCGTAGATGAGTTCCATGGGGTAACTGCTTCCGCCCCATAGACTAGGGAGAAGGGAGTCTACTCGGTAGCTCGATTTGGTGTCGTTCTGAGGGACCAAAGAACTACCTGCAGCTCATCAATCCATCGGCTGTCGCACTTCTGCAGCTTATCAAAGATTCTTGTCTTGATACCTCGAACAGAAGCAAATGAGATCTTGCTTCTGAGGGCATGAACATATTGCATGAAGGCTCGGCTCGTGAATTGGGTGTTGTTGTTGGTGAGGATCCGTGTTGGGACCACGAAGCGACACACCAATTCTTTCAAGAACTTGATAGCTGACTGAGCAGTCACCTTTCTCACGGCAGCTACTTCTGGCCACTTTGTAAACTTGTCGATGGCAACGAACAAGAATTCAAAGCCCCCGACAGCTTGGGGGAAAGGGCCGAGCATATCGAGCCCCCGGACCAAAAATGGCCATGAGAAAGGGATTGTCTGAAGAGCTTGGGCAGGCAGATGGATGTTCTTGGAATGAAACTGACAAGCATCACATTTTGTGACGAGCTCGACCGCATCTTAGAGTGCTATGGGCCAATATAATCCTTGTCGTAATGCTTTCCCAATTAATGCCCTTGATCCAATGTGGGAGCCACACATGCCTTCGTGTATTTCTGCCAGAAGTTCCTTTCCTTCTGTCCGACAAATGCACTTCAATTTCACACCATTGGGCATCCTTCTGTATAAAATGTCGTCCACAAACCGGTACATACTGGCTCTCCGGGCTACTCTTTCATCCTCATCTTGCTCTTTGGGAAGTTCTCCTATTTGGAGGAAATGGACAATGTGCCTTGCCCAAGTTGGAGCCCGGGGCTCGGCAACAAGGACTAACGGCACCTCTGCATTCATGGGGGCACGCTCTTCGACTGTGGGGAGCAGGGGTCCGGCAGGAGGATGCGTCTCCAACGTATCTGCTTTTCCAAACACTTTTGCCCTTGTTTTGGACTCTAACTTGCATGATTTGAATGGAACTAACCCGGACTGACGCTGTTTTCATCAGAACTGCCATGGTGTTGTCTTTGTGCAGAAATAAAAGTTCTCGGAATGACCTGAAAATCAACGTAAATTTATTTTGGAATACATAAAAATATCTGCGAAAAGAACCAGACTAGGGGGCCCACACCCTGTCCACGAGGGTGGAGGGCGCGCCCCCCTGCCTCGTGGGCCCCCTAATGCTCCACCGAGATCTCCCTCGACTCCATATATTCACTTTCGGGGAGAAAAAATGATAGAGAAGGAATTATCGCATTTTATGATACGGAGCCGCCGCCTGGCCCTAATCTCTCTCGAGAGGGCTGATCTGGAGTCTGTTCGGGGCTCTGGAGAGTGGAGATCGTCGCCGTCGTCATCATCAACCTTCCTCCATCACCAATTCCATGATGCTCAGCGCCGTGCGTGAGTATTCCCATCGTAGGCTTGCTGGACGGTGATTGGTTGGATGAGATTTACCATGTAATCGAGTTAATTTTGTTATGGTTTGATCCCTAGTATCCATTATGTTCTAAGATGGATGTTGCTATAACTTTGCCATGCTTAATGCTTGTCACTAAGGCCCGAGTGATTTCAGATCTGAACCTATTATGATTTCATAAATATATGTGAGTTCTTGATCCTATCTTGCAAGTCAATAGTCACCTTCTATGTGTAATGATCCGGCAACCCCGAAGTGACAATAACCGGGACCACTCTCGGTGATGACCGTAGTTTGAGGACTTCATGTATTCACTAAGTGTTAATGCTTTGGTCCGGTATTCTATTAAAAGTAGGCCTTAATATCCCTTAGTTTCCAATAGGACCCCGCTGCCACGGGAGGGTAGGACAAAAGATGTCATGCAAGTTCTTTCCCATAAGCACGTATGACTATATTCGGAATACATGCCCACATTACATTGATGAACTGGAGCTAGTTCTATTACATGAGGAATCGCATCCGATATAATTATCCATCACCGATCCAATTCCTACGAGCTTTTCACATATTGCTTGTTGCTTATTTACTTTTCGCTGCTACTGTTAAAATCACTACAAAACTACTATCGCTACCTTTGCCACTGTTACCATTACTTCCATATTACCTTGCTACTAAATTACCTTGCTGCAGATACTAAGTTTTCCAAGTGTGGTTGAATTGACAACTCAACTACTAATACTTGAGAGTATTCTTTGGCTCCCCTTGTGTTGAATCAATAAATTTGGGTTGAATACTTTACCCTCAAAAATTGTTGCGATCCCCTACACTTGTGGGTTATCAAGACTATTTTCTGGCACCGTTGTCGGGGAGCATATCTATATTCTTTAAGTCACTTGGGATTTATATCTGTTGATCACTATGAAGAACTTGAAAGACTCAAAACCCAAGATTTATCCCTCAACTACGAGGGGAGGTAAGGAACTGCCATCTAGCTCTGCACTTGATTCACCCTCTGTTATGATTAAACTTGCGACACCTACTATTGCTATTGAATCTGATATGTCGCATGTTCTTGATGATGCCACTTCTGCTATGTATGATGAAACTACTTCTATGCTCGATAATACTGTGCCACTAGGTGAATTTCTTGATGAACAAATTGCTAAGGTTAGAAAGAATGCATTTATTGAAACTGATAATATTGATGAAAGTGAAGATGAGGATTCCCCTCCTAGATATGGATTACCTGTTGTTCCCGAAGTTTATGTTATGGATAAAGAAACTGCTAGAGACTTTCTTGCTTGCAATGATAGACATGATCTTAAGAAATTATTAGCCAAGTGGAAAGAGAAGTCTTTGAATGCTAGAATGAAATATGACCCTGCTTTTGCTACTTCACCTATATGTGTTCCTGATAAGGATTATGATTTCTCTGTTGATCCTGAGTTAATCACTTTGGTTGAATCTGATCCTTTCCATGGCCATGAATCTAAAACTGTTGCGGCACATCTTACTAAGTTGAATGATATAGCCACCCTGTTCACCAATGAGGAAATAAATCATTATTACTATATCCTTAAGTTATTTCCGTTCTGGTTAAAGGGTGATGCTAAGACATGGTTTAATTCTCTTGATCCTGGTTGTGTGCGTAGTCCCCAGGATATGATTTATTACTTCTCTGCTAAATATTTTCCCGCTCATAAGAAACAAGCTGCCTTAAGGGTAATATATAATCTTGTGCAAATTGAAGAAGAGAGTCTCCCACAAGCTTGGGGGAGGCTTCTCCGGTTACTTAATGCTTTTCCTGATCATCCTCTTAAGAAAAATAAAATACTCGATATCTTTTATAATGGACTAACCGATGCTTCCGGAGACCACCCGGATAGTTGTTCTGGTTGTGTTTTCAGGGAAAGAACAGTTCATCAAGCTGAATTGTTATTGAATAATATGTTGACCAATGAAAATAATTCGGCACCTCCTCAACCAACTCCTAAGCCAACTCCGAAGAAAAGGGGTGTTCTGTTTCTCTGTCCTGAAGATATGCAAGAGGCAAAGAAATCAATGAAAGAAAAAAGGCATTAAAGCTAAAGATATTAAGAATTTACCACCTATTGAAGAAATACATGGTCTTGATAACCCGACACAAGTAGTAAAGGTAAATTCTCTTTATAGATTTGATGAAGGTGATATTCCTCGTTATAAGTCTGATAGCCAATGCTTAAATGAGTTTGACAATTTTATTGTAAAACAAGAAAACTTCAATACTTATGTTGGTAGACAATTGCAACGTAATGCCTACATGATCGAACGCTTGAGTGATTATATGTCTAGAGTTAAAGGTGAACTGAAACTCATTAGTAAACATGCTTCTATGGTTACTACTCAAGTAGAAGAAGTATTTAAAGCACAAAATGATTTGCTCAATGAACTGAATAGTAAGAAAAATGATAATGCTATTAGAGTTGTGACTAGAGGTGGTAAAATGACTCAAGAACCTCTGTATCCTTAAGGACACCCTAAGAGAATTGAGCAATATTCCCAGAGAGCTAATGTAGGACCTAGTTCTTTTAAGAGGAAGAAAAAGAAAAATGATAGGACTTTGCATGCTTCTAGTTAACCTGTAGCTGACACACCTCAGAATCCCAATGATATCTCTATCTCTGATGCTGAGACACAATCTGGTAATGAACATGAACTTAGTGATAATGTTAATGATGATTTTCATGATGATACTCAACCTAGCAATGACAATGATGTAGAGATCGAACCTCCTGTTGATCTTGATAACCCACAGTCAAAGAATCAACGTTATGATAAGAGAGACTTTGTTGCTAGGAAGCACGGTAAGGAAAGAGAACCATGAGGTTCAGAAACCCATGCCTTTTCCTCCTAAACCATCCGAGAAAAAGGATGATGATGATTTTGAGAGCTTTGCTGAATTGATTAGACCTATATTTCTGCGTATGCGTTTGACTGATATGCTTAAAACAAATCCTTATGCTAAGTATATGAAAGATATTATTACCAATAAAAGAAAGATACCTGAAGTTGGAATTTCCAGCATGCTTGCCAATTATACTTTTAAAGGTGGAATACCAAAGAAACTAGGAGATCTAGGAGTACCCACTATACCTTGCTCCATTAAAAGAAACTATGTTAAAACTGCTTTATGTGATCTTGGAGCCGATGTTAATGTTATGCTTCTCTCTTTATATCGTAGACTTGATTTGAATAAGTTGATACCTACTGAAATATCTTTGCAAATGGCCAATAAATCAACCGCTATATCTGTCGGTATTTGTGAGGATGTGCCGGTTGTGGTTGCAAATGTTACTATTCTAACAGACTTTGTTATTCTTGATATTCCCGAGGACGATAGTATGTATATTATCCTTAGTAGACCCGTTTTGAATACTGCAGGGGCTGTTATTGATTGCAACAAAGGCAATGTCACTTTTCATGTTAATTGTAATGAGCATATGGTACACTTTCCGAGGAAACAACCTCAGGTCCACATTATCAATTCTATTGGAAAATTTTCAACAATTACTATTGGAGGTTTTGACTTTCCTCTTCCTAATGTCAAGAAGGAATATGATATTCTTATTGGTAGGGACATGCGTATCCCCATTGAGGTAACCTAGTGTTATTCGAAAATTCTCCGGTTTCATGTTATTCGGAAAGAGTTTGTTAACATGACTTGATCAACCTTGTTAATGGATCCCATTTGATGAGCATGAGATGGGCGAAATTAGAAAGCACAACCTTCTGTACCGTCCTTTTACTTTCGGTTAATTAGATTAAATAAAGAAAAAATAGTATTTTCTGCCTGCTTTCAGAGTTATCCGTGCAATAAAAAAATACCCCAAAAATAAAAGTTCTCCAAATGTCCCTAAAATGAAATATGATTTTTTTAGAATATTACATTGCTACTAAATTACCTTGCTGTAGATACTAAGTTTTCCAGGTGTGGTTGTATTGACAGCTCAACTTCTAATACTTGAGAGTATTCTTTGGCTCCCCTTGTGTCGAATCAATAAATTTGGGTTCAATACTTTACCCTCGAAAAGTGTTGCGATCCCCTACACTTGTGGGTTATCAGAGTTGTTTCCGGAAGGGTCCCTGCCAGGTGCCCCGGAGAGCTCGACCGGCAGAGGCTTACCGGAGTCCAATTTCTTCCTCTTTCTGGGCATTGGTGCTGGGGATACAGAGGGCTGAGTAAGGTGAAGAACAAAAGTTCCTGGTCCCACAGGAAGCTTTTGCGCGGCACATTTTGACACATGATCAGCAATGCTGTTTTCCGCACGGGGTACATGCTCTGTTCGCAATCCATCAAAATGCTCCTCCAATCTTCTCACTTCCTCAACGTATGCCTCTATCAATGGGATTTGATAACATTTATTGACTTGCCTGACCACCAACTGCGAATCTCCTCGGATGATCAACTTCTTGATTCCCAGTTTGGTGGCAATCCTAAGCCTGGCACGGAGCCCTTCATACTCTGATGTATTGTTGGTAGCCTTCTCCGGTGGAAAGTGCATCTGGACGACGTACTTCAAGTGTTCCCTAGCGGGGGTAACGAGAAGCACGCCAGCTCTAGCGCCTTGCAAGGAGAAGGCACCATTAAAATACATAATTACTCTTGGGGTGATTCCTTTTCGGGGATATCTATCTCTAGCTTTTCCTCATCAGGGGTTGGCGTCCATTCTGGAATAAACTCTGCTAATGCCCTACTCTTTATATTGGATGTGCTCTCAAACTTTAAACCAAAGCTAGATAACTCCAAAGCCCACTCCACTATCCTGTCGGTAGCCTCTGGGTTCCGGAGTATCCTTTACAATGGAAGCGTTTGACAACCGTTATGTCATGGGCTTGAAAGTAGTGGCGCATATTCCTTGAGGCCATGACTACGACAAAAATCAATTTTTGCAGACCAGAGTACCTGGATCTAGCCCCTTGCAACAGAGCACCGACGAAGTATAGTGGGCACTGGACCACTTTCTTTCTTGCCATATCCTTGGGGTCGCCATTGTTACCATGCTCATCCTTATCTTGATCCAGAACTGACTCTGTCGGGCGGTGCTCATCTTTTCCCCGGAAGGAACAACAACCGGGGTTGTTGCTTCCTCTACTTCTGCTGCGCTACCAAGGCTGCACTAACCACTTGATTAGTTGCCTCTAGATATAGCAGCAACGGCTCTTGTGGTTTGGGCACAACCAAGGTAGGCACAAAAGACAGTTAGGTCTTCAACTCTTGCAGTGCTAAATCTGCTTCCGGGGTCCACTTCAAGGGTCCTGCCTTCTTCAAGACCTTAAAGAACGGCATGGTACGCTCGGTAGACTTCGAGATGAATTTGCTCAGCGCGGCAATGCACCTAGTTAAACGCCTGACATCCTTCACCGTTATTGGTGCATGGATCTATTCAATGGACTTGATCTTGTCTGGGTTGGCCTCTATACCATGGTGGGATAGGAAGAAACCAAGCAGCTTGCTGGAGGGAACTCCAAACACGCACTTCTCTGGGTTTTGCTTCAAGTTGATCTTGCGCAAATTGCCAAATGTCTCTTCCGAGTCTTGGATGAGGGTTGATTTGTCCTTAGTTTTGACCATAATGTCATCCATATATGCTTCAATATTCCTGTGCAGCTGTGGCTCAAAACCAATCTGGGTAGCTCTTGCGAAGGTAGACCCAGAACTCTTTAACCCAAAAGGCATATGCACAAAGCAGTAAGTACCACATGGGGTGATGAATGAGGTCTTCTCTTCATCTTACTTGGACATGAAGATCTGATGATATCCAGAATATGCGTCCAGAAAGGAGAGCAGCTCACAACCTGAGGTGGAGTCCACATTCTGGTCGATGCGCGACAAGGGAAATGGATCCTTCGGGCAAGCCTTGTTCAGATCAGTGAAATTTATGCACAACCTCCACTTTCCATTGGCTTTGGGCACAACCACTTGATTTGCCAACCATGTTGCGTGTAGAACTCCTCTAACGAGACCAGCTACTTCAAGTTTCTTAATCTCCTCAGCAATGAACTGTTGTTGTTCCAAAGCTTGCTTTCGGACCTTTTGCTTGATGGTCGGGCATGTGGGAAGACAACAAGGTGGTGCTCGATTACCTCCTTGGGAACACTGGGGATTTTAGATGGTTGCCAGGAAAACACATCGACATTCGCCCACAGGAAGGCAACGAGCGCACTTCCCTATTTGTCATCGAGGGTGGCTCTGATGGTGAAGGTACCACCAGTATCATCAAGCCCTTCCAGGACCTTTTTCATGGAAGGTGCAGGAACCTTGGACCTCTTACTGTTGGAGCTCTTCGGCAAATCATCCACAGGCAGAATATATCCCAGAAAGGTTGGCTTCCCGGGTCCCTTGCCGGGGCTCTAAATAGTTTCCTTCTTTCTCTTACTCTCCATGGAGGGACCAGTGATCACTGTGGCCTCTTCCGCAACTGCATCCTTGTACATCTTATCTACGCAAATGATTGCATCTTTCTCATCTGATGGAATGGATAGGACTCCCATGGGCCCTGGCATCTTCAAGATGTTATAAGCATAGTGGGATGCTACCATGAACTTAGCCATAGCTGGTTGTCCAAGGATTCCATTGTACGGCAGGGGGAGGTCCACCACATCAAACACAACCTTCTCTGTCCTGTAATTCAATTCTCCCCCAAATGTTATCGGCACCATAATCTTTCCCTTGGGATGGCTCATGCCGGGATTAACTCCTTGAAATGTGCCAGTAATCTCAAGCTCTTCCTCTGATATCTAGAGTCTGCTGATAACCTTTGGGGAAATCAGATTCAACCCGACCCCACCGTCAACCAACATCTTTGTCACTTTGAGGTTGTGAATTGTTGGTGAGACCAACAAGGGCAAGCACCCTACCGCGGTAGTGCGGCCAGGGTGATCCACCTCATCAAAGATGATGGGCGTGTGGGGCCACTTGAGCGGCTTCCGAAACTCGGATGTCGGCTCCATGGCATTGACTTCACGCGCCCACTGCTTGAGTTGGCAGTGAGACAAATGCAGAGATGCACCCTCGTCAATGCATAGAGCGCCGGTGGCCTTCTAGAACTCTTGCTCATTGGTTTCCACTTCATCCCCTTCATTACTTTCCTCATTGCAATCCTCCTTCTTGCCGCCCCTGTCGGGATTCCCTTTATTGCTAAAACCCTTGCTGGGGCTACTTCACCACTCCGGCCCTTTCTACCAGTGCCATTCTGACCTTTCTCCTTATCTCTTTTCTCATACTCAGCTCTCTGCCTCTTGACAAGCTGTTCAACTTGATGGCATTCTTGGAGATCATGGCCCTTAGTCTGGTGGATTTTGCAGTAAGGGCCCTCACTCTTTCCGGCCTTGTCTGCGGCTGCGGACTCCCGGCAATCATTGCACGAGGCAATTTGCTTGCCGGTGGCCTTAGCTTTTGCCTTCTTACCGGTACTGGGTGTGGTTGATCCTTCGATTGTCATTACTCCCTTATCTTTGTACTTCTTACCATGCTTCTTGTTCTGCTTCTTCTAAATGGTGGTTTCGTCATCATCCTCTGAATCGGTGCCGACATCATCCTCTTCTCCAGGGAGTTTCCTCCCCTCCTCCACCTGAGCACACTTGTCCACCAAGGTGTAAAGCTCTTTCACCGTCTTGGGCAGACGGACGTTCATCTTAGAACGTATCCGGTGATTGTAGACGTTGGACTGGAAAGATGCTATCACTTCTGCTAGGTGGATGTCTGGTATGTTTCTATGGATTCTACCAAAAATCTGCATGTACTTGCGTAGAGTGTCTCCTTCCTTCTACGGCAGTAACTACAAATCGCTGGGTCGCCCTGGTTCTTGGTGGCCGCCGGTGAAGGCGCCAACGAATACATGGCACAACTCAGCCCAAGATGAGATGGAGTTTTTTGGCAGATGCATCAGCCAAGACCACACATTAGGCTTAAGTGCTAATGGAAAATAATTGGCAAATACCTTCTCAACTCTTCCTCCTGTAGCTTGAACAACGATGGTGTAGATGCTCAAGGATTCTGCCGGGTTCAACTTCCCATCGTACTTCTCTGGGATCTCGGGCTTGAACGTGCAAGCAGACGGCCAACGGGCTTGCTGCAGCTCACGGGTGAATGCAAGGCACCCCCCTTGAAAGGAAAGTACTCACCCCCGCCGAGTGCGGGCTCATCGATGTTGGAGCCACCGCACCCGTTGGGATGGCAGTGGTCGCCGCGACTTTGGTCGACGGTGACGCACTCGCGCTCCCTCTATCTGCCTTCCGGGGCTCGTTGCTGGCCTTGGTGTGCTGGTGGATCCGACGAGGCAATCGAGACATCGTCGGGCTCCTGGGCGCGTAGCCCCCGCACTCGCAGTCGGGGCGGAGATTGCACTGTGGGAGTGGTGCCTTTGATGTGGCCATTAGCGTGGGCCTCCGTGATCTCTCCGTGTCGACGAAACCAATCAGGCTTTGGATGGTGGCTCGCCACTCATCCATCTGATCGGCTGCTGCCGCGAATTTCAACAACAGCTGAGCCTGTGCCATAGCCTCGGACGTAGTGCTTGGGAGTGATGATGATGTGGACCATAAGGTCGTTTGGCTCCTGGTTGTGCCAGCAGCTGTCGCGCCATGCCCTCGCCGGTGGGAGCCAGCCGCTTGGACGGCGTGGTGACGAGGTGGAGGTGCTCGAGGGCCGGCGGTCCCATTAGGCGCAGAGGCCGGGTCCGCCTGTCCTGGGGGTGGCGCACGCTCCAAGGTCGCATCTGTAATGGTGGCGGTCGGGGAGTTGCGATTCGCCCCAGAGCGAGCAACATCGCCGATGGTGTGCCCGTTAGTTGGACGAGGATGCCCAGAAGGGAGGGCTTCTCCACCCGTACCTCGCGGGACGTCGCCGTCGGGGCGTAGCTAGTGCTGTTCTTCTCTGACGTTTCCGGCTTCCACTTCGGCCGCTATAGAGGCGGTGACGATGCCACCTACGTCAACAGCGTCTCCCGCCACGTCTGTTTTTTCGTGCTCCTCCTCACACCCTGTACTGTCAGTGGATGCGGGCAGTGGGGCCCTTGAGGAGGACGCATGGGCCGTAGCATCGGCCTTCTTCTTGGGCACCATGGTTGATGGAGCCGAAGAAGACGAAGCTGGCGATGAAGAAGACGTGATGTTGACACTCTCGGGTTCGCGCAAGTGACCCCCCTACCTGGCGCGCCAAAGATGTCGCGGGATAACCACGACCACCTATGGGACAGAGGTCCCTTTTTGCTCGGCAAGGGGACATGCACATTTCACAAAGAGTAGAGTAGCGCCGAGCAGTGCGTCGGGGATCACACGGGAAGTTATACCCAGGCTCGGGCCATCGCGAGGCGTAAAACCCTAGTCCTGCTTTAGTGGATTGATGGTGGAAAGGTGGAAAATGGACACGCCTCTTGCCCGGCAAGGTCGCGTCGGGGTGAGAGTGGTCGCGCGTATGAGTGTGTACGGGTTCGAATGGCCAAATCCTCTCTACGGTTGCCATGGGCCTCCTTTTATAGGTTAAGGGGTCACCCAGTGGCAAATCAGTCTTTCCAACCTGATTAGATGGCAAAGAGTTCTATCACACCTAACTTTGCAGCTGACAGAGTGCATTAAATGAACTGCTTAGTGTCACATCACAGCTCATTCGGCAAGCCTTGCCGGCTTGTTTTGCCAGATTCGTTCTTGTTTGCTTGACACATCTCTGAACGGGTGTCATTTGGTGGTTCTTTTGGTAGGAAATAGCTGCCACGTATCCAGGGCGGCCACTAAGCCACCATAGAGCTTGAAACCGCATTGATTGGTGATGGGAATTGCTCTGAGGTGGAGTTTTACCTCTGCATGCCCTGGCAAGCCTGCCGGCGTGATCCTAGTAACTTGCTGCTGGGCGAATCTGGCTCCCCGCCAGGATCGCATGCTCAGCAAGGATGGTTTCCTTTCTGGTGACGTCTCACACCTTGGTTGTCTTGATCTCCTCGACCAGCTTGTTGATTCATCAAGGAGCTGATCTCTTTGTGTCTTGGTCTGGTGCTTGATGTTGTAAACTTGCCCTCGAGCGTGTGCACAGTTTGGTGCAACGAGCCCAGGGTCTGTTGCACCGACAGTGTCCTTGCATACTATTAGAATTATGTGGGATATTCCATGATAGGGTAAACTTTAGCTTATTGATGGTGGCCTTGGAAGATCTCGGTCCCCTGGACGGCGGCCTTCCAAGTATAGTTTGATGTAGCTTCTAGTACAGCCACATGCTATTATGGCTCTGGCTTAGCTTTTCCTTATCGAGAAACCCTTATTTAAGTACGGTCATCGAAGATGGGTCTTAATGGCCAAGGGAGCGGTCCGTGCTAGAACTAAATAAAGGGGGCCACTTAGAAAGGCTTCATCACAATCTCCTCCTGGTCACACACCCAAAGTGGTGTCATGACACAGAGGGTTGATTGTGTCATGTGGGAAATTTGTACGACCTCTCGAGAGGGTTAAACCTAATCGATTAGACATGCCCCCGGTTACAGGCAAATTTGAGCAACTGAAGACTTGGACTAAAGAAGAATCTCCCATCTCTTTTCTAAACATCTGTTTTAAGGGTTAGGTTGAGGATTGAGCACAGTGATTGTGTTTCACTTCAACCATATATATGTTTTACCAAAATCGAAGAATGAACTTTTGTGCGTATATACAAAGTCCCATTCATATGTTTTATACTAAAACTATTTTTATTTGAAAAGAAGTTTATAAAATTTTAGTATAGGAGAAAATTGGCTTTATGCAATGGAAACCTCCACCAATACTTACCATTCATATATATCCTATTAAACTTTCGTTTGCAACTTGCGAGTACATGGATTAAGAGAGGATAGGGTTATGGTCCACACTGAATGAGCCTAGTGACGTTGATGGAGCCCTAACTTAACGACTACGTATTATTCAGCTGTATTATGTGCCAGCATTGAGTTGTATCAATGATATGTATTTACTTAATTCTGGATCTATCTTTGTAGTAAATTGATGTATGTTTTACTGATATTCACTCTTGTTACTTTGTGTGCTAGCTACAATCCAGGGATAGCACAATAAGCACATAGACTTGGATTTTGTCAAATTAGGTTCATGATAGGGTGGAAATCATCACGTACACTATATCTTTGCACCCTAGTTCTTTCCCGACTACTGAGCTTGTCCCTCCTTTGTGTTTGAACCTTGTCAGAACAGGCTAAGCGGCAGTACCGCTCCAGCGGTACTGCCGCAATATAGTGCGGCTCCTACTTCCGCCTAATTTTTGGTTCTGTAAACGGGTGGCAGTAGAATGGCAGTTCGCCACGGTAGTACCACTCATGTGGTACTGTGGTGCTAACTGCCTCTGAACTGCCGTGGGATTACTAGACACCCACAGGCAAAGCGGAAGTACCATTGCTAGCCACGGTAGTACCACTCCAGCGAAACTACCGCTAGCTAGTACCACAGGGAGTAACGCTTATTTTTCAGTTCTAGACCTTCAGTTCCATGGGCGGAAGTAGAGCGGAAGTCAAGGTGATAGTACCGCCTTTGGCGGTTCTACCGCCCTGCCCTCCTCTACTACCACGGGTATCTGTTACAGTTCAACTCCATGCGGTTGTACCGCTGGAGGGCGCGGTAGTACCGCTCCGGCGGCACTACCATCCCCTTGACTTGCTGAGATTGAACTATGTAGCCGGCACTTCCATGCCAGTGGAAGTACCGCTCACTGGAGCGGTACTACCGCTTATCCATGGGCTGTCGGAGCATAACTTAGACCCATTCTCCCATTATACAAAGGAGTCACCTTTCTTATAGTTGACTACCTCTTCCTCCCCCAACCTCCATTGTTGCTCACAAACTCATTCTTGCCCGTTCACTCTCCCTAGAGAATCATACTTGTTGATTCTTTTGGGATTGCTTGAGAAGGCCTAGATCTACACGTCCACCAAGAGAAATTCGATTCCCCCCACTAATCCCTCGCAGTCCTTGTTACTCTTAGGTGTTTGAGCACCCTAGATAGTTGAGGTCACCTCAGAGCCACATTCCATTGTTGTGAAGTTTCATGGTGTTGTTGGGAGCCTCCAGTTCGGTTGTGGAGAGAGCCCCAATCTTGTTTCTAAAGGTCTGGTTGTCGCCTTCAAGGGCACCCCTAGTGGAAACATGACATCTCACATTGTGTGAGTGTGTGAGGAGAATACGGTGGCCCTATTAGCTTTTCAGGGAGCATTGTGCCTCCACAGCGCTCCAACGGAGACATACTTCCTCTCGAAGGGAAGGAACTTTGGTAACACATCCTTGTCTTCACTGTCTCCACTTGTGGTTATCTCTTACCTTTACTTTGTGTAAGCTTTACTTGTGTTGTATCCTTTGCTTGCATGTGTTGTTCGGGTTGCTAGCATCATATAGGTTGCTCAACTAGTTCCATATCTAGACAACATATTTGCTGATAACCGTAATTTGCTAAGAAAAGTTGAAAAAATGGAAGTTGCATATTCACCCACCCTCCAGTCAACCATATTGATCTTTTCAATTGGTATCAGAGCCTCGTCTCTCATTAAGGGTTTCACCACCAAAAGAGTATGGTTGACGGGAATGAGGAAGTGCTCAAGGCCGTGTAGTTGAACTTGGTCACTCAAGACGACTTAAATGAAGCTATGGCTACACTTAAGACATCTATGACGACCGAGGTCAAGTCCATTCTTAAAGAATTTCTTGAGGGCTTGTAAACTACCCCCGATCCGTTGTTTGTGGTTAATCCCACCACATCAGAATTGGAGGAAAATTCCGGCAAGGAAGCGGCTAAATTTACTCATACCTCCTCCCCTCTAAACAGGAATGTGATAGGAGCCTTTGCCTCGGTTCCCCCTCCCCCGATCTATCGAGGACCGATCCTACACTGCATATTAACCATCTTGGTCCACCTCCTAAGCTTGTGAAAGGTGAGTACGCTAGTTGGGTTTTTCGCATCATGTATCATTTGAATCATAGCTCAACAAACCTCTGGAGGGTCATCGAGCATGGTTTCTACACACATGATCCAAAAACCTCACCCCAAGAGAAGAGGTGGACAATCAATACAATCACTCCGCCTTGTTTATGCACCAGGCTACAGTGCCTCCGGAAGATCACTGTCACTGGCATCTGTTCACTCATGTAAAGGATTGTTGGGAACATATCACATCTTTGTACAAACAGAGAACAAAAATTCAACGATCTAACTTTGAAGTGGTTCTTGATGTGGCCAATGAGTTTGCAATGATTGAAGATGAGGATCCTCGTGACCTCTATCGAAGAGTGATAGCTCTTGCGGTTGCTCTTCAAGACCATGGGAGTAATGACACGGATGACACGTGGATCAAGCTCAAGTTTCTGAAGGCCATCAGGACATTCAACAAGGCCATGTCCTCCGTGATCCTCCAAAGATCGGATTTTCACACTTTGTGTTCAGGTGAGGTGTTGGATGAATTCATTGCTATGAACATCATGAACAAGTCAGCCGACAAAGCTCTTGCTCGTGTCCAACGGTCTAAGAAGGCTTCACCCAACCTTGCTTTGAAGTCCAATGCAATTTTTGAAGAGGAAGAAGAGGAGGATGAAGAGTGTTGTCCCGAAGACACCAAAATCCTTATCACAAGCACATGGATCTTGCGTCAAGGAAATTTTGGGGCAACAAGAGAAACACAGTGCCCAACTTTTCAAGAAACAAATCAAGAACTTGGAGGGAAACCAACGTGTGAGGACTTGCTACAATTGCGGTGATGTGAGTAACTTTGTGGTGGATTGCCCATAAGAAAAGAGGGAAGACAATGGTGGAAAACTTATCCGCAAGGACAAGGCTAAGCACTACAAGAAATAAGTCAACTTGTGACCTTCTGTCAGTGAGCCTGGAAGAATTGGTCAAAAATCTATGACCATTTGAGACCAATTGGTCAAAAGCTGTTCGGGGGGCTCCAAACCGTAAACTATAACGACATTTTTTGTCAGAAAGGTCGCAATTTCCTTACACGAAATGGTCATAAAGCAGACATTGCTGATCCGCTGCCTTATTTCTAGCTGATCATGACTACCATAGATGGTCATAACCTTGTAAGTTGTGGTGGATTGCTATGACTAGGCGCCATCTCATCAGTTTTTCCTATGTGCCATGTCCATGTGTCAATTTTTGCCATAGGTTGTGAAGCAACCTATATTTCTGTTAGTCCCAAAATTCCAAAAAATCCTCATAAATTCTTTGGGTCATATCTTCGTCAAATATGTCAAAACCTTCCTTGCCTAGTTAAAATATAATTCAACAATATTCATTTTCATATTCTGTTCAGAACAACACTTTGTGAAGCAAGTGCTATTTTTATATTCTTGATTGCCCTCAAAATTGTTGGGCACTCTGTCCTATCCTAATCATTGCCTCATGATAAAATTCAGCTCCATTTGCCTAGTAAATGTTCCTCGGCAAATTTGCAAAGTTTTTGTTCAACTAGAAGCTTTGTGAAGGAAGTACTAGCTATGCACATCCAAATGACATGAAATTTATACAGTGCCTTCATATGCCCAAATTATCACCCTCCTCGAAATTGCAGCTCAATCAAATCATGTTTGTGGGCCCAGCTTCAATTTTTATTTTCTGGCCAGATTGGCACATTGCAAAGCAAGTGCTATCTATACCACTCCTATTGCCCTCAAACTTTTTGGTCAATCTTCCACACCCAAATCATTTCCACATGCCAATATTCAGCTATATTTTCCTAGTAAATCTTCCTCAGCAAATTTCCAAAGTTTCTATTCACCTAGAAGCTTTGTGATGGAAGTACAAGATAGGTATATCGTAATGAGTTGATTTTTTTTCCATAAATTCTATATGCCAAAGTCATAGCTCTACACAAAATTTTAGCTCTGTCTAACAATACATGTGAGCTCACCATCGAATCTTTGTTTCTGGTAATATTTTCAGTTTGTGAAGCAACTACATTTTATTTTGCTTTATAATTGCTGAAAAGTCACCAGGACATTACCCTAACTATAGAAACCCCTTACGCCAATTTTTAGCATAATGCAATCATCTATGTAAGCACATCTTCAATTTTTATTTTCTGTCCAAATTGGCACATTGCAAAGCAAGTTCTATCTAGACACCTCCTATTGTCCTAAAACTATTTGTGCCATCTTACAAATACAAATCATTTCCACATTCCCATATTCAGCTCCATTTGCCAATTAAATCGTCCTCAGCAAATTTCTAAAGTTTCTATCCAAGGAGAAGCTTTGTGAAGGAAGTACAAGATAGGATTATCCAAATGGTATAAACTTTTTAAAGTGCTTTACTATGCCCAAATTACCATACTCCACAAAATTTCAGCTCAATCCACTTATCCATTTGAGCCCAGCTTCAACATCCATATTTCTC
Organism: Secale cereale; assembly: GCA_902687465.1. NCBI lineage: Eukaryota > Viridiplantae > Streptophyta > Magnoliopsida > Poales > Poaceae > Secale > Secale cereale. Next base: position 430,345,392 of record LR738710.1, on the reverse strand, counting down.
CCTGATGTGGTACTTTGCAAAGAAAGTCCCATCCAAAGTCATCCATTTCATCTGAAAATTTGCCAAGACAGTCTCCCTGGTAGATGATCATACTCAGCCAAAACTCAGGCCCACAGGCATTGTGAATTTCCCGTACCGCTAATCAAACACTTGGCTGCTAATTCATGTTTGAGCACAGTACGGTCTCATCGTGAGATTCTTCTATTGTTATTTTCTTTCTAGCATCTACCCGGGGAGTGTCCAAGCTACTAGACATGCTTAGGCTGCTCAGAACGCATGGCAATGCCACGGTCACGCGGTGACCACGCGGCGGGCATGCGAGTCTACGCACTTTGGAGTTGGGGCCCTGGGCCACCATCCAAACATCGACGTATCACCACCAAACCATGTATTTCTGATTAAATAGATACTTATGTAACTAGAAATGATTTTTGGAAAAAATAAAGAGCAAACTATAAGACAACTGCAGTTCAAATTTGACCCGCTTCCTGCTGAATCGGTGGAAATTTGTCTTTTTCACGAGATTTTGCAACAATTATTTTGTAGGTCCTTCACGAAAAAAGTCATTTTGGGCACTCCAAAAATGGAAAATTTATTTTTCATCCAAAGAAAATGAAAACTCCCTTAGGCAACATTGTTTCCCATTCCAATATGCACCCTTGTGCAAAATATGAGATCATTTGAACAAACTATGCCATGAATGTGGCCATAAGATTGATCATTTGGCTTGAAAGCCATGAGTCTTCATAGATGATAGCTCATTTCTGAGAAAACTTTTTTCAAAGAATTGTCGTATTACAATTTTTTTTTTTTCCTGGTAACTTGGTCACATATAATGACACAATGTGAAGGTTTTCCAATTTTTAGATTTTTTTGAATTTTTTATGCCTGTTTCAAAATGAGGTCAAAACGGAGGGAATGACGTTCCTAGCTAGTGGTTGAATCTTGGAATGTTTTTGGTGTTTCTCTGATTAAATAGATAGTTTTGTACCTAGAAATGATTTTTTGAAAAAATAAATAGCAAACTATGCGGCAGCTGCCGTTCCAATTTGACCCGCTTCCTGCTGAAACGACGGAAATTTGTCTTTTTCACCAGAGGTTGATCAAAACCTTTTACACCCAACCATTTGGTCAGTTGTGCATTAAGTATGGCCTAGTATTTAATAAAAATTATTTGGTCCAATTTTGCAATAATTATTTGGTAGGTCCTTCACAAAAAAACTCATTTTAGGCACTCGAAAAATGGAAATTTTATTTTTCGTCCAAAGAAAATGAAAACTCCCTTATGCAACATTGTTTGCCATTTCAATATGCACCCTTGTGCACAATATGAGATCATTTGAACATACTATGCCATGAGTGTGGCCATAAGATTGATCATTTGGTTTGAAAGCCATGAATCTTCATAGATGATAGCTCATTTTTGAGAAAACTTTTTTAAAAGAATTGCCGTATTACAAGTTTATTATTTTTCCTGGTAACTTGGTCACATATAATGACACAATGTGAAGGTTTTCCAATTTCTTGGATTTTTTTGAATTTTTATGCCTGTTTCAAAATGCGGTCAAAACGGCGGGAATGACCGTTCCGAGCTAGTGGTTGAATCTTAGAATTTTTTTGGTATCTCTCTGAAGAAATAGATACTTATGTACCTAGAAATTATTTTTTCAAAAAATAAAGAGCAAACTACGAGGCAGCTGTAGTTCAAGTTTGACCCGCTTCGTGCTGAAATGGTGGAAATTTGTTTTTTTTCACGAGAGGTTGATCAAAACTTTTGGCACCAAATCATTTGGTAAATTGTGTATTAAATATGGCCTAATGTTTTTATAAAAATGATTTGGTACACTTTTGGTACAAATATTTGTTAGGTTCTTCACAAAATAACCCTTTTTATGCACTCAGAAAATGGAAAATGATTTTTTTGTGCAAAGAAATTGAAAGCTCTATTTGTAAACATTGTTTGCCATTTCAAGATGCACACTTATGCAAAATACGAGATCATTTTGATATGCCATTGTTATGTTTTTTTTATAAAGAAATCAGAGTTCTGGGTCCAAAATTTTGAGATTCAAGCACGAGATAGCTGGCCAATGAGACGCGAGGAACCGCCTCCGCGCGGATCACCAAATTGGACGCACTCTGAGCCGTCTATCACGCACCCATCCAACGGTGGAGCTTCTGCCTAGAAAAACCCTAACCCACACACCCACCCACCCTCCCCTCGGTCACCTAGATCCGATCCGCCCACTCACCCTCCCCTTCCCCTCTCAGATCCGATCCGCTGACCCACCCTCTCCCCCCTCGATCCCTAGATCCCACCTCCTCACCGCCGCGCGACTACTGCTCGCCGTCCTGCCCCTCCTCCCCGCAGAGGTGCGGCGCTCCAATGATGGCGTGGGCGGTGGATGAGGCCATCGGCCCCACGTTGGCCTCGACGCCGACTACGACGACGATGGGCCCGAGGAGCCCCACCCCGATGTCGACAAGGCCCACGTGCTCGTCCTCACCGCCGCCAACTTCACCTCCGCCCGCCGCTATGTCATGGTCGAGTTCTACACTCCCTGGTGCGGCCACTGTTGTGCGCTCGCGCCTCACTACGTCGCCGCCGCCAGCCTCGCCGAGCACGTGATCGACGTCGCGCCGGCCAAGGTGGACGCCATCAAGGACCACGACCTGGCGCAGGCGCACGACGTGTAGGGCTACCCCACCCTCCTCTTCTTCATCGACGACATGCCCAGGGACTACTCCGGCGAGACGACCAAGTGAGGATCATTGCAGATCCCCAATTCCCTCCCTGCTCCGGCTCCGTGGCTGTTAAGAATGAACTTTTGATTTGCTGCAGGGATGACATCATGGCTTGGGTCAGCAAGAAGCTGGGCCCTGCGGTTCAGAACCTCACCGCCGTCGACGAGGCCGAGAAGGTCGTCACCGGCGACAATGTGGCCGTGCTTGCCTACCTCTATCACCTCTCGGTACGCTACACAATGCACCTTCTCCAGTGGCAGCAAAGTCAACCAACCTACCCAAATAGCTTCAATTGCAACCCACGTTACTCAGTTAGCTGGATGAGCTTCGTATGCTAGTAGTGACTGGATGAGCTTCGTATGCTAATAGTTATTTTTCTATCTGTCCTCTTGACATTGTGTGTTGTGTTGGGAATAAAATATCTCACTAATCGTTGCCATGTTTTGATGAACTCTCGGTGAATCACCTGACAAACACCTGCTTGAGCAAAAACTAGACAAAACTACTAGTTCAGTTAACCTTGATATAATTAAGTTGGTGGAAGAATTGAACTGAGAATCAATGTTTGGGTTTCAGTGTTAAGGTAGGTAAACTTTTGGAAACCATCCTCTAATCTGTGCTTGTTTTTACAGTTTGGTGCTACAGTTTAATCCATCATCTAATTTGTGCCTTATCTAGAAATTTTGGCATGCAATTAAATCTGGCTGCTTGTGTACATTCAAAGTCCATATATATCATGCTGAAATCCATGAACACCATATATAGAGAACTAGTACTAATTTATGTTCTGAACATGCATGGTTTGAAATGTCTAAATCAAAGTCATTTTATTGTTTCTGGTTGATTTTGCTATCCTGACTGCTCACAACAAATATATATCTTTCAGACTCGATACATAAAGGGCCGCAAGAGATTATATGGCAGGATACTGGACAGTAACAGTGTCAAGTCCTCCATTCAAGCAAAGGCCAAGGATTGGTCCGAGATGGAGTAGTTTGTCCTGCCTGTGCAATGTTCTTTCCAGCATCTCAGCTGTGTACTCTAATTACTGGAGTATTCTATAGATTCTTTTCAATTAAACTACTCCAGAGATGAGTCTTTTCCATTAACTAAATCTAAATGAAACATTAGATGAAACTTGCCAGAGATTATTTAAATATTGAAGTAACTATTTGACACAAATATTGTCATGCATCAGTAGTAGCATTAGATGAAACTTTTATAGTAGGACTTGCTGTTACAGTGGGACGTATCTCTGTAATTTAGCCGAACTTCATGTCACCATACGACTAATGTTTTTTGCTCAGAATTCTTTTTTGTTTGTGTGGTGCTAAACTGCCAATAGAAGATGAGATGTCTTGTTGAACAACGCCACAACTGCATTGATGTATGTTATTTAGGGTTGTCCCAGTTGCATAAGACCTAGAGTAAGAACAAGTCCAATACTAATTTTGTGTCTGTGTGCATGTACATGTGCACTTGGGCCTTCTATACACACATAATTCAGAGCATCTTTTACTGTGCATTTTGTTTCTTTGCTCAGTACATAATGTATTGCAAGTGTTGTTCATTATTTTTTCCCTTTTGTCTCCAAATACTTGGCACATACAAGTTTGAGGGCATTATCCTAAACCCCTGCTATGATTGATCCATCTCCTCTACTTTGTTACTTGTGCTTAATTGAGATGTTCACCCAAGTGCTACGCGTTTAGGGTCAACCCCACGGTGAATTTAGATGACGGTCATTTGGTAACCCCGTTTGAAATTCTGAACAGATGCAAGGAGAAAAAAGACCATAATATCTATGTTCTATTTTGTCTATTTATACAAGTTTTTATGGGGTGCTAAATCTGATGGGAATGGCGTCAATGATCAGAATATCCAGTTTTTGTTTTACTTCAGTTCATGTTGAGCTCCATAACAGAACTGCTTGATGTTGTTGCCTGTGGAAATCTTCTTAGTGTTGTTAAAGCAGCCTTATTTAATCTTCTTCATGTTTTCAAGCAGGAAAAACCGACATGCTACTAAATCTAAGATGGTACTGATTTTGATTCTCGTATCATTTCGTGAACGAAATTTGTGTCTTGTCAATGCTTGCTGGATGCTAGTCATGCTGTGTAGTATAGCTAATTCTTTAAGTATCTTTATAACATTCAAGAGCTCTTTAGTCCTGCCAGGACAAGGTTTGATGGAAATTTGTCAGAGCCTTTTATTGTTTCCTTGCTTGATGCAGCAGATTCGTACCTGCTATGTTTGTGCTTGCTTAGTTTAGCTATTGTATTTGTGATTTGTTATTTTGGGGTGAGATGTGGTCTGTGTCTAACTGTTGTGTAGAGATGCATGTGCTTCGAGCCTTGCTGTATATCTTTGTATCACCTTCTTTGCAAGCTACCCGTTTTGTTTACCTTTTGTATAGTCCCAAAAAGGTTTTCAGGTTTTAGAGGAAAGCTAAAGCCTATTGTGTTCATATGTTTCACTAAGGAGAACTTCCAATCTTAGTTTGTAGAGAAAATGCTTTGTGTCACATGCTTAACACACTTTGAACTATATACCTAGTTCAGTTTTAGAGAAAAATGCTCCTGGTTGTTTAACACACTTACTCAACTAATCAGCCTACCGACTAACTACTATCAATATCCACCAAATGGTTGTGGAAATAACTTTTGCTGATAATCCTTTGTTTTAAACAAGTACTAATATTTTGGTAGGACAAGAAGTTTCAAATTCTTATGCTAGTTTATGTTCTCTTTTTAGGTTACGAGAAGATATGCTGCTGGAAAGATGCTCTTAGCAAACTGGAAGGGCTGCAACCAAATCCAATCGACAACAGGGCAGTGGTCTCTGAATATCTAAGCTAGTGATCATCTTTTCAGCGATTCCTTTTCTGTTGGCCTTCTCGTAGGTAATGTACATTAGTTGTCTGTTGGAGTTGTGACGGCAATATATCTTGTTTGTTGCTTCGCTGTCATTTGATATAGATGGCATTCTTTTAGTTGCTGCTGTTTATCTATAGATAATCTGATGAAGATGTACATATGATATATGATTGTACGGCGAAACAAATATTGCTTTGATAGCAAAATAAAAGAACTCATCTATTTCTCTGTTGTCCAGTCCTATGAATTAGCGGGCTGAAAATATTGATGGGCTGGAAGAGGCTTTGGCCCAAACAATGCTGGACAAAGATGAAACAAAAAAGGTCTTAAAAATAGAAAATGGACCGCAAAAGGATGAGGCCCAGAAAATGGAAAAGTCTTAGAAAACAAAAAAAGGCCAAATTGTTGGGCTAGGCCCATGTAGCTAGCAAAAATTAACAGAAAAAATATAAAACGGCTGAATTAATGGGCTCGGCCCATGTAAAACCCCCAATTGGACCGGGCTGATTCTAATCAACGACTTTCTCATTTGGTCGCAATTTTGCCATGTCAGCTTGCCACGTCGGATCCGACGTGGCCTGGGTAGACAGCTAGCGACCAAAACAGAAGGTCATAGAACCAATGACCTTTTGTTTTGGTCGTAAACGTCTACGACCTTGTCACAGAGAATGTCGTTAATTTCAGTTTACGGCCGCCAGCTTTTGACCATCTGTTTTTGGTCATAAAAAGGTCGCAAATGAAAAACAATGACCTTTCAGTGACCAATAGTGATGGTCGCAAGTTGACATATTTCTTGTAGTGAAGTCCTTCACAAACAAGAACAACTTCACCAACAAAGTGCTTCAAAAAGGGTTGATGGCGCAAGAAGAGTATATCTTCGATGATGATGATGATGACACGAGTGGTGAGGGAGTGGCAACTTCCACCGTGGACATTTCCACCTCCTCTCAAACTAAGGTCTCTCTATTTGGTGCCCCCAAGGAGAACTACTTTGCCAAATGTCTCATGGACAAAGGTACCAACAAGGTAACTTCCAACACCAAAACTTCAATCTCTTCTACTCCTTCCTTATTGGATTGTGTGGATAATCATGCGGAGGATAGGAAGGACGAGAATTTTTTTGATAAGTTCTTGAGTGGTTTAAGAGGTGAGACCAAGAATCATTTTGTTGCTCTCTTGGAACAACTTGGTGAGGCCAATGATATCATTGAGTCTCATGAGGATACCATCTCTAAGTTTGAAGGACATAGTCGTGACTATGTCGATGAAATTGCGGATCTATGTATTACTCTCGAGGAAGAGCAAGGTTTTAGTTTAGCACTTGAGGAGTCACACAATATTAATCTTGCTAAATTTCATAAGGACCTTGATCATGCTATTGTTGTTTCTAGAGTTCTCAAATCTGAAAAAGTTTCTCTTGGGTTGGCAAAGATAGACTCAAGGAAGAGTTTGACACAGTTGACAAGGCTCACAAGGCATTGAAGAGTGTTCATGCTTCTCTGAAGGTGTCTCATGATCAACTCCAAGTGAAACTAACTAAGGAGATCTCCAAGTGTCCTCCTTTTGTTTTAATTCATAACTCCCATGCTACAAACCCTTGTTGTAAGCATGTGTACCTTGTGGAGGAGAATGCTAAGTTGCGAGAGAAACTGGATAAAGGTCTTGTTAATTGCATACAATGTGAGAAGAACCTAAATAATCTTTTGAGAAATGAAAAGAAAATTGTGGCTAAGGAAGGACTTGGGTTTGTACCCAAGTCGAAGAAGAAGAATAATAGGAACAAGACTAAGCAACCTCTCCTGCTCAAGGAAGCCTTTGTGAAGGCGGTAGAGGGAGCTCATAAGAAGAAGAAAATACAAGGAAGTGGGTGGCAATGCCAAGAAGGGCAAGAGCATTCCTACCAACAAAGCCAACGATTTTAATCCCTCTTATGTTTTATGTCGTGCTAATGATGGGCATGTTTATGCCAAATTTGCTGGTTCTTCTCATGAGTACATTGAATGGTTTATTTGGGTTCCTAAGACCCTTGTTACTCACATCAAAGGACTCATTTAGAAATGGGTACCTAAACCCAAGCATTAATCTCTTGTAGGAGTTTGCTTCCAATGGGGTGTCATGGTTGCTTGATAGTGGAGCAATAAATCATATGACCGCGAGCAAGGACTTAGTGGTGGACGTGCAAGAAATCCCATCTATGCCCATTCATGTCCAATTTGGTGATGCGTCAACTTCTAAGGTATTGGGTCTTGGCAGGGTGGTCATCTCACAAGATTTATCCATTGAGAAGGTCATGCTTGTTGAGTCCCTTGCATACAATTTACTTTCCGTTTGTCAACTTGCACTCATCGGCTTTGCAACATTCTTTGATCTTGATACCATGGCCCTTTTGTGGAGCAAGACTATTAAAGTAGCCTTTGTTGGGCATGTCGAGAAATGCCTTTATGTGTTAAGTTCTCGGAGTGACCTACTAAGACCGCCACATGCCTAATGGCTAAATTTCATGTGGGTTCGCTTTGGCATCGCTGACTAGCCCATGCCAATATGAGATCTTTGAAAAGTCTCCTCAAAGGGGTCCGCGTTCGTGGACTAACAAATGTGAGTTTTGCCAAAGATCGTGCATGTAGTGCTTGTGTTGAAGGAAAGCTTCATGAGATGGCTCACCGACCCACAACTATCATCTACTCAAGAAGGCCCTTGGAGCTCCTTCACATGGATCTCTTTGGTCCTCCATCCTTCTATAGTCTTGGGGAAATAAAATATTGTTTCGTGATTGTGGTTGACTACTAAAGATACACTGGGTATATTTCTTCAAGAGGAAGAGTGAGACTCAACAAACTGTCATCGACTTTGCCAATGAAGCTCAACGTCAACATGAAGCACAGATTTTGATGATTACAAGTGACAATGGCTCCAAGTTCAAGAACTACACCTTGGATGTGTTTCTTAGTGATGAGGGGATCAAGCATCAATATGTCGCACCGTATGCCCATCAACAAAATGATGTTTCAGAAAGGAAGGACCGGACGTTGATAGATGCGGCAAGGACCATGATGGCGAAGTTCAAGTCTCCATATAACTTTTGCGCCAAAGACATCAACACCGCATGTCATGCATCTAATCGGCTTTACCTCCGCAAAGGTTCGAACAAGACTCCATATGAGATTCTTACAGGTAACAAGCCCAACCTCAAGTATTTTCGGTTGTTCAGTTGTAAGTGTTTCATTCTCGAAAAGGGAGTTCATTTGTCTAACTTTGAACCTATAGCTCAAGTGGGAATATTTGTTGGTTATGCTAGAAACTTTCATGCTTACTGTGTTCTCAACAAGTCCAATGGACTCACTGAGGAGACGTGTAACATAGAGTTTGATGAAAATAATGGCTCCCAAGTGGAGAAAAGTGGTCTTTGTGAGGCGATGAAATTTCTCCTCAATCCATAAGAAGAATGGGGATTGGTCAAATACTCCCCATTGAGGAACCCCTTCTGGCCGAAGCAGAATGACAATGTTGTATTGAAGTGGAGCCATCACTGACACAAGACCCACGCTTCCGAACAACCAAGTGAAGGCCCTCAACCTAATGAACAAGATCAAGGAAAAGATCAACCTCATGAAGATGGTGATGCACCAATTGATATCCAAGATCAATTTCATGACCCGGAGCATGCTCAAGATCGATAGCAAGGTCATGACGGTTCTCAAGAAGATCAAGATGATTCTCTTCAAATTCCTATTGAGGAACTTTTGGAGTGTCATTCCGCCAAAGGTGGCTTCCAAGCTTGAGCGTGAACAACATGTGATGGAGAATGTGCTTGGAAGCTGGAGAAAAGGGGTAACTACTCGTAAACAATTGTCAAACTTTTGTGAGCATCACGCGTTAGTTTCATGTGTTGAACCCCAAAAGGTACATAAGGCGCTCGATGATTTTGATTGGATTGAAGCCATGCATGCTGAACTCAAAATCTTTGAGCGCAACAAAGTTTCTGAATTAGTGCCAAGACCTATGGAGGACCACAATTTCATTGTAACCAAATGGATCTTGAAGAACAAGCAAGATGCGAACGGTGTAGTTGTTAGAAACATGGCAAGATTGGGGGCACAAGGCCACTCCTAAGGCGAGGGTATCGACTATGGTGAAACCTTTTCCCCAGTCGCTTGTCTTGAATCTATTTGCATGTTGCCTGCATATACATGTCTTCTTGATTTTATTTTACAACAAATGGATGTAATGGGTGCATTTATTAATGGTCCTTTGAATGGGTTGGTATATGTCCAACAACCCCCGGTATTCAAACATCCCAAGCTCCCCAATCATGTACAAAAAATCAACAAGGCACTCTATGGCCTTAAACAAGCCCCACGTGCGTGGTATGAGCACCTTACCGAGTTGTGACAAGTTCGTGGGTTTGAAATTGGAAAAATTGATCACACTCTTTTAACAAAGAGGGTTAATGGAGATTTTTCATATGCCAACTATATGTTGATGACTTTATTTTTAGTTCTCCTAACAAAGCTTTCAATGATGAGTTTGCCGCACTAATGACCGAGATGTTTGAGATGCCTATGATGGGGGAGTTGAAATTCTTTCTTGGATTTGAAGTCAAGCAAACAAGAGAAGGAACATTCATCAACCAAGCCAAATATACCCAAGACATGCTTGAAAGATTCAAGTTAAATGATGTCAAGCCGGTCAAGTTTCCTATACCCACCAAATGCAAGCACAACATTGATCACAATGGTAAAGCGGTGGATCAAAAGGTATATCGCTCCATGATTGAATCCTTTCTTTACCTTTGTGCATCTAGACCAGATATTATGTTGAGTGTGGGAATGTGTGCAAGGTTTCAAGCCGGACCTAAGGAAAGTCACTATGCGGCAGTCAGGCGAATCTTTCGATATTTAGCTCATACCCCCAAACTTTGGCCTATGGTACCCCAAAGGAGCAAGCTGTGATCTCATGGGTTATTCAAACTCGGACTGGGTGGGAGATGTTGTGGATAGGAAGTCAACTTCCGGAGGGTGGCAATTACTTCAACGTTCTTTGGTGAGTTGGTCTTCAAAGAAGCAAAATTGTGTGTCTCTCTCATCCACCGAGGCCGAATATGTTGTTACCACAAGTTTTTGTGCACAATTTCTATGGATGATGCAAACTTCAATGGATTACGGTGTCACTTGTGACAATGTGCCTCTTCTATGTGACATTGAAAGTGCAATCAAGATAACCCGCAACCCAGTGCAACATAGCAAGACTACACATATTGAGATTCGTCATCATTTCATCCGGGATCACATCAAGAATGGGGAGATTAAGATTGTCTACGTCAACTCTCAAGATAAACTAGCATATATCTTCACAAAGCCTTTGGATGAAGCAAGATTTTGCGAGTTAAGTCATGAGCTAAATACCAATGATTCAAGTAATGTGGCTCGAATTTAGGCACTCCCCACAGCATTCAACATAGTATCTTGTTCCAGATGTAGGCATGGACATAGGGGGTGTTGTTCTCTCAATGAGCTCTCCCTCCCCCCATTATGCATAAATTTATCAAATCTTTCACATTATGCATTTTTTATGGTACTTGTGCTTCAAAGATGATTTTTGGTCATGGGCCCAAGGTTCGGTGCCATACCAATTGACTCAAACATAGGTGATTTCGGTCACCGCCCTCTCGTTGAGACCCTTTGTCTCCCTATGTTTTAGGTGTGCTTTCATTTCATTGGATTTCGGTTGTTGGATAACTCAGAGTGTGCTCTCTTTTTGTTGGATTTTTGACCTTGAAGTACTCCTTCCCTTTGGTGTGGTTTTTATTGTCTCCAACGTAAGCCTTTCCTTGCCTCAACCTCTCATACATTGCATAAGCCCACTTCCCTTCCTTGATCTAGTGTAGTTTTCTCGCTACGGCCGTTATTACCGCTTGCGGGAATGGTACTACCACTCCGACGGTAGTACCGTGCGAGCCGGTGGTACTACGACTGAGTGCAGTGTGTTGACCCCGTCAACGCACTAAGGCAGAAGTACTGTTGTGGGGCACGGTACTACCGCTTAGGTGGTACAACTGCTGGTCCTAGCGGTACTACCGTTTCAAGGACTCGCGTGGGGGTTAAGTGCTGGGCACGGGGAGTTTCAATTCCCCCATACCCATTCACTTCTCCTCCCCCCGAGTTCTCTCTCTCAGGCCACTTGAAACTGCTTCGGAGGCCGGCTCCAGCTTTCCGAATCCGTGTCGTCTCCTATGGTTCCGACCAGTGGGATTGATCCACAGCTTCTCCTCTTGGCATGGATACTGGTATTGCCCTTGTTTCCTCTCCTACAATTTTAGTTTTTGAATCTTGGTTTTAGGCCAATGCATGTGTACTCGTAGATTTTTGGCTCAATCTAGGCATGAGTAGAATGCGGGATGACTGCTAGATAGGAATATAGTAGTCCTTGCCAAGATTTTGGAGTTCTATGTCACCGGTACTACCGGATCCAGTCCGCGGAAGTATTTATGTCAGGTGGGCAGTACTACAGCTTGGACACAGCTGGTACTACCGCTTGCAGTGGTAGTACCGCTCATGTCCAGCGGTACTACCGCTTAATCTGTGGCGGTTCTACCGTGGTTGGGCATGGTACAACCGCGACTTAGCTTTTCACGATTTTTGCAATCACACCAATTCTCATTTGAGATCCGTTGGCTTATGCAATGACTTTACACCTTCTTTTCCCTCGATCTCTCTTTGTGGTTTCCAAGTGATGGTAGCTCCAGTCCTCATCATGCTCATTGCAAGAACCCAGATCGTCAGGGTGGTTCCAAGCACTACCGTACTTCTGACGGCACCCCTGCCAGCTCCAGTCGTCCACCCAGGCAGAATGTGAAGACGAAAACCAGCAAGCAAAAGGAGAAGGAGAAGTACACCCCTCCTAATGAGATTTCTGCAATGGAGTTTCAGGAGTTGCATTTGCAATCTGTATCGTCGTCCTCAGGATGCGGCTCTTGTTGGTCGTCCCTTCTGGACCAAGGAACAATCATTGATCTATCTGGACACTCTCAAGGTCAAGAATAACTTGTTTGTCAATGTCAAGTCGATTAATGTCCCTCGCATGGAGAAGAATTTGGCATACTTTGGAGAGGCCCTTGATCTTTGCCAACAATGGGGACTCATTCCCTTCATCTCATACAACAAGGACTATGATCCAGAGATTGTGGCTCAATTTTATGCCACGGTTCACTTTCATGCCAATTAGGAGAGATCTATGTCATGGAGGATTGGTGGTAAAAGGTTCATATTTGATTGGAAGGACTTCATGAATTGCTTGGGCATTGCTGATGAGGGGGAAGACAACCCAGTTGTTCTCTGGCCTCACAAGGAAGCACCACCCACTCACAATTCCAAGATTATCTGGTACTCCAGGATCGTGAAGACACTCAAGGGGGCCACACACATGGAGCTCATTCCCTTTCTAGACATCATGCACGGTATCTTCCGCGACACTCTCTTCCCTCGCTTTGGGAACTTGGATATGGTACACTCTTACCCGGTGGATCTTCAGTTGATGTGCATCAAGGAGCAAGGAGGGACTTCTACATTGGATATCTCTCACATTATGTGGCACAAGCTTTGCTCTGCTCTGTTGGACCGCAAGGTGCCTATTTATGGTCCCTATATGTTCAAGCTTATCGAGAAGAAATTGGCTGCTGATTGCCTAGAAGAGGCTCTTCCTACTGAGCACATGGTTTCTCATCCGGTTCTGAAACTGCGCCATTAGGAGAACTGGGGGACTGCTCTTGGTACCGCAAGTGAGGAGATTTCCCCTACCGATTCTACTGATGAGGTTGCGCAAGATTATGAGTTTGTTCCCTCTCTAGAGAAGGTGCACCTTGGGCATCTCAGCTCAAGTCAGAGTTGAAGAGGCTGTTCTGCATGGAGACCCAGGGTCAGTACAGGTCAGGTTATATGTATTGTAGTGCTAAAAAATACAATTATACAGGCGAAATCATTTCCGGTCGTAAGTACATCCCACACAGTCAGTCCCCGCTAAACGTTTATGTTTGTATGTACATTCCACACAGTCAATCCAAGGAATACGTTTCTGTTAGTATGTAAATCCCACATACTTAATCCAAGAAGTACATTTCCGTTCGTATATACATGCCACACAGTCGCTCCAAGGAAAACGTTTCCGTTCACAGGTACATCATACACAATTTTCCCCATTAAATTGTTTGTGATAGCTTTGCCATTGCACACATATTAACAATTTTATCATTTGCGTTATTGAATGCATCACACCCGATGAATAGAAGGAACTATGTGGCAAAGGTTGTCCATCACACACACTTTTTATGTGGTAAACGTTTGCGCAAGGTGGCCTAACGCAAACAGTTTTCAAGAGGATGTCGAGTGTGATTGTCCCTTGATCCGACACGGTTTATTCCTAGAAACTGTGTGCGTTGCCTGAGGTCATCGCCCATGGTGTATTCTAAATAACCTTTTGCAATAGAAAACTCAATTTGCAGGCTAATTGCCCTATTATTAATAATCCATTTATTAATCTAGTTGACATTTCATATTAAGCACACAATATATTTCATTTCCATATTAAGGAAGCAGGATTTCATAATTGAAATATGTCAGAGTACAACATCATATAGCTTCGGCACTCAGCTACCCCATTACACAACTGTACCGGCACCAAGTTTCACATGCAACATCTATAACCTTTCGAAATTAGCTTCATAGATGGTACATAGACAGATGAATCTCATCTGGAAAACTGCTGAAGCAGAAGGCGAAAATTGAGCCTTCATTGATGTGGAAGGTCTTTGGAACTTTAGGCCAATGCATATGGATGATTGACCGTCAATCCTTTGATCTCTTCAGGAACACTTCAATATTGAACCATGGGTGTTGTATGAAAACCTTCCTCACCTCCTGACCATACAGGTGGTTTGAGAGGTAATCATCGGTGAACTGCTTTGGAAAGGCCTGAAAACAAGGATATGCATAAATATCTTCTCTAGATTTGAAATGGCGCAAAGGAATTAAAAAGACAAGGTATAAAAGTTAGTACTATCCCGTAGTGAACTGATGTCTTCTTCATTGTAAAAACAAAGATCTTGTTGTTTTTGTTGCTTTTATTTATCGTAACAATCTTTCTGAGTTTCTTGACTTGACTCATATTCATAGACAACTCATTTCCACATATGCAAAAAGGGTCAAACAGTGGGTCAAAACCTCTGGCAGCAGGACCTACATGTGCAAGACCAAATTGTTAAAAACCTAATATTAAAAACAAGAAGTGGAAATGTGTGTTATTAATTGCAACGGGCCTAAAATTAAAAAAGAAGTAAACATAGTCATTCAAACTTGTATTCTGCAGGTCTAAGTACGCTAGTTATTTGCCTTGTTTGGATCCATGGGTTAGAGTTAGTTTGAGCTAGTTTGGGTTCAAATAGCCCTAAAGTATACAAACATGAGGGCTTGTTTTAGCTAGTTGCGTCAAACACACCCAAAACAACTATCCCACCCAAGAGGTGTTGATTGAGGCTAGTTTGGATAACCCCATTTAGAAATCCAGACACTGTCATCCAAACACCTCTTGGCTAGAGTTAGTTCAGGGTTAGTCATTGTTTAGTATCATGGTTATTTAGGAAACGTAGGATATTGTAGGATTTATTCTACCTTGACCTGTACTCCAAGATGACCATGTACCCCTATATATATGCCCACGAGGCTCAAGCAATACAATCAACTATTCCACCAATCGCTCTCTCCCTTTTAACTGTCATGAGCTAGAAACTAACTCTAACCTCTAGCTAAGTTAGAGTATCCAAACAGTACCACTGTTAAATCAAATGGAAAGGTGTGTTCAATACCCCCTCTGGTTCTTTTTACTCTGCATATAAGAATTGTCTGAAGTCAAACTTCATAAAGTTTGACCTTATTTATATGAAAATATCGACTTCTAGCATGCTAAAGTTATAAAATATGAAAATTTAAGTCATGACACGTGTACTGATATTTATTTCATATTGTGAATGTTGGTATTTATTTCTATAAAGTTGGTCAAACTTTACAAGGCTTAACTTTAGACAAATCTTTTATACAAACTAAAAAGATTCGGATGGAGTACAACATGCTTAACAGCAACCAAATATCGTCATTCCTGGAGCTATTGTTAAATTTGTATTGAAGAAATTGAACTGCACAGTTCGTACTAGCACTTATAGAACAATAGAATATCACACTATTAATAGCTGAAATAAACAAGGCATACTACGAACACCCAAAGATTGCAATTGAACTGGACATATGCTAACTACAAACAACCAAACAACCATAAACATAGAAATAAACAAGGCATAATGCAAACATCCAAATATAGAAATAAATACTGGACATGTTCTCACTACAAAAGGTGTTCGAGAAAACAAATCATGGGTCTCCTCACTTGTCACAGATTGGCTCCTCCTCGTGGTCGCCGTTGATGAGGTCTGACTTGCCAGCTAAGGATCCCAAGCCAGCGTTGCAGAACGTGTCCTTCAGAAATGACAAAAGGGGCTCCATGGAGATGAAGGATGGCAAATTGTTCATAGCAAGCCGCAGGAGATCAGTGACAGGGCCATCGATGAGATAGACGGCTGTCGAAGCCGAAGGGTTGGGGGTGGGCCACCTCGCCGACATCGGGCAAAGAGGCCGTTGTAAAGCTCTTTTGGGCCATTCGCTCCTCGAGCTCCCCGGGAAGCAATGCCGGGCTTAGGCTGCGGCGCTGTGGAGTAGGGGAGGGGGTGGCGATGGGGATCTCTGGGAAAAGTGCATTTCACAAGCGTCATCTAAGAAACTAAGGGCGGCGAGGGTATCTATATTGGTTGGTAAACTGCACGGGGAGACCGACAGAGGTTAACGATGGAGGCGGCGCGACAGCCGCGGCAACCTAGCTTGGTTTGGAGCGAGGGAGGGGTGTTGTGTATGTGTGTGAGCGGGGGATTTGGGGTGAGCGAAGGATTTGGGGTGTGTGTCTGGAGGGGGCGGACCGAGGTGGTGTTTGAGGAAATCCCGCGGGTACTGAAAATTTTACTAGGCGGGAGTAAAATGGTGGGGCTACCGATAATTTGGATCAAGGGATTGAAGCAGAGCGGGGCGGGAGTAACGAACTTCACACAGTTAAAACATAATAATCTTGTGCTATCAAACAAAAAAACTCTCCAGCCGAGTAGATATTTTTGAGAATGCGAGGGATGGAGGCGGCAGTAAAATGTGGGGGCTACTAAAAATTTGGATTTATTGATTGAAGCGGAGCAGAAGTAACAGACATCGCACACGGTCCAGACATACTAAACGTGTGCTATCAAACAAAAAAACATTTACGCGGGTAGATATTTTCGAGATTGCGAGGGAGTAGATATTTTCGTGAGGGAAGCCTCGTGGAGCCCAATCTACTGTGAGCATGTGGGTGACAGGAGCAAGGGCGCGGCACACGGCTAGTCGTAGGGAATCGTGTCTATTTCCTACCCGATCGCAGATGGTTGTTGCGTCTGACTCGTCTGATGTCTATAAATTTGGCCAAAAAATGCGGGAAAGGGTCAGAACACAAACACGCTTGCATGTGGACCAAATATATGTATGAAAAGGGTGGTTTGATGATCCAATACCCAATGCACAACTTTGATGTGGCACATGTCGCACAAAGCGCACGTTATTATTGCTAGCCAACCCCCAAACACACACACACACA
>LR738710.1:430311581-430327715 GCA_902687465.1 Secale cereale | reverse complement strand
CCCCACACACACACTTTGAGTCGGTGGGAGGGGGCATGTCACCAAGGCATATTGTAAGACTGAAGAAGAATAATCGCCACTATAATGTGACACCCCTGATTTGACCGTACACTAATCATGCACGCAAATGTGTATGACTAAGATCAAGGACTCACTGGAAGATATCAGAACACAACTCTAGACACAAATTAAAATAATACAAGCTTTATATTACAAGCCAGCGGCCTCGAGGGCTCGAATACACAAGAGTAAGTGGAAGCAATAATATCTGAGTATAGACATAAGTTGGACAAGTTTGCTTTAAGAAGGCTAGCACAAAACATCAACGATCGAAAAGGCAAGGCCTCCTGCCTGGGACCTCCTAACTGCTCCTGGCGTCAGCTGTCTCCATGAGGTAGTAGGCTTTGTCGGGGTAGTTGCAGTCATCAAGTGTGGCATCTGGCTCCTGGACTTCACCGCCTGGTTGCATCAACCAGAAAGAAGAAGGAAGGGGGAAAAGGGGGAGCAAAGCAACCGTGAGTACTCATCTACACTACATATGCATCGGTATTTATGAAAAGGGTAGTATATGTGGACTAAGCTGTAGAATACCAGAATAAGAGGGGTAGAAGCTAGTCCTGTTGAAGACTAGCATCCTCTCGAAACCATCGTCTTGCAGCAACATGGGGGAATAGAGTAGTATAACATATTATAATTATTAAGCATGTTGTAGCAATAACGCCCAGAGATCCTTCCTCGACTCCCTGCGAGGAAGCAATCCCGGAGCCACATATCCATTCAGGTCTCAGTATCTAGTTCTAGTTGTAGAGATCAGGATACAACTCCATGTGTCCGTTACCGTAGGACAGGCTATCGATAGATGTTTTCTTCCCTGCAGGGGGTGCACCAACTTACCCACCATGCTTGCTTAACTCCGACCGGACACACCGTCAGGTCATGCCCGCCCTCGGCCAGACAATACGCCGCAACCTGACCTAGGCTTAATAGAGAGGTCATGCACGCCGGACTAAACCCTATGCCCCCGAGGGGTCATGGGCCAATCGCCCCGGGAACTCCTGCACGTTGCGTACGCGGCCGATGAGCAGACCTGGGCTACCTCCTTAAAAAGGTAGGTGCTTACGCGGTCCAACCCGGCGCACGCCGCTCAGTCACAATAACGTCAGTTAAGCTTCAGCTGATGCATACGACGCAGAACGCCCATACTATGCCCACGTGATGGTTAGTGCTATCAGGCCAGAGGCCCCTTGGATCAAATATCCAAACCGTTTAGTGACTTGGGAACACGGTAACGAGCAGAGACTCACGAAAGATGTGACCCGTTGCCCCGTCTCAAGGACTTGCGGCAAGGGCTAAGAATGCCCGACCACGCCTCGTATTCAACTCTCGGGTACCCTCCAGGTCAACCCGTCTCCACATCACTCGCGGGTACCCCTCAGGGTCGACCCGCCTTTCCAAGTAACAGTTGTGAAGTCATAGTAACCATAGTAACTATGTGTCTAACACCAAAGGGAAACCTGAGAGAATCACCCTCGATGGAATTCCAACTGATATTTATTGTCAAGGTGAACGAAAGAGGAGTCACCCTCGAGGTCCACTCTTGAGGAGTTGCACAATAGTGTTGTTATTGGGAGTGGAGAAAGAAGAATCACCCTCGATGACCCTAACCGATGAACCAACCTACAACGTCAACATCAGAAGTGCTGCTAAGGTGTCACCCTCGGCACTGGATAGTAACCCAATATTGTCGAGCAACTAAGGGGAAAGTGATGTGTGGTACCGGGGCCTGGTCTTCGACCCCATTGATCGAGTCTTCTGATAATCCAGCGGGGCAGTCGGGACAAAGTGGAGGGGGGTGTCTCTGATGGATCTCTAACCAACCTATACTAAGAAGTTTAGTATAAACATGTAAGGTATGAAAGCAAGTATCAACAACAGGCTATGCATCAGAATAGGATCATACAAAAGGCAGTAGCAGTTCTAATGCAAGCATAAGAGAGAAGGGAATGGGCGATATCGGAATGATCAAAGGGGTTGGCTTGCCTGGTTGCTCTGGCAAGAAGGAGGGGTCGTCGTCGATGCAGTCAATCACCGAGGTAGCATCAGTGTCGCGGTCTACCAGATAGAAGAGGGGGAAGAAACAATAAATGCAAAGCATACAGATGCAACAAAGAAGCACAACAAGTCAACACATAGTGCTAGGGTGCTTTAACGCGGTGCTACACGATACCAGCGAAGGGGGATAACATCCAGGAAAGTCTCCCCGGTGTTTCGGGTTTTCGAACAGATGAATCGGTGGGGGAAAGTTGCAGGTTCGGTTAGATAGAGATGTGTGGCAGACGAACGGACCGCGCATTTGGATTCGTCTCGTCATTGTGAGCATCTTTCATATATAAAACTTTTTCATCCGAGCTACGGATTATTTTATAATAATTTTTAAAGTTTTAATTTATTTTCAGAATTAACAGAATTAATTAAATTAGAAAAAGCAATTATGATGTCAGCATGACATCAGCGGTCAACTATGGACTTTGACTAGTCAACAGACCGCTGGGTCCCACATGTCATTCACTGATAACTAACTAATCAGATTAACCACTAACTAACTAGTTAGGTTATCTAATCAGAGTTAATTAACTAGTTAAATAATATTAATTAATTAAGTTAACTAATTAATTAATTATTTTATATGATATTTTTTTAATCTTAAAAAAAACAGGGGCGTGGGGCCCTAACGTCAGTGCCCCTGGGGAGCTTAACTGGTGCATGGGTACGGGCGACGGGCCTCGGGCACCATGGGGCGGAGCCCCGTGCGCCCGGGTGCTGCCCGCCTGAGCGACGGGGGAAGCTAGCATGGGCGTCGGCGGCCAGGGGCCGCGCAGGCCCCGGCCGGGCAGAGTGGCGGGCCGAAGGAGAGGGGGCCGACGGCTGCAGGTGGATGCGGGGCCAGCGATCCGAGCGGGGCTGGACGGACGCGGCCATGGGGGGCGCTACCGGCGGTCATGGCCGGCCGGAGCAGGTGCGGTAGGGAGGCCACGTGGTCGAGCAGTGCGGGAGACGGTGGCAGGCGAATGACGAGACTGGGGCGGACGACGCAAGGGCCGGCGCCGCGGGTTGGGGTGTGGGCGTGCGCTCGTGCGTCTGACTGCGGCGAGTGGAGGCAGAGGCGCGGCAGCAGTGGACGGAGGCGGAACGCGGCAGCGAGTGGGTGCCAGTAATGGGCGGAGCGAGCTCGCGTGGTCGGGGGGTGGGCGTGGGCCGCAGGCGCGCAGGGGCGTGGCGAACGGACGGCGAGGCCGCGGGCGTTCGGGACGAGCGGCGAGGGAGCGGTCGGCGCAGGGGAAGGGGCATGGAAGATGGGGTCATACCCCCGGTGCAGGGGTTCGCCGGCGAGGCGCGGGGGAGTCCGTCAAGGAAGGGGTGGAGGAGCGGCGCCGGGGAGGGAGAGGCGGGGACAGTGCGTACTGGTGCAACGTTGCGAGGTGGCGTCAATGATCCAACTATGACGACGCGCACAGTCGGGGCGATCGTCGAGGTGCAGTTGCCCCCATGCCAGATCCAATCGGGGAGAGGGAGAGCGAGAGGGAGAGGAGTGAGGGGGGGGAGTGTGCTCGGTTAGGTCACGGGGAGGGGGCCATATAGGCCAGAGGGGTGGGCGGGCCTGGCTGGGCCGTGGCCCAGTTGGGCCATGGGATCCAGTAGGGGAGGGGGGGTCTTTGTTTCACTTTTTATTTTTATATTGACTTTCTTTTCTTTTAGTTAACATCATCTCCTTCAAATAGTTTAGGACACTTTAAATATTTTGCAAAAATGTTGGACGACCACCAATATTAGTTATGGATTATTTGGCACATGATGAACATTTTAGCTTTCATGTTTGAGCAAATTTTGAATTTCACTCACAATTTGAAAGTTGAATTCAACTCGAATTGAAAGGAATACGAGACAATGATGATCATATACTTGTTTAGCAAAAAGATTAACTTAACCCCAAGGATTACTGTAGCGTCATTACACCGGGTGTTACAACTCTCCTCCTCTAAAAGAAATCCTCGTCCCGGGACTTAAGGGGTACAAGGGAAAAGGTCGGGATACTCTGCCCAAAGATTATCCTCGCGTTCCCAAGTGGCTTAATCTTCAGAATGATTTGAGCACTGCACCTTGAGGAACTTTGTAACCTTCTAGCGGGTTTGACGTTCAGCTTCTTCAAGAATGTGGATTGGATGTTCTTTGTAAGTGAGATCATCTTAAACTTCAATCAGTTCCGGATCCACTTCACGTTCTGGATCCTTGAAGCAATGACAAAGTTGCGACACGTGGAAGACGTCATGAACGTGAGAGAACTGAGGTGGTAACTCCAGTTGATAAGCCACCAGTCCACGACAGGCGAGAATGTGGAAGGGACCAATGTAGCGTGGAGCTAGCTTGCCCTTGACTCCGAACCGATGAGTGCCTCTCATAGGAGTGACACGCAGATAAGCTTGTTCACCAGGTTGATAAGTTGAACCCCAGTGTTTCCCGTCATAGTTGCTCTTCTGGCGGGACTGGGCCGCCTTGAGATTACCCCGGATAATGCGAACCTGATCTTCAGCTTGTTGAATAATGTCTGGACCAATGAGCGTCCGTTCCCCAGTTTCTGACCAATTTACAGGGGTTCAGCACTTACGTCCATAAAGCATTTCGAAGGGTGCCATCTTCAAGCTGGCTTGATAACTGTTATTATAAGAGAACTCCGCATAAGGGAGAGATTCTTCCCACTTCTTGCAGAAAGAAATAACACAAGCCCGAAGCATGTCTTCAAGAATTTGATTGACTCGCTCGACTTGGCCTTGGGATTGGGGATGATAAGCAGTGCTCCAGGTTATATGAGTTCCCATTGCCTCTTGGAAACTATCCCAGAACTTTGAAGTGAAAATACTGCCACGGTCTGAACTGATCTCTTTCGGAATGCTGTGGAGTGACACAATCCTGGAGATATACAAGTTTGCTAATTGACTAGCAGTGATTATCTCCTTGACTGGCAGAAAGTGAGCAACCTTCAATAATTGGTCGATGATGACAAAGATAGCATCATTACCTTTCTGAGACTTTGGAAGGCCAGTGACAAAGTCCATCTGAATCTTATCCCACTTCCATTCAGGAATCAGAAGCGGTTGTAGAAGTCCAGCCGGTTTCTGATGTTCTGCTTTGATGCGACGACAAATGTCACATTCTTTGATATATCGAGCAATGTCTTGCTTCATGTTAGACCACCAGTACTTCTGACGGATGTCTAGATACATCTTAGTACTTCCCAGATGAATAGAGAGTGGGGTGTCATGTGCTTCTTTCATCACCTTCTCAGTCATAAGCTTGAAGCGGGGTATCACTATGCGATCTTTGAAGTACAAGGTCCCATCTTCAACAAGTGAGAAATCCTGGATTTCTCTAAGGAAAATTCCTTTTTCATTAGATCAACGTGGGCATCTTTGGCTTGAGCAGACTTAATTGCTTTCAATAGAGTTGGTTCCAAGTCAAGGTTATTCAGAGAACCCTGTGGAACTAGTTGAAGGTTTAGCTTGCAAAGTTCTTCATAAAGGCTGGGTTGAGCTTTATGAACCATGTGGTTATTGCAATAAGACTTGCGGCTCAAGGCATCGGCCATGACATTAGCCTTGCCTGGGGTATAGGAAATACCCATGTTATAATCTGCTATAGCCTCCATCCATCGTTGTTGGCGGAGGTTTAGATCTGGCTGAGTAAACAGATACTTCAGACTCTGATGATCGGTGAAGATCTCGCAACGATTACCGAGAAGGTAATGTCACCACAGCTTCAATGAATAAATAACCGCTGCAAGCTAGAGGTCATGAACTGGGTAGTTTTCTTCGTGAGAACGCACTTGACGAGAGGCATAAGCAATCACCCTGCACTCTTGCATTAGGACACAGCCTAATCCTTGATGGGAAGCATCGCAATATATGACAAAATCCTTCTGCGAATCCGGAGGAGCAAGCACTGGGGCAGAAGTCAGCTTGTCCTTGAGAGCCTGGAAACTTTCCTGACATTTGTCTGTCCATTCAAACTTAACGCCTTTGTGTAGTAGATTGGTTAGTGGCTTGGCGATCTTGGAGAAGTTCTCAATGAAACGACGACAGTAGTTGGCGAGTCCAAGAAAGCTTTTGACTTTCTTGACATTCTTGGGAGGGGTCTAGTCAATAATAGCCTACACTCGCTCTGGTTTGACGGCAATACCATCCTTGGAGATCACATGACCAAGGTAGGTTACTTCGGGTAGCCAGAATTCAGACTTGGAATACTTGGCATATAGTTGATGTTCTCGAAGCTTTTCCAGAATAAGATGAAGATGTTCAGCATGTTCTTCTTTATTCTTCGAATATACCAGGATATCATCCAGATAGACCACGACGAACTTGTCGAGGTAATCCATGAATATATAGTTCATCAGATGAGAGAATGTCACTAGAGCATTGGTCAAACCGAAGGACATGACGGTGTACTCGTAAGAACCAAAACGAGTGACGAATGCAGTCTTTGGAGTATCCTCTTCACGAACACGGATCTGGTGGTAACCCAACCTCAAGTCGAGCTTAGAGAAAACTGATGAACCAGCCAGTTGATCATACAGATCATTGATCCGAGGAAGCGGATATTTGTTCTGAATTGTAGCTTGGTTGATAGGACGGTAGTCTTAGACCAAACGGTTTGTGCCATCCTTCTTCTTCACAAAGAGAGAAGGTGCTCCCCAAGCAGAGGAACTTGGACGAGTGAATCCACTGGGAAGAGACTTGTCGATTTCCTCCTTAAGTTCAAGGAGCTCATGAGGTGGCATCTTGTAGGGTCGTTTGGCAATAGGAACGGTGCCTCGTTTCAAGTCGATGACAAATTCAACAACCCAGGTAGGAGGTATGCTTGGGAGTTCTTCTGGAAAGACATCTTGGAAATCGCGAACGACTGGAATCTTCTCAATGCCCTCAAGAGGTGCCGCGTTCAACGCATTCAAGGCATAAAGTCGTGCCTCGGCATTTTGAACAATCTGAGCATGGTAGCTTACTATCTCATTCGATGGATGTAGGAGATGAATGACTTTGGTTGCGCAAACGACAGAGGCAGTATGTGCTTTCAACCATTCCATTCCCTGAATGAGATCAATATTAGAAGACTCCAATATAATGGGAGAAACATGGAATTCCAACCCTTCAATTTCAACGGGGACATCGCGACCAATCATGGTCGTTTGACATTGGCCCGCAGGGGTGCGTAGCACTATTGGAGTGTCCATGGGCTCGCATCGAATGTCGTGTGCGTAAGCAAAATTTTCTACCATGAATGAATGTGAAGCTCCTGAATCGAATAACACAGAAGCCAGTACTGAGTTCACGAGAAGAGTACCCATCACATTAGTAGGCTGGTCTTGATCTTCATGCAGATCAACGTGGTTAGCCTGACCACGACCATAAGGTCTGGCATTATTATTGCGGTGCTGATTGTTACCACGACCAGCAGGAGGAAGAACAAGTTGATTCTGATTCTGAGGACAGTTCCTAGAATGGTGACCCGGAAGGCCACACTTGAAGCATAGACCATCCTTGAGGGTTGGAAGCAGGTGCTCGGGGCGGTGTAGTCTGAAGAGGCTGCCTCGGCGGTGGGGGAGGCAAACGAGGTGCAACATAGGACTATCTTGGTGCAGGTGCAGTTGGACGATACATGCTGTGGGGAATCCAAATCCGACGCTTCTGTGTGGACGGGCCCGAAGATGAGCCAGCGTCACGACTGCGCCTGAGGGATCCCTTGTGTTCCTAAAGACCAGTCTCAACCTGAATAGCCTTGTTCACCAAGGTGGCGAAATCGGAAAAATCATGAGGGAGAAGTGCTAGCTTGATATCAGGGTGAAGTCCATCAAGAAACTTTTCTTGCCTGCGAGCATCAGTAGTAACGTCTTCTTCAGCGTAGCAGGACAAGTCCAAGAATTCCCGCTGATAAGCATCTACAAGCTTGTTGCCTTGGATGAGGTTGCGGAACTCTCGATTCTTCCTGTCCATGATTCCCTAAGGAATGATGCAGGCACGGAAGGCGGCTTGGAAATCCGGCCAAGTGATGACCATTCCAGCAGGTAGGGTACGCATGTGGCTGTCCTACCATTGAGCAGCGGGGCCCTTCAGATAGTATGCCGTGTATGTGACATAGTTGGCAGGGGCTAGATCAGCAGACTCTAGCTCGAAAGTGATGTCATGGAGCCAGTTATCAGCATCCAGTGGTTGAGTTGAGTTGCGGTAGACGACATGGTTGAGTTGCGCAAAGTCTTGCAGAGTTACTGGGGCTGGCTGCTGATTCATATTTGGGCGAGAAAACTGAGCCATCACTCCTTCCAAGAACTGACGATTCAGCTCAAACTGTTGCATCATTCCGGCAAAGAACTCGGGCGGTGGTGGATCATTGGCACCACGGCCACGACCACCTAGTCTAACCATCCTGCTAACAAGTAACAGGGGTTAGTTCAGCATTGAGCATTTGCGAAGACAAAGAATTATTCATTATCTAAAATGTAGAATGAACGAGGTTTGACGGGTACCACATAGTAGTCGGCAAGACATAGTGGGGTACTTATTCAAATTACTAACCCAAGGAATAACTATGGCTTATCCAACTTTGGGGTGAATGTGGTCACGGGATCCTAATGTTAGAGTTAGTAAATTCATTTAACCCAAATAGAAGAGAGTTCATAGTCCCGGAGTATGGACGAGGAGTAAAAGATTATAATACCACCCAATGGCGACGTGGGCCCGTAAGACACACAACCATGTTAGTAAAACAGTTTTTCAAAGACTAGACTCAACTTCGGCCAAGGAGTTGGAAAGGGGGTTCCTACAGGCAGTCGGCTCTGATACCAACTTGAGACGCCCCCGATTTGACCTTACACTAATCATGCATGCAAATGTGTACGACCAAGATCAAGGACTCACTAGAAGATATCACAACACAACTCTAGACACAAATTAAAATAATACAAGCTTTATATTACAAGCCAGGGGCCTCGAGGGCTCGAATACACAAGAATCAGCGGAAGAAATAATATCTGAGTACATATATAAGTTGAACAAGTTTGCCTTAAGAAGGCTAGCACAAAACATCAACTATCAAAAAGGCAAGGCCTCCTGCCTGGGACCTCCTAACTGCTCCTGGCGTCAGCTGTCTCCATGAGGTAGTAGGCTTTGTCGAGGTAGTAGCAGTCATCAAGTGTGGCATCTGGCTCCTGGACTCCACAACCTGGTTGCATCAACCAGAAAGAAGAAAGAAGGGGGAAAAGGGGAGCAAAGCAACCGTGAGTACTCATCCAACGTACTCGCAAGCAAGGATCTACACTACATATGCATCGGTATCAATGAAAAGGGTAGTATATGTGGACTAAGCTGCAGAATGCCAGAATAAGAGGGGGAGAAGCTAGTCCTATCGAAGACTAGCATCTTCGAGAAACCATCTTCTTGCAGCAACATGGGGGAATAGAGTAGTATAACATATTATAATTATTAAGCATGTTGGAGCAATAACGCCCAGAGATCCTTCCTTGACTCCCCGCGAGGAAGCTATCCCGGAGCCACATATCCATTGAGGTCTCAGTATCCAGTTCTAGTTGTAGCGATCAGGATACAACTCCAACTGTCCGTTACAGTAGGACAGGCTATCGATAGATGTTTTCTTCCCTGGAGGGGTGCACCAACTTACCCACCACGCTTGCTTAACTCCGATCGGACACACCATCAGGTCATGCCCGTCCTCGGCCAAACAATATGCCGCAACCCGACCTAGGCTTAATAGAGAGGTCATGCGCGCCGGACTAAACCCGATGCCCCCAGGGGCCATGGGCCAATCGCTCCGGGAACAACTGCACGTTGCGTACGCGACCGGTGAGTAGACCTGGGCTACCTCCATAAAAAGTTAGGTGCTTACGCGGTCCAACCCGGTGCGCGCCACTCAGTCGCAATGACGCTAGTTATGCTTCGGCTGATGCATACAACGCAGAACGCCCATACTATGCCCATGTGATGGTTAGCGCTATCAGGCCAGAGGCCCCTTGGATCAAATATCCAAACCATTTAGTGTCTTGGGAACGCGGTAACGAGTAGAGACTCATGAAAGATGTGACCCCGTCGCCCCGTCTCGAGGACTTGCGGCGAGGGCTAAGAATGCCCGGCCATGCCTCGTATTCAACTCTCAGGTACCCTCTAGGTCAACCGGTCTCCACATCACTCGCGGGTACCCCTCAGGGTCGACCCGCATTTCCAAGTAACAATTGTAAAGTCATAGTAACCCTAGTAACTGTGTGTCTAACATCAAAGTGAAACCTGAGGAAATCATCCTCGATGGAATTCCACCTGATGTTTATCGTCAAGGTGAACGAAAGAGGAGTCACCCTCGAGGCCCACTCTTGAGGAGTTGCACGATAGTGTCGTTATCGGGAGTAGAGAAAGAGGAATCACCCTCAATGACCATAACCGATGAACTAACCTACAAGTTAACATCAGAAGTGCTGCTGAGGTGTCACCCTCGGCACTCGATAGTAACCCAGTATTGTCGAGCAACTAAGGTGAAAGTGATGTGCGGTGCCGGGGCCTGATCTTTAATCCCGTTTATCAGGTCTTCTGATAATCCAGCGGGGCAGTCGGGACAAAGTGGGGGGGGGTCTCTGATGGATCTCTAACCAACCTATACTAAGAAGTTTAGTATAAACATGTAAGGTATGAAAGCAGGTATCAACAACAGGCTATGCATCAGAATAGGATCATACAAAAGGCAATATCAGTTCTAGTGCAAGCATAAGAGATTAGGGAATAGGCGATATCGGAATGATCAAAGGGGGTTGGCTTGCCTGGTTGCTCTGGCAAGAAGGAGGGGTCATCGTCAATGCAGTCGATCACTGAGGTAGCATCAGTCTCGCGGTCTATCGGAGAGAAGAGGGGGAAGAAACAATAAATACAAAGCATAAAAATGCAACAAAGAAGCACGACAAGTCAACACGCAGTGCTAGGGTGCTATAACGCGGTGCTACACGATACCGGCTAAGGGGGATAAAATCCGGGAAAGTCTCCCCAGTGTTTCGGTTTTTCGAACAGATGAATCGGAGGGGGAAAGTTGCAGGTTCGGTAAGATAGAGATGTGTGGCGGACGAACGGACCGCGTATTCGGATTCGTCTCGTCGTTCTGAGCATCTTTCATATATAAAACTTTTTCATCCGAGCTACGGATTATTTTATAATAATTTTTAAAGTTTTAATTTATTTTCAGAATTAACAGAATTAATTAAATTAGAAAAATCAATTATGACGTCAGCATGATGTTAGCATGACATCAGTGGTCAACTATGGACTTTGACTAGTCAACAGACCGCTGGGTCCCACATGTCATTCACTAATAACTAACTAATCAGATTAACCACTAACTAACTAGTTAGGTTATCTAATCAGAGTTAATTAACTGGTTAAATAATATTAATTTAATTAATTAATTAATTAATTAATTAATTATTTTATATTATATTTTTTATCTTTAAAAAACAGGGGCGTGGGGCCCTAACGTCAGTGCCTCTGGGGGGCCTAACGGGTGCACGGGTACGGGCGACGGGCCCCGGGCACCATGGGGCAGATCCCCGTGGGCGCGGGCGCTACCCGCCTGAGCGACGGGGGAAGCCAGCACGGGCGCCGGCGACCAGGGGCCGTGCGGACGCTGGCGGCGAGGGATCGCGCGGGCGCCGGCCGGGACAGAGTGGCGGGCCGGAGGGGAGGGGGCGGCGGCTGCAGGTGGACGCGGGGCCAACGATGGGAGCGGGGCTGGATGGGCACGGCCATGGGGGGCGCTACCGGCGGCCATGGCCGGCCGGAGCAAGTGCGCCGGGGAGGCCACGCGGTCGAGCAGCGCGTGAGGCGGTGGCACGCGAACGATGAGACTGGGGCGGACGACGCAAGGGCCGCCGGCGCGGGTTGGGGTGTGGGCGCGTGATATGTGTCCAACGTATCTATAATTTTTGATTGTCCCATGCTATTATTTATGATGTTTTGGATATTTAATGGGATTTTTCATACACTTTTATATTATTTTTGGGACTAACCTACTAACCCAAAGGCCAAGTCCAGATTGCTGTATTTTGCCTGTTTGAGGGTTTTACAGAAAAGGAATATCAAACGGAGTCCAAACAGAATGAAACCTTCGGGGGAAATATTTTTGGAGAAAATCACGCACGGGAGACTTTAGAACCACAGAGTAGGGGCCACGAGGTGCCCACGAGGGTGGGGGGCACCCCCCTGCCCAGCGCGCGCCTCCTGCCTCGTGGGTCCCTCGTGAGTCCCCCGATGTCATCTTTCCTCCTATATAAGCCTACGTACGCCGAAACCATCAGCAACAGAGAGAAAACCCTAGTTCCACCGCCGTAACCTTCTGTTCCCGTGAGATCCCATCTTGGGGCATGTTCTGGAGCTCCGCCGGAGGGGGGATCCATCACGGAGTGCTTCTACATCATCATCATCGTCCTCACCATGAGTTGTGAGTAGTTTACCACAGACCTTCGGGTCCATAGCTAGTATCTAGATGGCTTCTTCTCTCTCTATGGATCTCAATACAAAGTTCTCCTCGGTCTTCGAGGAGATCTATTCGATGTAATCTCTTTTTGTGCTGTGTTTGTCGAGATCCGATGAATTGTGAGTTTATGATCAAGATTATCTATGAGAAATATTTGGTGCTTTTCTGAACTCTTTATGTGTGCTCATAATATCCTTGCAAGTATCTTCGAATTATTGGTTTGGTTTGGCCTACTTGATCTATAGTTCTTGCTATGGGAGAAGTGCTTTGCTTTGGGTTCAATCTTGCGGTGTCCTTTCCCAGTGACAGTAGGGGCAGCAAGGCACGTATTGTATTGTTGCCATCGAGGATAAAAAGATGGGGTTTATATCATATTGCTTGAGTTTATCCCTCTACATTATGTCATCTTGCTTAAGGCGTTACTCTGTTCTTATGAACTCAATACACTACATGCATGCTGGATAGCGGTCGATGTGTGGAGTAATAGTAGTAGATGCAGGCAGGAGTCGGTCTACTTGTCTCGCACGTGATGCCTATATACAATGATCATGCCTAGATAGTCTCATAATTATTCGCTTTTCTATCAATTGCTCGACAGTAATTTGTTTACCCGCCGTAAAATATCGCTATCATGAGAGAAGTCACTAGAGAACACTGTGGCCCCCGGGTCTATTCTCAACATATCAATCTACATCTACTTTACTTTTTCCGCTTTTACTTTCTGTTCTTATAAACAAAAATACCAAAAATATAAACTATCATCTCTATCAGATCTCACTTTCGTAAGTGACCGTAAAGGGTTTGACAACCCCTTACCGCGTTGGCTGTGAAGTTCTTATTTGTTTGTGCAGGTGCGAGGGACTTGCGCGTGGTCTTCTACTGGATTGATACCTTGGTTCTCAAAATCTGAGGGAAATACTTGCGCTATTGTGCTGCATCTCCCTTTCCTCTTCGAGGGAATACAACGCAAGCTCGAGAAGTAGCAGCGCGCCCTCGTGCGGGTGACTGCGGCGAGTGCAGGCAGAGGCGCGACAGCGGTGAACGGAGGCGGATCACAGCCGCGAGTGGGTGCCAGCAACGGGAGGAGCGAGCTCGCGCGATCGGGGGGCAGGCGTGGGCCGCGGGCGCGCAGGGGCGTGGCGGCCGGACGGCGAGGCCGCGGGCGTTCAGGATGAGCGGCGAGGGAGCGGTCGGCGCAGGGCAAGGGATACGGGAGATGGGGTCGTACCCCCGGTGCAGGGGTTCTCCGGCGAGGCGCGGGGGAGTCCGTCGAGGAAGGGGTGGAGAAGCGGCGCCGGCGAGGGAGAGGCGGGGACGGTGTGGACCAGTGCAATGGGGGCGAGGTGGCGTCAACGATCCATCTACGACGACGCGCACAGCCGGGGCGATCGTCGAGGTGCAGTTTCCCCCGAGGCAGATCCAATCGGGGAGAGGGAGATCGAGAGGGAGAGGAGTGAGGGGGGAGTGTGCTCGGTTAGGTCACAGAGAGGGGGCCATATAGGCCAGAGGGGTGGGCTGGCCTGGCTGGGCCGTGGCCCAGTTGGGCCATGGGGTCTAGTAGGGGAGGGGGTCTCTGTTTCACTTTTTATTTTTATATTGACTTTCTTTTCTTTTAGTTAATAGCATCTTCTTCAAATAGTTTAGGACACTTTAAATATTTTGCAAAAATGTTAGACCACCACCAATATTAGTTATGGATTATTTGGCACATGATGAACATTTTAGCTTTCGTTTTGAGCAAATTTTGAATTTCACTCACAATTTCAAATTTGAATTCAACTCGAATTGAAAGGAATATGAGACAATGATGATCATATACTTGTTTAGCAAAAAGATTAACTTAACCTCAAGGGTTACTTTAGCATCATTACACCGGGGTGTTACATATAACCTCTCTTGTTTGTTGGGTCAAAGTCATGCATTGACGTTCCACACGTGACCCCACAAAATACGCTAGCTTGTCGCCGGTAACCATGCGAGGGAGTGCCTAAATACAACCACCGCGTGCATGTGGCCCAAACATATGTATGAAGTGTCATGTGGTGTTTCAATATATATATATATATATATATATATATATATATATATATATATATATATATATATATATATATATATATATATATATATATAAACACTATTCTGATCATGGGATCAGAATACTATTCTGATCACAACCTGAACTTCCTGAGTTACAGAACCTGAACTGCTTCCTGTATGAACCCGACCTTCTGGCTATATTCGCAACCGTGCCTCCCCACGCAAATTATTCTGGTCAGTCGTGTTCTTCGTGATGTAAGTTTAATCTGAATATGTCTTTTCGCAACTAAATGTCTGTTTCGATTCGAAGTCTCGCTCGTTGGCGGATTTGCTCTCGGGACGGGATGAACTTGTGTCTGCTACAAGTTTAATGCATGCACTGGATGTTCTCGAACCTCTAACATAATGGGAATTGGGTATAGGTATGATTTTCATTGACAATTTGTTGTCATTTTCAAGGGATTTGATTTCAGGTTGTGTTCTTTGTACGTAGGAGTGGTTTCCACCGCTTCTGTCGATTTGTCGTTTTCCTATGAAGATAGGCGGCAGATTTGTTTGCATTAGTGAGATTGAATCCTTCCTACATTTTTAATTTGGTCGGGCAGGCCCATATAGTCTGAAATCGAGCGATTGGATCTTGTTCCGCCCGTCGTGCTTGGTTCTTCGTTGAGGTAGCATGGTGGGACATCGTTTTGATTTTAGGGGGGAGTAGGATATCGTTCCATATGGCGGTTTGACAAGTTGTAGTCACCCAAGTGATTAAATCTAGAAACCAAATTCAATCATGGGTATCTTTCCAATCATTTTATGGTATGTTTTAAAAGTTGGACTTCTATATTATTTGTGTTAGAACTTCTGTGTTTTTATGCATGTATTAAGGTGATGCTGCAATACCATATATTCTGTTATTGTTATAAAAATATGTGTATGTTTTTTTGTTTTTCATAGTACTCATGTGTGTAAATGTGGAGCTGGTCCATAGACATGTGCATCCTCTTTATCCTTAATCTATATTTGGGGATAGTTTTTTGGATCATCCACGATCTGTAGTAGAAGTTGGAATTCTTCGTTACTCATGGTTGAACTTCTGGGTTTCCATGTTGCAAGGCGATGCAGCATTGTGCTCTATAGTTCTTTGTTTTTTTTGTAATTTTCTATTTTGAATTGGTTTTGAGTTTTTCCCATGGGCAACCATGGGATTGTCCCAAGTAGATTTTGCTACTATATAATTTGCTTTCGTACTTTTTATTTTTTTGTAACATGTTTTCATACTTCGAACCGTGGTAGCACTTCACTACGTATTTGACCTGAACCTACTAGATTTTGCTACTATATAATTTGCTTTTTTTTTGACATGTTCATCTGATGTTTTTCAAAACCCCGAACTTTTCTGTCTTTAAAATTTGAACTTATTAAATAAATTTTGATAATTTTATTTGGATTTTTCATATTTAATCTGTGAAAACCGCATTACGCCTGTCAACCTAGCGCGCACGAATGCGGTAGCACGAGGCCGAGTCGGGGGGG
>LR738710.1:430186279-430311375 GCA_902687465.1 Secale cereale | reverse complement strand
GGGGGGGTGGAAACAGAATAACCGCACTGTGCATGTCAACCTAGCGCGCACCTATGCGGTAGT
The DNA here is from genome assembly GCA_902687465.1 of Secale cereale. Lineage (NCBI taxonomy): Eukaryota > Viridiplantae > Streptophyta > Magnoliopsida > Poales > Poaceae > Secale > Secale cereale. Next base: position 430,311,312 of record LR738710.1, on the reverse strand, counting down.
GCGAGGACGGGTCTGTGGGGAGGGGGGTCAGGACCCCCCTCCCGTCCCCCTATGAGGTCGAGACAGGAATGAGCCGGAGCAGGCGATGACGCGGTGTGCCGCGTCATCGCGTGTGGAGGCGAATCCTTCACATCCGTGACCCCACTATCTATCTTAGGGGTGTGGCTCTGGGATGCGTGCGGTGGGGATGGAAACAAAATAACCGCATTGTGCCTGTCAACCTAGCGCGCACCAATGCAGTAGCGCGAGGCCGAGCCGGGGGTAGGAGGTCAGGACCACCCTCCCCCTGCGAGGTTGGGACAGGAAACGAGCCGGAGCAGACGACGACGTGGCATTACGCATTGTCGTATGCGGAGGCGAGTCCGTCACATCCATGACACCACTATCAATCTTAGGGGTGTGGATCTAGGGTGCGTTGATACATCTCTGTCGTATCTACTTTTCCAAACTCTTTTTCCCTTGTTTTGGACTCTAATTTGCATGATTTGAATGGAACTAACCTGGACGGGCGCTGTCTTCAGCAGAATTGCCTTGGTATTTTTTTTTTGCAGAAATAAAAGTTCTCGGAATGACTAAAACTTCACGGAGAGTTTTTTACAAAACATAAAAATATTGGCAAAATGATACACCGGAGGGGGCCCACATCCTGGCCATAAGTGTGGGGGCGCACCCTCCATCCTTGTGCCCCCCTGGACCTCCACCGACCAGAACTCCAACTCCATATATTCGTGTTCGGGGAGAAAAACATAAGGAAGAAGGATTCATCGCGTTTTACGATATGGAGCCGCCGCCACCTCCTGTTCTTCCTCGGGAGGCCAGATCTGGAGTTCGTTTGGGGCTTCGGAGAGTGGAGATCGTCGCCATCGTCATCATCAACCATCCTCAATCACCAATTTCATGATCCTCACCGCCGTGTGTGAGTAATTCCATCGCAGGCTTGCTGCACGGTGATTGGTTGGATGAGATTTACCATGTAATCGAGTTTGATCCCGAGTATCCACTATGTCTGAGATTGATGTTGCTATGACTTTGCTATGCTTAATGCTTGTCACTAAGGCCCAAGTGCCATGATTTCAGATCTGAACCTATTATATTTTCATGATTATGCATGTGTTCTTGATCCTATCTTACAAGTTGTAACCACCTACTATATTTTATGATCCACATACCCTAAGGTGACAATAATTGGGATTCTTTCTAGTTATTGCCTTACTTTGAGGAGTTCATGTATTCACTAAGTGCTAATGCTTTGTTCTGGTTCTCTAATAAAAGAAGGCCTTAATATCCCTTAGTTTCCATTAGGACCCCGTTGCCACGGGAGGGTAGGACAAAAGATGTCATGCAAGTTCTTTTCCATAAGCACGTATGACTATATATGGAATACATGCCTACATTATATTGATGAATTGGAGCTAGTTCTATGTCACCCTAGGTTATAACTTCTACATGATGAATATCATCCAACACGTATCATCACCGATCCAGTTCCTACGTGTTCGTTTCATATTGATACTTGATTCATTACTTTCGTCACTGCTGCTGTCACCAGCACTACGAAACTGCTACTATTAATTTTTCCACTGTTACTGTTACTTCCATACTACTTTGCTACTAAATACTTTGCTGTAGATATTAAGTCTTTCAGTTGTGGTTGAATTGATAACTGAGTTGCTAGTACTTGAGAATATTTTTGGCTCCTCTTGTGCTGGATCAATAAATTTGGGTTGAATACTCTACCCTCAAAAACTGTTGCGATCCCCTATACTTGTGGGTTATCAAGACCTTTTTCTGGCGCCGTTGCTGGGGAGCATAACTCTATTCTCTGAGTCACTTGGGAGTTATATCTGTTGATCACTATGAGGCCACTAAAGGATGATAGAACCAAGATCATTCCCTCTAGAACGAGGGGAGGTAAGGAACTGCCATCTAGCTCCGCACTTGATTCACCATCTGTTTTGAGTAAGCTTGCGACACCTACACCAGCTATTGATTCTGATATGTCGCATGTTATTGATGATGCCACTTCTACTATGAATGATACTTATGATTCTACTACTATGTTTGATAAAACTATGCCACTGGGCGAATTACTTGATGAACATCTTGCTAGAGCTAGAACTATTGATTATCTTGAAGATAATGATATTTCCAGAACTGATGAAATTATTGAAACCGAAAACTTTGAAACTACTATTAAACCTAGCTCTCCTAGATATGAATTGCCTATTATGCCTGAGGGATATGTTATAAAAGGTGAGGTAGCTAGAGACTTTCTTGCTTGTAATGATAGGAATGATCTTAAGAAATTACTACACAAGTGGAAAGAAAAATCTTTGAATGCTATAATGCAATATGTTCCTGAATTTGCTACTTCACCTATCCGTGTTACTAATAAGGATTATGAATTCTATGTCGATCCCGAGTTAATTACTTCGGTTGAATCTGATCCTTTTCATGGTTATGAATCTGAAACTATTGTGGCACATCTTACTAAACTGAATGATATAGCCAGCCTATTTGCTCATGAGGAAAAAATTCGCTATTACTATATTCTTAAGTTGTTTCCTTTCTTGTTAAAGGGGGATGCTAAGTTATGATTTAATTCTCTTACTCCTGGTTGTGTGCGTAGTCCCCGGGATATGATATACTATTTCTCTGCAAAATATTTTCATGCTCATAAGAACAAGCTGTCTTACAAGAAATATTCAATTTTGTACAAATTGAAGAAGGGAGTCTCCCACAAGCTTGGGCGAGGCTTCTCCAATTACTTAATGCTTTGCCTGATCATCCTCTCAAGAAAAATGAAATACTTGATATCTTTTACAATGGACTAACCAATGCTTCTAGGGACCACCTAGATAGTTGTGTTGGTTGTGTTTTCAGGGAACGAACTATTGAGCAAGCTGGAAAACTATTGAATAAAATATTTAGCAACGATAATGATTGGACTCTTCTAGTACCACCTCCGAAGCCAACTCAGAATAAAAGAGGTATTCTATTTCTCAGTCCTGAAGATATGCAAGAGGCAAAGAAATCTATGAAAGGAAAAAGTATTGAAGCTGAAGATGTTAAGAATTTACCACCTATTATATTGAAGAAATTCATGATCTTGATAACCCGACAAAGGTAGTAGAGGTAAATTCTCTCTATAGATTTGATGAATGTGATATTCCTCATAATAAGTCTGCTAGTCAATGCTTGGATGAGTTTGATAATTTTATTGTTAAACAATAAAACTTCAACGCTTATGTTAGTAGACAACTGAAACGTAATGCTTACACGCTTGAATGCTCGGGTGATTATATGAGTATAACTGTTAATGGTTTTAAGCTTGTTAGTAAATATGCTTCCATGGTTACAACTCAAGTAGAACAAGTACTTAAGGCACAGAATGATTTTCTTAATGAGTTGAATACTAAAAACAAACATAATGCTGTTAGAGTTGTGCCTAGAGGTGGTAAAATGACTCAGGAACCTTTGTATCCCGAGGGCTATCCTAATAGAGTTGAGCAAGATTTTAGAGAATTAATACTGATAAACCTAGTCCTAGTAATAAAATTAAAAAGAAAACTGATAGGACTTTGCATGCTTCAAGTGAACCTGTTATAGATACACCTAAGAATCCCAATGATATTTCTATTTCTATTACTGAGACAAAATCTGGTGATGACCATGAACCTAGTGATACTGTTAATGATGATGTTCATACTGATGCTCAAGCTAGTAATGATAATGATGTAGAAATTGAGCCTGTTGTTGATCTTGATAACCCACAATCAAACAATCAACATTATGATAAGAGAGACTTCATTGCTAGGAAACATGGTAAAGAAAGGGAACCATGCGTTCAGAAACCCTTGCCCTTTCCTCCTAAACCATCCAAGAAAAAGGATGATGAGAAATTTGAACGCTTTCGTGAGATGATTTAACCTATCTTTTTGCGTATGCATTTTACTGATGTGCTGAAAGTGTCTCCCTATGCTAAGTATATGAAAGAAATTGTTACTAATAAAAGAAAGATACCGAAAGCTGAAATTTCCACCATTTTTGCTATTTATACTTTTAACGGTGGAATACCAAAGAAACTTGGATATCCAGGGATACCCACTGTACCATGCTCTATTAAAGGAAATTATGTTAAAACTGCTTTATGTGATCTTGGAGACGATGTTAGTGTTATGCCTTTCGCCTTGTATCGTAGACTTCATCTGAATAAGTTGACACCTACTAAAATCTCTTTGCAAATGGCCGATAAATCAACTCCTATGCCCATCGGTATTTGTGAGGATGTGGCTGTTGTGGTTGCAAACGTTACTATCTTAACAGACTTTGTTATTCTTGATATTCCCGGGGACGACAGTATGTCGATTATCCTTGGTAGACCCTTTTTGAATGCTGCAGGGGCTGTTATTGATTGCAACAAAGGCAATTTCACTTTACATGTTAATGGTAATGAGCATACAGTACACTTTCCGAAGAAACAACCTTAAGTTAATAGCATCAATTCTATTGGAAAAATTTCTACTATTGCTATTGGAGGTTTTGAATTCCCTATTCACAATGTCAAAAGGAAATATGATATTCTTATTGTTGGGGACATGCATATCCCCATTGAGGTAACCTAGTGTTATTCAAAATTTCTTCGATTTCATGTTATTGGAAAGAAGTTTGTTAATGAGACTTGATCAACCTCGTTAACGGATTCATTTTGATGAGCATGAGATGGATGAATTTAGAGAGCAGTACTCTCTGTACCCATCTTTTACTTTCTGTTATTTAGACTAAATAAAGCAAAAAATAGTATTATCCATCTGTTTTCTTATCTACCTGAGCAATAAAAAAATGTCGTGAAAATAAGAGTTCTCCTACTGCCCTGAAAATTTAGTATGATTTTTTATAGAATATTTAAGAATTTCTAGCACTGAACACACACCAGGGGGCCTCACTAGTTGGCCACAAGGGTGGAGGGCGCGCCCTACCACCTCGGCACGCCCGCTGTCCTTGTGGGCCCTACGTGTCCCGCCTCCACTTATTCCAGCACCCATCCACTTTGTCTTCCTGCAGAAAAAATCACTCCACAGCTCTAACTCGTGTTCTTGCTCATTTTGCTGCCATTTTTGATCTCTTTGCTGAAAGCTCCTTTCACAAACCTACTTTGGGGGATTGTTCCTTGGTATGTGACTCCTCCAATGGTCCAATTAGTTTTGTTCGAGTGCCTTATTTATTGCAAAATTTTGCTACTGTGGTGACCTTGTTCTTGAGCTTGCATGTCAAATTTATATGGTCCAAAGTAGTTTTGATGCATGATATAGCCTCTATGCACTTGTAGGAGTAGTTGCTATCAATTTTGTTGAGTTTGGTTCACTTTTATTTTGAGTCACTAAAAATTTCAGAATTTTTCAGAGAAAGAAAATGTCTAGGAGAATGTACCAAGGTGGTTCTTCAAGAAAGCAAGCACTGAGGGTCGGGATACGTGAACCGGACCTTGAACCACCAAGGGGAGCTCAAGTGCGGCCTTGTGAATGGCCGTTAGATGAATTTATGGTTCGCGCAGGTTTCAAGGATGAGTTGGATGCATACGTATAAAATGCCGGCCTTGAGGACTTCATGTCGAATAAGTGCATACAATATTATCAACTCACTGATTCCTTTATGCGGAGGCTTGAGTTTTCATCTAAGCACAATACTCATACGGTCAAATTTGGTGTTTATGATGAATCTTATACCTTGGACCTAGAAGATTTTTGTAATGCATGCGAAATTCCACGGTGGGGCATTCTTAGTGAACCTCACAAATCTGATTACAATTATTTCCTTGCTAGCATCACCGTGGGGAAAACTAGAAATATCACACAAGACACCATAGGGAGCATTCACTTTCCTGCTATACATTATTTTGCTCTCTTTATAGGGAGATGCATTAATGGTAAACATGAGCATAGACACCTTTGCGTTCCAGATCTTTGTGTCCTTAAGTGTGTGGTGTTAGCTGATAAGTATTATAACTTGGGGGCTACTATTGACAGGAGGTTACATCTTAATGCTAAATATGGAGATTTATTTGGAGGGATTTATGCAACTCGTTTAGCTAATTATTTGGGTGTGCCCATAAGAGGATATGATATTGAGTTGCCACCTGCTTTTCTGGATTATGGTGATATGGTACGCTGCCAGTTTCTTGAGAGGAACGAAAAGTACCTCCAATACGGATTAATCTTTGACAGACGGCGTGACATCCATGTTATCTTTCCTGCTCCTGCCTTCTTTAACTTTCAGGTAAAAGGGATATATTTTATAACTAGAGAGGAGGTGAATTAGTATGAGAGAGAGTCGGAGGCCGCTCGCCTCCATGCTGCAACCCTTCAGGCCATACCTCACGCATCCCAGTACAACTCTGATTACAACTTTGGATATCTGCCAGGCCAGCTGTCGCCATAGACCAACTTTGGCAAAAGCCTAAGCTTGGGGGAGTATGTATTTCTCACCGACATTACATTCATGCTCACACATTCATTCCAGTTGTCGGTGTTCATACTTTTTCATTGTATCATCCCTATCAGTTTATTCTTCTCGCTTTCTTCTTGTGAGTTTGAAAAACGTATAAAATACCAAAAATATATTTCTCGCTTCTTTTTGTCTTTTCATTTTTGCTTGTTCTTATAGTAGTTTGTAGTATTAAAAGAAAATCCAAAAAGATTTCTCGTTCTTCTTTTGTTTGTTGGGAGCTTTCCCGTGTAAATAGTTTTTCCCGTTCTTGTTTTACTTTCTTCAGAAAACAAAAACTCCAAAAAATATCAGTGTGTTTTTTTTGAAATTATTTTATTTTTCTTTGGGGCTCGAGAGGAGAAGACCACGATGAAAATAATGAGTGGCTCTCATATGCATTATTGATTATCTAACAAGAGCACATATTACCTTGTCTTCTCCTTTGAATAAATGTTTGCAGATTCCAGCTTAGTCCAATGCACATGCACTCTTATTATTATTCACACCATTCGGTCATGCAAGTGAAAGGCAATAATGACGATATATGATGAATTGATTGAGATGGAGAAAAGCTGGTATGAACTCGACCTAATTTGTTTTTGTAAATATGATTAGCTTCTCGTTCCTGATTCAGCCTATTATGAATGAAACATGTTTGCAATGAAAATTAGATATTTCTGTTACTCATGCCATGTTTAATCAGCTAGGGGTTTATAATGGTTTACCTTGTGTGCCAACATGCTTTTAAAATTGTTGTAATGCAGTATGATAGGATGGTATCCTCCTTTGAATTATTCGAGTGGCTTGACATGGCACACGTTCACGCATGTAGTTGAAACAAAATCAACATAGCCTCCACGATATTTATGTTCATGGTGATTTATCTCAATGCATGCACTCAATGTTGATTAATCTCAATGCATGCTTAGGACCGTTGTGGCTCTCTAATTGGTTGTTTCCTAGTCTTTTTCTAAGCCTTCACTTGTACTAAGCGGGAAGACTGCTTGTGCATCTACTTCCATAAGCCCAAAGTTGTTCCTTATGATTCCACCAAACCTACCTATATGCGGTATTTACCTGCCGTTCCAAGTAAATTTGCATGTGCCAGACTCTAAACCTTCAAATAAAATTCTGTTTTTATGCCTGAATCACTCATGTGGCAACTAGGGGTTGCTTTATCTTCCATGCTAGGTGGGTTATTCTCACGATGAGTGGAATCCGCATGTCATTCACGAGAAAATGGCTGGTAACCGGTATGCCCAATCCCATGCTCAAAATCAAATCAAAATATAATTAAACAAAACTCCACCAGGACTGTTGTTGGTATGGACGGTACCCGTTGTTTTAGATAAGCCATGGAGAGTTGGAAGTTTCAAAGAATCAAATTGGAAGTCCCTTTGAAGTTATTTTGAAACACACTTTCAATTTGGAGTTATTTGGTTTTTATTCAAATCATTTTTCTCCAAAAATAAAATATATGGAAAATTGGGTAAAATGATTCCCTACAGTAGAAAAGTAGAGAAAAATGAGTTTGAAATCATTTTGGTATTTTAAAATATTTTTATTTGGTTTTTAAACGAATTAGTAGTACTGTTCGCTTTATTTAATTTTTTTGTAGAATTTATTTGCTGGTGAAAACATGTTCGTCCTTGAGGAAATTGTTTTCTGAAATTTTTGATATATAATATACCTAAGTAAAAGTTTCTTTTATATTCGTTATATTTAGTTTTCCTTTTCAGTTTTGATATATAAAAAAGTTGCGCGTGCGCCGGTAATTAACTATCGCCCTCGAGCGTAGCATAGTAACAGCATGCCGGCCCAATTTTCTTTTTTTTTCTTTTTTATTTTTTTTATTTTCACTAATGTTTACATTTTTTGAAACAAATTTCAGAAGAAAAAAATAGATTTAAAAAAACTGCAGCTCATACGCGCGCCTGGCCGGCCGAAGGCTTTAAGCTCGTGCGTGGCTTTTCTCCTCTGTTTCGTTTATTTTCGTCTACGTTTAGTACCACATTGCCTAGCTTTTAACCCCTAAGCCTCTATTGCATCTATAAATATAGACCCATAGAACCTCCAAAAATCATTCACAGCGGGTTAAATCAATATTTTGGTTTGAGTCGCTTCCCACAAAATAAAATATTATTTCTTCCCTCTGACGGAATTCTGGAAGTGGTCTCCTCTCTCCGAAGTCGTCTTTTCTCTCCCTATATAGGTATATTTCTTCGTATTTTTTTATACTCCCGTAGCTTATTATTTCTAGACTAGTATGGTAGAATAATTAGATTTATAAACTAGCCCTGTATTTAGACGTTAGACCTAGAATTCTTTTAGCTGTAGCTATGTTTTCTTCCGTAAAACGGCTTGGCCCTGATTTTTCAAATAGCCATAACTTTTTACTCGTTCATCCGAATTAGATCAAACCAACGCCTAGATTTTCGTCTTGATCTCACATATCCATTGAATCTATCAAATAATTTTTTTGCAACTTACAAATTTCGAAATTTGTTCAAATTCATATTCAAACTTCTTTTGATCATATCTTTTCAACCGTAACCCCATTTTCGATAAATCCAATTGCGTCAGATTCATATTAGAGTAATCTTTACATTCACACAACTAGTGTCATCTTTCCAACATATAATTTTGATCTTTTCAAACCTGATAGATTCAAATTTGAACTCGAAGCTTCACATGATCATATCTTGTAAACTGTAGCGCATTTTCAATTGATTCTTTTTTCAAATTGAATCCCTAGGCGTAATCAAACTTCTTGAGCCATCACCACACTTTTTCATCGAAATTAGGATCTGATCTTGCAAAAAAATTGTTTTGGTTCTTTTGGAGTTTTCGCAATCTTCCTTTGCATTTTCTTTTGGGTCTTTGAGCGATTGCTTATGTGCGGATAAAATTGCTTGCTTACGATAGAGTGATCGGAGTGTGACGAGTAGAACTATCAGGAATTATGAGTGCGAAGAATCTTCATCAACAGTACAAGGTAAGTTCACACTTTGATCATACTCTTCAATACCCAGTTTTACTTGCATTAGTTATGCCCTCAAAGTTTTGCATGAATAGGACTTGGATACATATGGGATTGCTTTGTAGTTCACGAGGTAGGAACCTATGACTTGTGATCAATCCCGGTAATATACGCTTTGTTAATTACTTATTGCCTAGCCATGCTCGTAGACGTGGATCGGTATGTGAGATTCATGAAAGTTGCGAGAGTAATAATAATGAAGGGAAAGTTTAAGGCGGCAACATTAACACACATCTGGATAGAATGGTTGGGGCACCGTGGAGAAACTATTGGCTTTCCCTAGGGGATCCCGGAGGACCCGTGTGATCACCCTATGGAATGCCACCCATGCTCAAAGGGATCATATGATATTTCATGTCTAGAAACTTCCATGTGCAGCCACAAGCCATTATGGGCTCTGGCATAGTTAAGTAACTTGTAGGAAATCTTTCCATGATGGGCTAGCAGATGAAGGAGGGTTATAGGTGCACCGGCCTATCTAGCGGTTAAGGGGACCTCTTCAGAAAGACTGTGTCTCGATCATCCGGTTCACAGACATCAAGCAGTGCGAGGAATTCAACGGAGGAGATCGAGTCTTGTGGGGAAAAGTGCACAAACCGTTGTAGAGTGTACAATCTATTCATGAGTAGCCTTGTCCACGGTCATGGACAACTTTGAGTATCTAGAAGTAGATTATTTGTTTATCTCATCACTCTATATAATTAAATTGTTGGGTTACTAATCACATTGGTGATTTTGGGATTGAGTTGGAGGAACCTTCTCAATATTGATTAATTCAGCTGAGTAGTAAATACAATTTATTCCTTTGTTGTAGGGAAAAACTAGCTTTATGCAAAACTAAACTTAGAGCCTCCACCAGCCTAATATGCATGTAGTAATAGATATTGTTAATCATTATTCTATGGTGTGAATTTGCTTGCACATTCAATGTACTGACCTACATGGCTACAACATCTCATGTTGCTGGAATTATCCGACGAGTAAGTGATATGTTATGGTTGCGATGTCTACACTCAACTTTGTCGTTGGTGTTGATGGCACACCACAACCTTGTTGTTACTTCCGCTATGTTGATTGAGGTAATAGTATTTACGTTACCTTATACATTGACATACCTCTGTTATAAATCCTCGAGTACTGTGTGTGTCGCCATACCAATCTAGGGATGACACTTAAGCACAAAGACTTCGACCCGTTCGGGTCATGTCGCTACATGATGGTATCAGACCTCATGTTGACTGTAGGACGTGACCCTAGAAACTGGCAAGCCCGTAAAAAAGGATTTCTCTAAAACTTTATTTTCAAAAAGATTCTTTACCTCTCTTCTTTTCGGAGCTTTTTCAAATCTTCCCTTTTATCTTAAATAGTTAGACAATACCCATTTCCATTTTGACCACTTCGGAGTAAAGAGGATTTCACCATGCATTAGAAGTATTGAAGCTACAACAGTGGATACTCCAAATATTTGAACAGTAAACGACTTTGAAGGGATATTGACCCTTAGAAGACCAAACCCATGTTATGTAGTTACGTTAGATGCGACGATTATGAGCCGTCATTTGTTTGATGTTTTTCCGACGGCCACAAAATAAAACCCGTCTATTCAAAACTATTGTTTGTATTGAGTGTATCTCCATCCATCTCCCGAATCTCATCCCAAAACACTTGGACCCAATAGAGGATGAATGAAGATAGACTTGTATTCTCTGGACCGATGACCGAGCCTGTAGCGACCGCGATCCGAATGGACCGAAGTCTCTGTTCTCTCTGTCATCCCTGGATCGGTAATGCTGACACACACAGTACTTGAAGGATTTATAACAGAGTGGCAATCACACACTTATTACATCGAATATCTCAAAAGAGAACTTATTACAAAATATATGGCATAAGGCCATCTAACACAATAACAGCGGAAGGCTTGGAAGATAAAGTGAGTCCATCAACTTCAACGGCATAGCTGAGTGCATGACAAACGACCTAGCGCACCTTACTCTTCTTCTGAAAATTTTGCAACATGAGTGCAGCCCGAAATGGGTCAGCACATGGAATATGCCCGCAACATAACACAGTAGAGCAAGTAACAGATAAAATGCTATCACTACATGCATATATGGCTGGAGTAGGCTCTAAGGTTATAATGTTTTTGCATAAAGCCAAATTCTCCCTACAACAAAGGAATGAATTTTATTTTAACTATCATGGTAGTTGAAACATCATTGAGAAGGTTCCTCCAACTCAATCCCAATTAAAGCCATCATTATTAACCCAACAATTTAGTTTTAGAGTGATGAGATCACCCCAATAATTAAAGTACCAGATACTCAAGATGTCCATAACCGGGGACATGGCTAATCATGATTATTTTGTACACTCTGTAGAGGTTTGCACACTTTTCCCCACAAGACTCAATCTCCTCTGTTGGATTTCTCGCACTGCATGGTGTTTGAGAAACGGATGACCGAGACACAGTCTTTCAGAAGCATGTACTCTTTACCCCGGGTGGACCCGTACACCTAATTTCCCATACATCTGCTAGTCCACCACTGAAAGAGCTCACACAACATATCCAACTATGCAAGAGCCCATAATGGCATTGTGGCTGCACACGAAAGTTTCTAGCATGAATAGTCTTATGATCCCTTTGAGCCTAGGTGGCATTCCATAGGATAATCACACGGGTCCTCCGGGATTTCCTAGGACAACATTGGATTCTCCAAGTGCCCTGTAACCAATCCACCCAGATGTGTATTATAGTTGCCACATTAAGTTGAACCATTAATTAACAATCTCACATCTGTCATGGATACTCTCAAACCCAGTGCACATCTACGAGCATAGCATGGCAACCTAAGCATAACATAGAAGTAACTCCCAGGGGTTTGAGAATCAAATAGGTAATAGGTTCTACCTCATCATCTACTTTCCAGACCCACATGTTAAGAGATCCTACTCATGCAATGTTTGAGGGTTAAAACTAATGCATAAAACTAGGTAATAAAGGGTTGTGATCAATGTGTTACTTGCCTTGCTGACGATTCGTAAAACCTAGGGACTCGTAGTAGCACGCTTCGCACTCCGAGAATTCTATCGCAAACAAACAATAGCACACATAAGCAATCAAGCAAATAAGCATGGGTAAATCTCAAATAATAAGATCTAACCAGATAGTTCAACTGAAGAACTCCGGTTTGCAAAAAGAATCAAATCAAACGGAGCAACGAAACTCAAACCACAAAAGAAACAAGATCTGTTTATTATATTGTACTAAAGTCAAAATTTTAAAGTACCAAACTCTTGTTCAAGTTAGTTAAACAGAAAGAGGGCTTCGAGACAAAGATCTAGGCGCTTGTTTCACCTGATTCCGACTAATGAGCGAATAGTTATACTAAAACAAAGATTAGGGCAGAAATTGTGATCGAAAATAATCGCGGAAAACGCCTGAAAAAGAAAATGAGAAGAACAGGCTAACGAACGAACGTTCACTGTCTGTTTAAAAGACGAAAAGCGTTCGTTAAAACGAACGAAGGGACGAACGTCCACTAAATAACTAAGCCAATCTAATCTAAAAAAAACCGAACCGATCTAGGGTTTTACCTAAACCAAAAAAAAACGGCGGCGGACAGATCGGCGGCGGCAGCTCCGGCGGCGGGACGTCCTGGTGGCGGTGCGACGACTGCGGGGCGGCGACGGCGGCTCGACACGGCGGCGGCGGCGCGGCGGCTGGCGGCGGCGACGCGGCGGGGTGGCACGGCTGCGCGGCTAGTGCGGTGCGGCGCCTAGGGTTTCGGGGGCGGGGCGGCTGAGCCTCGGGGCAGCGGGCCTAGGCTTATAAAGCCGGCCCGACAGGAGTCCGGGTTGGTTTTGGCCCGGTAGGTCGGTTTGATTTTTTTTAAATAGTCCTAACGCAGGAAAACAAGCAAAAGAAATACTAAACTAAGTCGAAAAATTCCGGAATAAATTTTCGCCGTGCTCTAATAATATTTAGGACAAAGTGAACATTTTTCCAAGACCTAAATGCAATTTTGAAAAACGTGTATTTTTCCTAATCGAATAAAATTGCAATTAAATCCAATTAAATTAAAATATTTGATTTAATATATTTCCTCCAATACTTCATTTATTTTGGGGAAGTCATATTATCTCCACTCATATATTTTAATATGAAATATTTTCGGAGAGAAAAACAATTAAAACCAAAATTATCATTGTTCTGATATTTGAGAAAATTTAAATATGAAAACGGTGAAATCCCCAACTCTTTCCGTGGGTCCTTGAGTTGCTTAGAATTTCGACGATCGCAACACATAAATGCAAATAAAATATGATATGCAAGATGACCTATGTATAACATTCCAAATTGAAAATTTGAGATGTTACAAACCTACCCCCCTTAAGATGAATCTCGCCCTCGAGATTCGGCTTGGCTAGAAAATAGGTGTGGGTGGCCTTTGCATAGATCATCCTCTTGTTCCCAGGTGGCTTCATCCTCGGTACGGTGGCTCCACTAAACTTTGCAAAACTTGATAACCTTGCTGCGGGTGACTCAGTTTGCAAACTCGAGGATCTTGACTGGTTTCTCCTCGTAAGTTAGATCACTATCTAGCTGAATTGCTTCCAGGGGCACTGTACCTCTGAGAGGAATAGCAGCCATCTCAGCATGGCACTTCTTTAGCTGGGAAACGTGAAACACATCATGAACTCCTGACATTCCTTCGAGTAACTCTAACTTGTAGGCAACCTCTCCCATGCGTTACAAAACATGGTATGGTCCCACAAATCTCGGGGCTAACTTTCCCTTAACTCCGAAACGCTTAACACCTCGCAGGGGTGACACCCTCAGGTACGCTCTGTCTCTGATTTCATAGACTACTTTCTTGCGTTTTGAGTCTGCATAATTCTTCTCTTCGGACTGAGCTACCTTCAGTCTATCTCGAATTAGCTTAACCTTCTCTTCTGACTCTTTAATCAAATCCGGTCCAAACAACTGACGGTCTCCAACTCCATCCCACATAAACGGCGTTCGGCATCTCCTTCCATACAATGCTTCGAACGGTGCCATCTTCAAACTGGCCTGGTAACTGTTGTTGTATGAAAATTCCGCGTAGGGCAAGTTGTCATCCCAACTAGATCCATAATCTAGCGCACAAGCTCTCAACATGTCCTCCATAATCTGATTGACTCTCTTGATCTGTCCATCAGTCTACGGGTGAAACGCTGTACTGAACTCTAGCCTGGTACCCAAAGTCTGGCGTAACTGATGCCAAACTTTGAAGTAAACTGTGTTCCTCTGTCTGATACGGTGGTCCTCGGAACTCCGTGCAGACATACAATCCTGGTTATGTATATCTTGGCCAACTTCGCACTGGTATAGGTGGTTTTCAAGGGGATAAAGTGGGCTACATTGGTCAAAAGATCCACTACTACCCAGATAGAGTCATATCCCGATCGGGTTTTGGGTAATCCGGTGATAAAATCCATGCCAAGCTTGTCCCACTTCCATTCGGGTATCGGCATAGGCTGCAGTAATCCTGTTGGCTTCTGATGTTCTGCCTGCATTCTCTGACATACATCACAGACGGCTACATACTCGGCAATGTCCTTCTCCATTGCCGTCCACGAGAAACGTTCCTTCAAATACAAATACATCTTAGTGTTTCCAGGGTGTATCAAGTACGGCAAATCATGTGCTTCCTGTAGTATCAACTTCATGATCTCGGTGTTGTTGGGCACATAGACATGGTCCTCAAACCACAAGGTGTCATGTTCATCCTCACGAAAATCCTTGGATTTTCCTTCACTCATCTTCTCCTTTACTTCGGCAATTTCTTTGTCATCCTCCTGAGCTTCTCGTATCTTTCCCAATAATGTTGACTGAACCTCCAAGGCTGCAACAAAACCCCTAGGAACTATCTCCAAACGAAGCTCCCTTAGCTATTCTGCTAGCTCCTTTGGCAATCCTCTGTTTACTAGGGTATTGACATAACTCTTCTGGCTCAAAGCATCTGCTACGACATTGGCCTTGCCTGGATGATAGTGCAACTTCATATCATAATCCTTTATGAGCTCCAACCATCTCCTCTGTCAGAGGTTCAACTCCTTCTGAGTGAAAATGTACATCAAACTCTTGTGATCCATGTACACATCACAACAATTTCCAATAAGGAAATGTCTCCAGGTTTTGAGTGCATGCACTACAGCTGCTAGCTCCAAATCATGCGTAGCATTATTCAACTCGTGCGGTCGAAGTTGACGGATGCATAAGAAACAACTCTTCCGTCCTGCATGAGTACTCCTCCAATTCCTAAGTGAGAAGCATCGCAATACACTTGGAAATCCTTGCGTATATCTGGCAAGATCAGCACTAGGGCTGTCGTCAAATGTTTCTTCAACTCCTGAAAACTTTCTTCGCATTCTTCTATCCAATGGAATTTTGTGTCCTTCTTCAACAATGCTGTCATAGGCTTTGCAATCTTGGAGAAATTCTCAATGAATCTCCGGTAATATCCCGCGAGTCCCAGAAAACTGCGGATTTCTCCCACTGAGGTGGGTGCCAACCACTCAGTGACTGACTGAACCTTGGTAGGATCCGCTGCTATACCTTGTCCTGATATAACAAGTCCTAAGAATCCAACTTCCTTCAACCAAAACTCACATTTGCTGAACTTGGCATATAACTGGTGTTCCCTAAGCTTCTCTAGAACCAAACACAAATGTTCCTTGTGTTCCTCTTCATTCTTTGAATACACCAAGATACCATCAATTAATACCAGGACAAACTTATCCAAGAATTCCATGAACACCTTATTCATCATACTCATGAAATAGGCAGGGGCGTTAGTCAATCCAAATGACATAACCGTATACTCATAAAGCCCATACCTCCTCGTGAAGGCTGCCATAGGTGTATCCTTTTCTCGGATCTTCAACTGGTGGTATCCTGATCGTAGATCGATTCTGGAGAATACTTTAGCTTCTTGAAGTTGGTCGAACAAATCATTAATCATCGGAAGTGGGTACTTATTCTTAATCGTCACTTCATTCCGCGCCCGATAATCAACGACCATTCTTAAGGATCCATCCTTCTTGTTGACCAAGAGTACTGGGGCTCCCCAAGGTGACGAACTTCGTCGAATGAATACTTTCTCCAATAACTCCTTAATCTGCTTCTTGATCTCCTCCAGATCATTCGCTGGCATCCCGTATGGTCTCTTCGACATTGGTCCGGTGCCTGGCAATAGTTCTATTAAAAACTCAATGTCCCGATCTTGCGGCATGCCTGGTAGCTCTTCTAGAAATACATCTGGGTAATCCTTCACTACAGGCACTTCCTCCTGAACAACTCCCGAGATAGAATTTACTTGGGTCCTCCTAGGCGCATGCCTAGATACATACTTGATACTATTTCCCTCCGGGGTGGTAAGTAAAATCGACTTATTGGCACAATCGATGTTCCCTCCATACATCGATAGCCTATCCATGCCTAGTATCACATCCAATCCTTGTGATTCCAAAACTATCAGATCTGAGGGGAAAACATGGCTTCCAATGGTCAATGGCATCTGAAAACATCCTTGATTTGCCATATATTCAGCTCCTGGTGAGCTTACTAACATAGGTGTCATAAGTACTTTGGTGGGCAACTTATATCTATCCACGAATCCCCTTGAAATGTATGAATGCGATGCACCAGTATAAAAAAGAACTATTGTGGTAAATGACTTAACCAAAAACTTACCGACAACTGCATCAAGCTGCTCTTCAACCTCCTCCACGTTCACGTGGTTCACTTGTCCCCTGTTGAAAGGGTTGGGCTTCTTCCTAGAGTTTCCATTGTCGTTCCCATTCTTCACTTCAGGGCACTCCGTGGCGTAGTGTCCATTCTTCCTGCACTTGAAACAGGTAATGTGACCTAGATCCCTCTTGGAGGGTGTGGCTGGGGTAGAGCGGGTCTGGTTATTGCTTGCTCCATTCCCATTCCCATTGTTGGGGCCATTGTGGTTATGAGAACTCCCTCCATTATGGGTATGGCCTCCATGGTTATGGGTATATCCTCCCGAGTTCGAGGTGAAACGGGGCTTCTGCTGGGCTCCAGAATTGCTCTTTCCTTGTCCATACTTCCTCTTGCGGCTCTCAATCTTCTGCTGCTTCCCTTCAATCATAAGAGCCTTATCTACCAACTCCTGGTAGTTGTTGAATGTTTCCACCATCAACTGTATGCTCATCTCATCATTCAGCCCTTCCATAAACTTCTCCTGCTTTGCGGCATCTGTGGCCACATCATCAGGGGCATAGCGAGATAGAGTACTAAACTCATCTACGTACTAAGCCACAATATGATTTCCTTGGCGCAAGTTGCGAAACTCACGCTTCTTCATGCTCATAGCCCCAGTTGAGACATGGGCGGTGCGAAAAGCTTGCTGAAACTGATCCCAAGTGACATTGGCTATAGGGAAAGTGGCTGTGTAATTCTCCCACCATGAGGTTGCTGGTCCATCCAATTGATGTGTGGCGAAACGCACCTTCTCAGCATCTGTGCAACCTGCAGTGGTCAACCCCCTTCCGATCTTGCGTAGCCAGTCATCAGCAACTATTGGCTCGACACTATTGGAAAGCACCGGCGGCTGCAACCTCAGAAAACGGGCTAGGTTGTCCACGGGTGGTGGTGGTGGAGGGTTGTTGTTGTTGTTGTTGTTGTTGTTGTTGTTGTTGTTGTTGTTGTTGTTGTTGTTGTTGTTGTTGTTGTTGTTGTTGTTGTTGTTGTTGTTGTTCTGATTGTTCTGGTTCTGGACAAGAAGTTGCATCAAAGTGTTCTGCTGTTGGATCAACTGGGTGAGCTCAGGTGGAAACTCAAATCCGGTCTCACGTCTCGAAGGCATCTGATGGGTTCAGAGGGGAGAGATTAGAATAGAATAAGGTCTAGGGGAAATCACTACCCATATGCACATGAGACAAATACAATCATATCACACCAATCAATTTCAAGCAAGGGCATACAAAAGGTCTAGTAGTAATGTTACAAAAGTGCTCAGACTTCTAGTATATGGGGGAAAACTACTATTCATAGGGTGGTCATCTAAAAAATTTGATCGGTGGAAGATTCCATGATATCTGCTCCAGCTTCGTCTTCATAGTCATCATGACTATCATCAGGGTCTGAGTCGGTGTCGTCGATGATGATGTAGTCCTCAGAACGAATCTCCATGGCTTCGTCGTCTTCTCCTCCTGGCGCGGGGTCTCCCATGAATACTCCTAGCTTCCTTGTCACGTCGTCATTCTTCTCCACAAGTATTGCGATTTCCTCCACATATCCGTCACGTGAAGACTTGAGTTCCTCTTCTAGCTCCGTGTTCCTGGTTAATGCCTTTTTCAAATCTATCATTCTAGCGCACATCTGGTGTTCTTGTCGATGAATGTGCTGGTTTAACTCTTGGATGAAAGCTGCAATGGACCGGTCCTTCCGGGTACTGATCACGTCCCATTGCTCATCTCGGCGCCCACATATCTGGTAAATAGTGTCGTTCAGCTCCTATTTGTAGACTTCTCCAATTCATCCCATTGTAATGTGAGCTGCCATACTCTTGCCTAGGCTCCAGGTTGGTGCATCAATGGAAAACTCTATGGGCTCAGTGACTGTGGCAGTGTAGGTCCCGGTGAAGGTTGGTATTCCGATGTTCAGGTACCTAGTGACTTCCTTCAAGTGTCGTCCAAAAGGTGTGTCTTCATCCGGTTGGGTAAACTTGTTCCTTGAGTCCACCATCCTAAAGAGTAGAAAATGGAGAGGAGTCAGAAATGAGTAGAGAAGAGTGACATATGGCTCATCTTAGTGGTCGTGTCCTACATTCAGCGTGTGCTCTGATACATCTTGTAGAGACCACGATCCGAATGGACCGAAGTCTCTATGCTCTGTGTCGTCCCTGGATCGGTAATGCTGACACACACAGTACTTGAAGGATTTATAATAGAGTGGCAATCACACACTTATTACATCGAATGTCCCAAAAGAGAACTAATTACAAAATATATGGCATAAGGCCATCTAACACAATAACAACGGAAGGCTTGGAATATAAAGTGAGTCCATCAACTCCAACGGCATAGGTAAGCGCATGACAAACGACCTAGCGCACCTTACTCTTCTTCTGAAAAGTCTACAACATGATATGTTGCAGCCCGAAACGGGTCAGCACATGGAATATGCTGGCAAGATAACACAGTAGAGCAAGTAACAGATAAAATGCTATCACTACATGCATATATGGCTGGTGTAGGCTCTAAGGTTATAATGTTTTTGCATAAAGCCAATTTTTCCCTACAACAAAGGAATGCATTTGATTTTAACTATCATGGTAGTTGAAACATCATTGAGAAGGTTCCTCCAACTCAATCCCAATTAAGGCCATCATTATTAACCCAACAATTTAGTTTTAGAGTGATGAGATCAATCCAATAATTCTAGTACCAGATACTCAAGATGTCCATAACCGGGGACACGGCTAATCATGATTAATTTGTACACTCTGCAGAGGTTTGCGCACTTTTCCCCACAAGACTCGATCTCCTCCGTTGGATTTCTCGCACTGCATGGAGTTTGAGAAACGGATGACCGAGACACAGTCTTTCAAAAGCATTTACTCTTTACCTCGGGTGGACCCGTACACCTACTTTCCCCTACATCTGCTAGTCCACCACTGAAAGAGCTCACACAACATACTCAACTATGCCAGAGCCCACAATGGCATTGTGGCTGCACACGGAAGTTTCTAGCATGAATAGTCTTATATTCCCTTTGAGCCTGGGTGGGATTGCATTGGATAATCACATGGGTCCTTCGGGATTTCGTAGGACAACACTGAATTCTCCAGGTGCCCTGCAACCAATCCACCCAGATGTGTATTAAGGTTGCCACCTTAAGTTGAACCATTAATTAACAATCTAACATATGTCATGGATACTCTCAAACCCAGTACACGTCTACGAGCATAGCATGGTAACCTAAGCATAACGTAGAAGTAACTCCCAGGGGTTTGATAATAAAATAGGTAATAGGTTCTACCTCATCATCTACTCCCAGACCCACATGTTAAGAGATCCTACTCATGCAATGTGTGAGGGTTAAAACTAATGCATAAAACTGGGTAATAAAGGGGTGTGATCAATGTGTTACTTGCCTTGCTGATGATTCGCAAAACCTAGGGATTTGTAGTAGCACGCTTCGTACTCTGGGAATTCTACCGCAAACAAACAATAGCACACATAAGCAATCAAGCAAAGAAGCACGGGTAAATCTCAAATAAGAAGATCTAATCAGAAAGTTCAACTGAAGATCTCCGGTTTGCAAAAAGAATCAAAGCAAACGGAGCAACGAAATTCAAACCACGAAAGAAACAAGATCCGTTTACTAAATTGTACTAAAGTCAAAATTTTAAAGTACCAAAATCTTGTTCAAGTTGGTTAAACAGAAAGAGGGCTTCGAGACAAAGATCTAGGCGCTTGTTTCACATGATTCCGACTAACGAGCGAAAAGTTATACTAAAACAAAGATCAGGGCAGAAATCACGATCGAAAATAATCGCGGAAAAACCCTGAAAAAGAAAACGAGACGAACAGGCTAACGAACGAATTTTCGTTGTCTGTAAGTAAAAGACAAAAAGCGTTATTTAAAACGAACGAACGGACGAACGTTTGCTAAATAACTAAGCCAAAAAAACCGAGCCGATCTAATCTAAAAAAACCAACCCGATCTAGTGGTTTACCTAAACCAAAAAAAACCGGCGACGGGCAGATCGGCGGCGGTGGCTCCGGTGGCGGGGCGGTTGGATGGCGCGGTGGCGGCTGCGGGGTGGCATGGTGGCGCGGCGGCTGGCGGCAGCGGGGTGTCGGTGTGGCGCGGCCGCGCGGCTAGGGTTTCGGGGGCGGGGCAGCTCGGCCTCGGGGCAGCGGGGCCTCGGCTTATAAAGCCGGCCTGGCAGGTGTCCGGGTTGGTTACGGCACGGTAGGTCGGTTTGACTTTTTTAAATAGTCCTGATGCAGAAAAACAAGCAAAAGAAATAGTAAATGGAGTCGAAAAATTCCGAAATAAAATTTCACCGTCGTCTAATAATATTTCAGACAAAGTGAACATTTTTCCCGGACCTAAATGCAATTTTGAAAAACGCGTATTTTTCTTAATCGAATAAAATTGCAATAAAATCCAATTAAAACAAAATATTTGATTTTAATATTTTCCTCCAATATTTCATTTATTTTGGAGAAGTCATATTATCTCCACTCATATAGTTTAATATGAAATATTTCTGGAGAGAAAAAGAATTCAAACCAAAATGATCCTTGTTGCGATATTTGAGAAAATTCAAATATGAAAACGGTGAAATCCCCAACTCTCTCCGTGGGTCCTTGAGTTGTTTAGAATTTCGAGGATCGCAACACAAATGCAAATAAAATATGATATGCAAGATGACCTATGTATAACATGCCAAATTGAAAATTTGGGATGTTACACAGCCGGAGGCAGATCTATGGACACAAAACATTGAGGATCACTTCAGGAAAAAAATTATTACAAGGAAGTATGAGGTTCAATACGCTCTTCAGTACTTTACAAAAAGTGCTACAACATGGTGGAAAATGCATCAAGCCATAGAAGGATGTAATGGAGCAAAAGGTTGGGAGAAATTCAAGAAGACTCTGTTAAAATCCCGTCTCATCCGAAAGCACGGTGACAACCTGAAGAAGAAACCTTGTGCCTGCAAGATTTTTGGAGAAATAGTACACACCCAGGAGGAGCACAAGGATGAATGCCCTCATTGTGAGGAAAGTCACCCAGCTGAAAAATGCCCAACTAGGCAGATTACTTGTTTCTTGTGTGAAGGGACTACCCACGACCCTGCTCGGTGTCACATTTACCCCATGGTATAATGAACTATCCACCGGAAGAAATAAGCAATGAAACAAGCCCTCGTGGAAATTTTAGAAGAACCTGTGATGAAGGAAGATGTGGAGGGCACACACGAGGAAGACCCAATTAAACTTTGCACCAAGTCATGCTATTCATGTGGAGAAGAAGGTTACATTTCCCAGCATTGTTCGAGGGAGTATCTAGTAGAATTTCCAACAATGGAATTTGAATATGACCCATAGGAAATAGGAGCCCTGGTCGGCACAAAGAAGTCGAGGAAGAGAAAGAGCACGTGCCCCCAGAACAACCCAATTTCTGTGAAAAAGGACCTGAGTCACATCACAGGTTAAAGGTGCAAGGATTTAGGTCATTACACTAGCAACTTCTCCGCAAGGAAGCGAAGAACCCTGGGAACCAAGATAGTCACCATGAAGTCCCTAGATTTGTCGGATGTCATTTGTTTATGCTGCAAGGAAGTGGGGCATTTTGCCAGAGAAGTTCAGACCTGAGGAAAGATTGAGCAGAGTAGTTGAGATCTTGATATTGGAATAAAGCATGTAAATAAATGTGGAATACACTTTTCATTGGGATGTTGAGTTGAGTTGTGAAAAGGACATTGTAATAGTTCGGAAGCAACATAATGTGATATGTTTGGAATCTAATATGAAATGTTATGAGTTGTTGGTTGAGTGTGAGTGCCTCTCTTGCCATCTCACCCATACTAAAACCTTGAACCCATGGACAAGCTGACCCAAACCTTTCTCGGACAAACAACCACATTTCACCCAAGTAAATACATACATTATCCTGAGTACCCCTTCTATCCTATACCTACACATGAAAACCCTTTACGAGTCTATTCACAAGGGCCCGGAAACGATCATGACCCTTACTAGCGATCAGGACTACACAAAGATCCTGAAGAATATGATGAAGCATATTCACCTTGAAGGAGAGGCAATCTACAAGGGTTATCCTTTCCTGGAGAATGATGTTGAACTTTGGTACGTGGAGGTACACCTCCATCGTGTGAAAGGAGTTTGCCCAAAAACTATGGGTCAATACTTTTTCATCTCTCGAGTACCATGAACAACATTCTTCGACTCTATTCATGAAGCTGCTATGGAGGTCATACGTCAGATTGGAGAAATACTCGAAGCAATACTTCGTCACACTCAGGAATGGCTGAGTGGGGTTCATGCAGAGATGATGGAGATGAAGCACATCGCCCTATGATGAAGGAAAACATCGATGAATTCAAGAGTCACATTGCACAATTCCAGTGGGACTGAAGCATCCTCAGCAAGGACAAATGAATAAAGATGGAAGGAATGCTTAACCATATCAAACTATGTGGATGGCAGCATTTGTAGAGAAGCACCTTTGAAATTTGAGTGTTGAATAGTGGTTTAGGATGTACTAAAAGATTTGATATGAGGAGAATATGAATTACTGATGAACCAATGCATCTTTTTGGGGCGATACTTTTCTGTGTGAACATTGGACCAATGGAAAGGAAAATGTTGCTCCAAAGAGTGGAGTTTGCACAAAATAAGTTGGAGTTTATTCTTGATATGATGCTTACCCCAAGGGAATGAAGGAAATAAGTACAATTGGATTTAAAGAGGGTGTAATGCTGGAGTGTGGAGAAATAGTGACTCCAAGGATGAGTTAAGGATATACAAGTTCTGAAGTGGGCCCATAAGCCGAGGACCCAAGGAGGCTATGTAATCACAAGGAAACCATGAGACTTGTCAGAAGTAATATGTTTCTGCTGTAATGAAGCAGGGCACTTTGCTAGAGATTGTCCCAAGGAGAAGGAGACTTGTGCTAAGTAGTTGAGTTGAAGCATGCAATGGAAATGTAGTAGATTGTAATAATTTGAGAATTGATAAAGTTAGCATCATTCATATTGATTTGGATTTTGTGAGTTGTTACTATATAGGCAATGAGTGAAATCATGATATGTGGAATAAGATTTTGAAGAAAGCATGTGTTTTTCATTTTAAGGGTGGTAGAACCCAACACCGTTACCCGAATATAAGAGCTAGTATGTCAGACTTTGGAATGGACCACTCAATGACGAGTCCGAGTAATTACATCTTGGTTGGTACCAACAGAAGGAAAGGCTACAGTACAATTGTATGGAGTCAAAAATTCTTGAAAGCTGGATGTTGGAATGATGGTCAGATGCAACCCAATGATGAGTGCAAGTATTACAAGTGATGAGATGGACCATAAACCACATGCCCCAGGACCTGTCAAGAAGTAAGCACACTCTTGCTGAAAGAAAACCCATGGAAGAAGTTACTACTTTGACAACAGACGATCTTATAGGAGTTTACGCAAACCCCGAGAGTTGTGAAGAATGATAGATGTTTGTTTGGCTTGCAGAACCCATGGAGTTATCCGAACTTAGTACACCAACAAGGGAAATTCTGCAATGCTTGTGAGGACGACCGAGTGTTAGAATGTGAGATTCACTAACCATATACAGGGTAATGATTTGGGTGCGGAATGGATTGATCACCATACCGACTTACTCTTATTATTCTCCTATGTTATACGGGATGGTAAATCTGAGTGACTTACCCATAGTAGAGAGACGACGATACCAAAACTTAGAATCATATGAAAAAATTTCCCTTGTACAAGGCAGTTGTTGCCAACCGTAGGTCAAGCCCAGACCCGTTTTCTGTAGGGACCTAGTTAATTTGTTTGATGACCACCATGAGATATCGATAGTTGTTTATTATTGGCGCCAGATCTGTTAGCTAAGAAGAACCGGTCTCGGAAGAACTTTACCAAGATGATAGGACACAAGAATTGAGGACAAAGGTTATGCCACTACCGGAAGAGCGCAGAGAAGGAATTATCCTGAAGATCTGAGAAGATCGACACTAGCAACAATAAGGATGTAGTACTCGAGTTTTGATGGAACCGTAACCATGCTTCTAAGGCTGTTAGCACCCGAGACCTTCGTGACAATTGATGGATTTTTTAGGAGACTCCGAACCTAACCTATTTCTTGCAAGCCTCTTCGAATCTCGAGGGCGAGATTAGTTTTAAGTGTGGTAGGTTTGTAACATCCCAAAATTCTCAATTGGAATGTTATATTAAATAAATAGTTTTGATTGTTTGTTTGATTGTGGTGTGGTAGCTGGGGTGAAACTGAGTGAAATTTGAAATTTTTGAAAGTTGAATGAGAGGGAATGAAATGACTTTCCCAAGCTTTCACCTTGCATTTATGATCTCCATGAATTCCAGTTCATTTCATCACAAAACCCTAGAGTGAAGATGACATTACTTCATCCATTTAAATAAAACAAAAGGGTTTTGAAAAGATTTGAATTCCATTTAGAAATATTTCAAATTTGGAAACTTAATGCAACTCAATGAGTTTCATGAGAGAATATAAAATGACTTCTTCAAATGCTAAGAAAGAGAGCTGGACGTTTTAAAGAATCAAATTGAAAGTCCCTTTGAAGTTATTTTGAAACCCACTTTCAATTTGGAGTTATTTGGTTTTTATTCAAATCATTTTTCTCCAAAAATAAAATATATGGAAAATAGTGTAAAATGATTCCCTATAATAGAAAATTAGAGAAAAATGAATTTGAAATCATTTTGGTATTTTAAAATATTTTTATTTGGTTTTTAATGAATCAGTAGTATTATTTGCTTTATTTAAATTTTGTGGAACTTATTTGCCGCTGAAAAAATGTTCATCATTGAGGAAATCTTTTTCTGAAAATTTTGATATGTAATATACCTATGTAAAAGTTTCTTTTTTTCATTATATTTAGTTTTCCTTTTCAGTTTCTATATATAAAAAAGCTGTGTGTGCGCCGATAATTAACTGTCGCCCCCGAGCGTAGCATAGTAGCAGCAGGCTGGCCCGTTTTTTTTATTATTTTCATTAATTTTTACGATTTTAAACAAATTTAAAAAAGATTTCAAAAAATAAAACTGCAGCTCGTACGCGCGCGTGGCCTGCCAAAGGCTTTAGGCCCGTGCGTAGCTTTTCTTCTCTGTTTCGTTTATTTTCGTCTAAGTTTATTCCCACATTGCTTAGCCTTTGACCCCTACGCCTCTATTGCACCTATAAATATAGACTCATAGATCCTCCAAAAATCATCCACATCGGGTTAAATCAATATTTTGGTTTGACTAGCTTCCCACAAAATAAAATATTATTTCTTCCCTCCGGCGGGAATTCTGGAAGTCGTCTCCTCTCTCCGAAGTCATCTTTTCTATCCCTATAAAGGTATCTTTCTTCATATTTTTTTTATACTCTCATAGCTCATTATTTGTAGACTAGTATGGTAGGATAATTAGATTTATAAACTAGGCCTGTATTTACAATTTAGAGTTAGAATTCTTTTAGCTATAGCTATTTTTTTCTTCCGTAAAACAGTATGGCCTTGAATTTTCAAATAGCCATAACTTTTTACTCGTTCATCCGAATTAGATGAAACCAACGCCTTAATTTTCGTCTTGATCTCACCTATTCATGGAATCTATCAAATAAACCTTTTGCAACTTTCAAATTTCGAAATTTGTTCAAATTCATATTCAAACTTCTTTTGATCATATCTTTTTAACCGTAACTCCGTTTCCGATAAATCCAATTGCGTCGGATTCGTATTAGAGTAATCTTTCCATTTGCACAATTAGTGTCATCTTTGCAACATATAATTTTGATCTTTTCAAATTTGATAGATTCACATTTAAACTCGGAGCTTCACTTGATCATATCTTGTAAACTGTAGCGCCTTTTCAATTGATTCTTTTTTCAAATTGAATCCCTAGACGTAATCAAACTTCTTGATCCATCACCACACTTTTTCATCGAAATTAGGATCTGATCTTGCAAAATAATTTGATTTAGTTTTTTTTGGAGTTTTCGCCATCTTCCTTCGCATTTTCTTTTGGGTATTTGAGTGATTGCTTATGTGTGGATAAAATTGCTTGCTTACGATAGATTGATCGGAGTGTGACGAGTAGAACTATCAGGAATTATGAGTGCAAAGAATCTTCATCAACAGTACAATGCAAGTTTTCACTTTGATCATACTCTTCAATACCTAGTTTTACTTTCCTTAGTTATACCCTCAAAGATTTGCATGAGTAGGACTTGGACACATATGGGATCGCTTTGTAGTTTATGAGGTAGGAACCTATGACTTGTGGTCAACCCCGGGAATATACGCTTTGTTAATTACTTATTGCTTAGCCATGCTCGTAAAAGTGGATTGGATTGAAAGTTCCGAGAGTAATAATTACTAAGGGAAAGTTTAAGATGGCAACATTAACACACATCTGGGTGGAATGGTTGGGGCACCCAGGAGAAACCAGTGGCTTGCCCGGGCACTTTGAGAAACCAGTGTTTTCCCTAGGGGATCCCGAAGGACCCGTATGATCACCCTTTGGAATGCCACCCAGGCTCAATGGGATCATATGATATTTCTTGCCTAGAAACTTCCATGTGCAACCACAAGCCATTATGGGCTCTGGAATATTTAAGTAAGTTGTGGGAAACCTCTCCATGATGGGCTAGCAGATGTAGGGGGATTGTAGGTGTACCGACCTATCTATCGGTTAAGGGGACCTCTTCGGAAAGACTGTGTCTCGATCATCTGGTTCTCAAACATCAAGAAGTGCGAGGAATTCAACGGAGGAGATCGAGTCTTGTGGGGAAAAGTGCACAAACCTCTGCAGAGTGTACAATATATTCATGAGTAGCCGTGTCCCCGGTTATGGACAACATTGAGTATCTAGAAGTGGATTATTTGTTGATCTCATCACTCTATATAATTGAATTGTTGGGTTACTAATGACATTGGTGATTTTGGGAATGAGTTGGAGGAACCTTCTCAATATTGATTAATTCAGCTGAGTAGTAAATACAATTTATTCCTTTGTTGTAGGGAAAACCTAGCTTTATGCAAAACTAAACTTAGAGCTGCCACCAGCCTAATATGCATGTAGTAATAGATATTGTTCATCATTATTCTATGGTGTGAATTTGCCAGTACATTCAATGTACTAACCTACATGTCTGCAACATCTCATGTTGTAGGAATTATCTGACGAGTAAGTGCGGTTGCGATGTCTATACACAACTTTGCCGTTAGTGTTGATGGCACACCACAACCTTGTTGTTACTTCCGCTATGTTGATTGAGGTAATAGTATTTACGTTACTTTATACATGTGATTTACCTCTGTTATAAATCCTTGAGTATTGTGTGTGTCAGCATACTGATCCAGGGATGTCACTTAAGCTCAAAGAATCCGACCCATTCGGGTTGGGTCGCTACAATGCGTGCGGTGGGGGTGGAAACTGAATAACTGCATTGCGCCTGTCAACCTAGCGCACCCCATTGCGGTAGCGCAAGGCCGAGCCGCATATGGTTTTTGTTTGTAGGTGAATTTTGAATTTCTATATTGTTTCTAAGTTGTGTATTTTAGTGAGATATGGACTTCATATGTTTTTGTATTTGAACTTTTTTTCTAAGTGTTTATTTATTCATATGCCTTACTTCGCTTGATAGTGTACTCGAACTTCTATTCTTTATTTTTTGAACTTCTTCTTTGTTTGTAATTGCTTATTCTTGTGTATGTATTTTACTTCCCTCGGTAGTGTACTTGACCTTTTGTTTGCCATCCATTTTTGGTTTTAAGGTATACTAGCGGATTGTTATTTTGATCTTGTCTTTTTAAAACAGATGCATTCAATTGGCGCATTCATTTTTGAGCAGATGTATTTACCTTTTAGTGGCTGGGGGGTAAAACTGTAATTAACCCCACGCTCCAACACCCACCACAGAGGGGCATTAACTGGCCATCTCCCTCGTGACCAACTGTTAGAAATCGCTCCCACCTGTCGGTCGCTCTCTTCTCCCTCTCTGACGCTCCGCTCCCTTCGTCCCCTCCAATCTCCCTTGACTTCTCCGCCGTTGTCTGCTGCGCTCGTGACTGGAGTAACCAGCGCATGCCCCGCTCCTATTTCTGCCCCATGCACCACTCTCCCTCGCCCAACCCACTCTCTTCTCCTCTGAAGTGAAGCCTCAACTATCTACGCGGTTCCAAGGTGCGCGTGGCGTCGTGGGGATGGAAGAACTGCCGCGGATTCATTCATTGGGGTTGTTTGGAGAGGTACAAATGTTGGCTCCCCCCAATGCTTGCTCTTAGTTTTCACCAGATCTGTCGATCTCTCTCTGTTTCTTCTTAGTGCTCTCGCATCTGCCTCCTACCTTTTCTTCTGATGGTTGGGTGGAAGATTATGTAGGGTTCTTATGCGTGTGGTGGGTGGATTCCATTCCCCATTGGTCAATCTTATCCATGAGATGCTTGTGTGTGCTATTTCATCCTTCAGACTTGTGTGGATTTCATTTCCCCTTTGGTAATTTCACCAGTGAGATGCATGTAAGAATGGTGTGGTGTGGTGATTTCTATGGGCTCCGATGTATCTAAATGCATTAATGTTATTGATTTCATAGTCTAGGTTGTGTTTGTCACATGCTAGTTAGTTTATTAATTATGCTATTGTTGTGCTTGCCTAGATGTGCTACTGTTCATCTTCCATAATTGTTGATGTGTTTTAGTTGTTTCATCTCAGGGTTTGATCTAGTTGCTTTTTGTATTGTTGTATGATTTTCTACTTGATAATTATATGTAATTTCTTCCCTCTTTTTTACAGGTTGATCTAGGTTTTGGAATACCATTCATCAAGGGGTGGTGTTGTCATGGCTTCAAAACCTTCTTCAGGTATTTTAATGTATATGCATCTTGTATTTGAAATAGGAGTTTTCTTTTATGTGTCTGCCCGTATCTTCACTTGGTTGTCTTGTTGGACTGCCTATGTTTAAGAGTGTGACCTTCAAACATGTGCGATGTGTATGCATTTTACTCTTAGTTTTAGTTAGTAGAGTGTTGCTTAATTTTTTTTGATGAATTACTGGTGAACTATGTTACCAAGTGTGTTTGGACTTCCCAAATGTTTCACATTTATAATGTATATTTTTGTATTTTTGTGATCATTTTCATTGTATTGATAAGTAGTTTGGTTTGTGGAATAGTATTTCTGCTCATGCTTCATCTTTTTTATGTACTACTTCCTTGTCACATAGTTGAACTTCTGGTTTTAATTATTTTTGTTCATAATGAAATTTGGTTGAACTTCCGTGTAAGCATTGTTTTACTGCTTTGTTATGTATTGTTGAACTTCTGGACATTCGTGTATAAATAGTACTCCCATTGGTGTAGATTGTTTTATCTTTAGTATGTAGATTGTAGATTGTGCATTGTTTTACTACTTTATTAGGTACTATTTAACTTCTGGAGGTTGGACATTCGTGTATATGTAGCACTTCCTTTGGGTAGATTTGTGGATTAGAACTCAGCTGCCTTTTTACTTCCATTTTTTGTAGTTGGTGATCAATTTAATAGTTCTGAAAAAAATGCATGTGATCAAGATGGAGCTTCCGAAGTTAATACTGATGCTCCAAGATCTGATGCGGTAAACCACCAATAATTCCTTTAACTATAATTGATGAGGTTGCTATGAGCCTTGAGAAAAAATTAAGCCTCGAGGATCTTGCTTCTGCAGCTCTTGCTTCACCTAGTATGTGCAACTCCTTTTCTTTTATTTAAATTCTCGGGCCATGTTTTTGAACTTGTTCTTGTCGTGTGTTTTTGTTTTTGTTCCTCACTATTTTCCTTTTTGCTATGTTTTTTGTGTTCTTGCAGATGTATCCACAGAGGAGGAAGTTGTCAACACCCTCAACGATGTACTATCTGACTTAGGTGTGCCAGATAACAGTTCCGCGGCCGAGTAGGGGGCCCATCAGTTGAAGGTTGTGATTCTGTTCTGGAGCCTTTATGCTCTCTTGAAATGCCTTTATGCTCTCTTCAAATGTCAGAGTCGCAGTCCCAGTCTGTTGATGGCACTGAACCTGTGATGCAAGAGGAGTATGTGCCCATTCAGCTTCTTCCAAAGGATCAACACAAGATGAAGAAGCAAGCAGATTTTGATAAGAAGATGGCCGCCCGCCTTCAGAACGGTTCTCATGTTTCTGAATCTAGTGATCTTGCTGAGCTCACAATTGGGCATGGCTCAGTTGGTGAAGAAGACGTGTTGTGTGCCACTGATGGCATGGTTGCCCTTGTGAAGAAGAAATTCAAGAAGACCGTGGCTAGGAAGCATTTAGTTGGTGAAGTTACTCCTCAGAGGAGACCACGTGTTTCAAATTCTGCAGGACCAACTGTGGGTGAACTTCCTTTAGTGGAAAGCCAAGTGCATGGTGGTACGCCACGTCGTAGTCCTAGTGTGGTTGCCACTTCAGCGCCTACACCTTCTCCGCCTATTGCTGGTGCATCTAGTAAGGGCAAGAAATGCGGCGTTAAACATAAGGTTGCACTAGCAAAGGTTAACAAGGGTTGCAAGAAGCGTTCTCGTGTTAATCCAAACGACTAGGGTGATGTTGATTTCAATGCTGACGAGGAGGGTGACGATCATGGTGGTGCTGCTGATCAGGTGTGAATCTCTCAAGTTTACTATTTTGAGAACATTTGTAGATTTGTTGTTATATTTGTGTATGTAGTACCGCCTTGGTGTACATAGCTGACCTTCTGCTTACATACATGAAGAAATTAGCTGAGTTGCTTGGTTTATATGGTATTACTACCTTTGTGTACATAGCCGAACTTCTAGATATATATGCATGAAGAAATTAGCTGAACTTCTTGGTATACATGGTTTTAATGCCTTGGTGTACATAGTTGAACTTCCGCTTTATAAATTTTCAACATTTAGAAAGCAGCTTAACTACTGATCATACAAGGTTGTACTGCCTATGTAGACATAGTTGAACTTCTGAAATGTACAATGCAAACATTTAGAAAGTAGTTGTACTTCTTGTTTTTAATGGTTGGACTTCTCCTATATACATTTTTTGGTCCATGCTCTATTTGCTTGTGTTGTTTTTCCAATTTAGCACTAGTGGACTTCTGGTTTAGTTTGTTTATCTCATTGTTCTGCCTTTTTCCCTGTTACTGCATTTTTTGCAGTATCAACTTGTGAAGCGGTGATACGTCTCCAACGTATCTACTTTTCCAAACCCTTTTGCCCTTGTTTTGGACTCTAACTTGCATGATTTGAATGGAACTAACCCGGACTGACGTTGTTTTCAGTAGAACTGCCATGGTGTTGTATTTGTGCAGAAATAAAAAGTTCTCGGAATTGCCTGAAAATCCACGTAGAATTATTTTCGAAAATTTAAAAAATACCTGCAAGAAGATCCAGACCAGGGGGGCCACACCCTGTCCACGAGGGTGGGGGCGCGCCCCCCTGCCCAGGGCGCGTCCCCTTGCCTCGTGGGCCCCATGGTGCTCCACCGACGTATCCCCAGATCCTATATATTCACTTTCGGGGAGAAAAAAATCAAGGATAAAGAATTATCGCGTTTCACGAGATGGAGCCGCCGCCAAGCCCTAATCTCTCTCGAGGGGGCTGATCTGGAGTCCGTTCACGGCTCCGGAGTGTGGATATCATCGCCATCGTCATCATCAACCTTCCTCCATCATCAACTCCATGATGCTCACCGCCGTGTGTGAGTAATTCCGTCGTAGGCTTGCTGGATGGTGATGGGTTGGATGGGATCTATCATGTAATTGAGTTAGTTTTGTTAGGGTTTGATCCCTAGTATCCACTATGTTCTGAGATTGATGTTGCTATGACTTTACTATGCTTAGTGCTTGTCACTAGGGCCCGAGTGCCATGATTTCAGATCTGAACCTATTATGTTTCCATGAATATATGTGTGTTCTTGATCCTATCTTGCAACTCTATAGTCACCTACTATGTGTTATGATCCAGCAACCCCGAAGTGACAATAATCGGGACCACTCCCGGTGATGACCATAGTTTGAGGAGTTCATGTATTCACTATGTGTTAATGCTTTGGTCCAGTACTCTTTTAAAAGGCGGCCTTAATATCCCTTAGTTTCCAATAGGACCCCCCTGCCACGGGAGGGTAGGACAAAAGATGTCATGCAAGTTCTTGTCCATAAGCACGTATGACTATATTCGGAATACATGCCTACATTGCATTGATGAACTGGAGCTAGTTCTGTGTCACCCTAGGTTATAACTTCTACATGATGAATTGCATCCAACATAATTTCCCTTCACGAATCCAATGCCTACGAACTTTTCCTATATTGCATGTTGCTTATTTACTTTTCCGTTGCTACTATCATAAAAACTACAAAAACACTATCGTTACTTTTATCGCTGCTACCACCACTATCATATTACTTTGCTACTAAACTATCTTGCTGCAGATACTAAGTTTCCAGGTGTGGTTGAATTGACAACTCGGCTGCTAATACTTAAGAGTATTCTTTGGCTCCCCTTGTGTCGAATCAATAAATTTGGGTTGAATACTTTACCCTCGAAAACTGTTGCGATCCCCTACACTTGTGGGTTATCAAGACTATTTTCTGGCACCGTTGCCGGGGAGCATAGCTCTATTCTTTAAGTCATTTGGGATTTATATCTGTTGATCACTATGAAGAATTTGAAGGACTCAAAAACCAAGATCTTACCCTCAACTACGAGG
This sequence comes from Secale cereale, assembly GCA_902687465.1. Lineage (NCBI taxonomy): Eukaryota > Viridiplantae > Streptophyta > Magnoliopsida > Poales > Poaceae > Secale > Secale cereale. Next base: position 430,277,262 of record LR738710.1, on the reverse strand, counting down.
GGAGGTAAGGAACTGCCATCTAGCTCTGCACTTGATTCTCCTTCTGTTATGAGTAAACTTGGGACACGTACTCCTGCTATTGAATCTGATATCTCGTATGTTCTTGATGATGCTACTTCTACTATGTATGATGAAACTACTTCTATGCCTGATACTGCACCACTATGTGAATTTCTAGATGAACAAATTGCTAAGGTTAGGGAGAATGCAAATGTTGAAACTGATGATATTTATGAAAGTGATGATGAGGCTACTCCCAATAGATATGAATTGCCTGTTGTGCCTGAGGGTTATGTTATGGATGAAGAAACTGCTAGAGACTTTCTTGCTTACAATGATAGATATGATCTTAAGAAATTATTAGCTAAGCTAAAAGAAAAGTCCTTGAATGCTAGAATGAAACATGACCCTGCTTTTGCTACTTCACCTTTCTGCGTTACTGATAAGGATTATGAATTCTCTGTTGGTCCTGAGTTAATTACTTTGGTTGAATCTGATCCTTTCCATGGCTATGAGTCTGAAACTATTGTGGCACATCTTACAAAGTTGAATGATATAGCCACCCTATTTACCAACGATTAAAAGATTCGTTATTACTATATCCTTAAACTATTTCCGTTCTCGCTAAAGGATGATGCTAAGACTTGGTTTAATTCTCTTGATCCTGGTTGTGTGCATAGTCCCCAGGATATGATGTATTACTTCTCTGCTAAATATTTTCCCGGTCATAAGAAATAAGCTGTCTTACGGGAAATATATAACTTTGTGCAAATTGAAGAAGAGAGTCTCCCACAAGCTTGGAGGAGGCTTCTCCAATTACTTAATGCTTTGCCTGATCATCCTCTTGAGATGCATGATATACTCTATGTCTTTTATAATGGACTAACCGATGCTTCCAGAGACCACCTAGATAGTTGTGCTGGTTGTGTTTTCAGGGAAAGAACAGTTGAACAAGTTGAACTACTATTGAATAATATGCTGGCCAATGAAAATAATTGGACACTTCCTGAACCAGCCCCTAAGCCAACTCCGAAGAAAAGAGGTGTTCTATTTCTCAGTCCTGAAGATATGCAAGAGGCAAAGAAATCTATGAAAGAAAAAGGTATTAAAGCTGAAGATGTTAAGAATTTACCACCTATTGAATAAATACATGGTCTTGATAACCCAATACATGTAGTAAAGGTAAATTCTCTTTATAGATTTGATGAAGGTGATATTCCTCATTATAAGTCTGCTAGCCAATGCTTAGATGAGTTTGACAATTTTATTGTGAAGCAAGAAAACTTCAATGCTTATGTTGGTAGACAATTACAACACAATGCTTATATGATTGAACGCTTGAGTGATTATCTGTCTAGAGCTAAAGGTGAACTGAAACTCATTAGTATACATGCTTCTATGGTCACCACTCAAGTAGAACAAGTACTTAAGGCTCAGAATGATTTTCTCAATGAATTAAATAGTAAGAATAATAACTATGCTATCAGAGTTGCAACTAGAGGTGGTAAAGTGACTCAGGAACCTCTGTATCCTGAAGGCCACCCTAAGAGAATTGAGCAAGATTCTCAGAGAGCTAATTTAGATGCACCTAGTTCTTCTAAGAAGAAGAAAAAGAAAAATGATAGAACCTTGCATGCTTCTAGTGAACCTATAGCTAACACACCCGAGAATCCCAATGATATATCTGTTTCTGACGCTGAGACACATTCTGGTAATGAACATGAACCTAGTGATAATATTAATGATGATGCTCAACCTAGCAATGATAATGATGTAGAGATTGAACCTGCTATTGATCTTGATAACCCACAATCAAAGAATCAACGTTATGATAAGAGAGACTTTGTTGCTAGGAAGCATGGTAGGGAAAGAGAACCATGGGTTCAGAAACCCATGCCTTTTCCTCCGAAACCATCCAAGAAAAAGGATGATGATGATTTTGAGCGCTTTGCTGAAATGATTAGACCTATCTTTTTGCGTATGCGTTTGACTGATGTGCTTAAAACAAATCCTTATGCTAAGTATATGAAAGATATTATTACCAACAAAAGAAAGATATCTGAAGTAGAAATTTCCACCATGCTTTCCAATTACACCTTTAAAGCTGGAATGCCTAAGAAATTAGGAGATCCAGGAGTACCTACTATACTTTGCCCCATTAAGAAAAACTATGTTAAAACTGCTTTGTGTGATCTTGGAGCTGGTGTTAGTGTTATGCCTCTCTCTTTATATCGTAGACTTGACTTGAGTAAGTTGACACCTACTAAAATATCTTTGCAAATGGCTGATAAATCAACTACTATACCTGTCGGTATTTGTGAGGATGTGCCTGTTGTAGTTGCAAATGTTACTATTCTAACAGACTTTGTTATACTTGATATTCCCGAGGACGATAGTATGTCTATTATTCTGGGAAGACCCTTTTTGAATACTACAGGGGCTGTTATTGATTGCAACAAAGGCAATGTCACTTTTCATGTCAATGGTAATGAGCATACGGTACACTTTCTGAGGAAACAACCTCAGGTCCACAGTATCAATTATATTGGAAAAATTTCAACTATTACTATTGGAGGTTTTGAATTTCCTCTTCCTACTATCAAGAAGACATGTGATATCCTTATTGTTAGGGACATACATATCCCCATTGAGGTAACCTAGTGTTATTCGAAAATTCTCCGGTTCCATGTTACTCGAAAAGAGTTTATTAACAAGACCTTATCAACCTTGTTAATGGATTCCTTTTGATGAGCATGGGATAGGTGAATCTAGATAGCACAACCTTGTGTACCCTCTTTTTACTTTCTTCCAATTAGGATAAATAAAAGAAAAATAGTATTTTCTGTCTGTTTCTAGACTTACCCATGCAATAAAAAATATCCTGAAAATAAAAGTTCTCCAAATGCCATGAAAATGAAATATGATTTTTCTAGAATATTTGAGAAAATATGGCACAGAACACACAGCGAGGGGAGCCAGCACCTGGCCACGAGGGTCCAGGGCGCGCCCCCTGCCTCGTGGGCCCCACATGGCCCCCTCAACTTATTCCTGCACCCATGCTCTTCTTCTTCCTCCCCAAAAAATCACCAACCAGCTCTAACCCGAGTTCTAACTCATCTTGCTGCCATTTTGCGATCTCCTTGCTCAAAGCACCATTCACCAAACTGTTTGGGGAGATTGTTCCTTGGTATGCGACTCCTCCATTGGTCCAATTAGTTTTTGTTCTAGTGCTTTATTTATTGAAAATTTATGCTGCTGTGGTGACCTTGTTCTTGAGCTTGCATGTCAAATTTTCTTGGTCCCAAGTAGTTCTAATGTATGATATAGTCTCTAGGCACTTATAGGAGTTGTTGCTATCAATCTTGTTGAGTTTGGTTAACTTTTATTGTGAGTTACTAATTATTCCAGAAATTTTCAGAAAAGGAAAATGATAAAAAGATTGTTGAGGGGCTCCTCCAGCAAGAGCTCAGAGGAGAAGAAGAAGGAGGAAAATAAGAAGCCCAAGTATAATCTTCCTCGCATGGCGGAAGTTCGACCGTGCGAATGGCATTGTAAATATTTCATGATGTCCGCCGGGATTTACGAAGACTTTTATTGTCTGGCAAATAATGCAGGCCTCACCGACTTCCTCCACGACCAGAAAGAACAGTATCTCTTACTCACCAATATTTTCACGCAAAGTTTTCATTTTCATGCTAAGAAAACACCACCTACGGTGGAGTTTCATTTATATGATGTGATTAAGGAGATATCACTCTTGGATTTTTGTGAAATATCCAAAGTACCCTTTGGAGGTAGACTTAATGAACCACGTCGTGCAGACGTTGAAGGGTTTATTGACATGATAGCTATAGGGGAAACTAGACAAGTTTCAGGGGCAAGAATCACTAGTATACACTTCCCTGTTCTGCGCTACTTTGCTTTATTTGCCAGTAGATGTTTAATTGGTGGCGGGAATAGCAGGAATCTTAGTGCCCCTGATATTGTCATTTTACACCATGCTTTGTTTCAAGTCACAACTTTTATCTTGGGTGCCGTCGTTGCTAAACGACTGAGTCTGAACCGCTCAAAGGGGTCCGTCTTTGGAGGTATCTTTGCTTCTCGCCTTGCTGAACATTTTATAATACCTATTAGGCATCATGAGAAGGAAGAGAAATTGCTTGCCCCTGTTTATCTAGACTACAAGAGCATGGTAGCTCATGACTTTATTGTTAAAGACAAGAATAGGCAGCTTAATTATAAATTAAGGTTTGATGAATACACTGTGAAATTGTAACCTTGCCTGCACCATCTTTGTTTGATCTATCTACATGCGTATACCTCATCACATCAGATGCCTTCTACAAGTACCAAGGCCAGGCACAAGCTTCAGAGCCTGAGCCTGAGCCACCACTTGATCCTTACCGTCAGTCTGTTTATGGGTGGGAGCTGGATGAGCTCGCCAACCAGTGGCACGCAGAGGATACATCTCAGTACACTGGAGGGAGTAGCTTCGATCCGTGGCCATAGACCAACTTAGGCCGAAATCCTAAGCTTGGGGGAGTACGTGTTTCTCACCGACTTTACATTCATGTTCACACACTTATTCTAGTTGTCGGTGCTCACACTCTTTCACTGTACCATCCATGCTTAGTTTCAATTTCTTTTTCTTAGTCTTTTTCTTGTGTGCTAGAAAAACCCAGAAAAACAAAAAATATTAGTACTAGCTTCTAGCTAGTTTACTTTCTTTGCTTGTAGTAGTAGTTAAAATGAAAACCCAAAAATATTTCATGTTCTTCTTTTGCTTGTTGGGAGCTTTCCCGTGTAAATAGTTTCTTTTCTTTTCTTTGGGGGATAAGAGTAGAAGACCATGATTAAAATGCTTAGTGGCTCTCATATGCTTTGTTGTTGATTTAACCTTGAGCCATATTACCTTGTCATATCTCTTGTATTAAATGTCTGCAGATTCCAGGTTAGTCCAATGCACGTGCACTATTATTATGGGCCATTTGCATTTCTATCACTAACTCGAACCACCTAGTCAGATTTGCCCCTAAGTTCGAAGCCTGCTCAAATTTGCCGCTGTGCCGTTAGTTGCACATATAGAAATGCCCTTCCGTGTCGTTACCGTCCAGTCAAAGCCGTTTGACCATTGTCTGACTGTTTCTTTGACATTTTCCCCTGTCTCCATGTGTCACTTACGAGTGGGACCTATTTTGAAAAAAACCTTTGTCTCACCCCTTTTATCTCACAGACTTACACGTGGGGTCAAACTAGAGAAAGTAAAAAAGAGAAAATAAAAAAGAAAAGTACCCCTCTCTCCCCTTGACATGTGGGCCATATGACCCACTATCAGAGTCAACAACCATCGTCCAGCCGTGCCCGGCCGTGAGCGAGTTCTCTCGCCGGCGGCTGCCATCGTCGGCGGCTCAATGTAGGTAGCCAGAGAATTGGGGGAGGAGGGGGCGAGCCACACTTTGTGGCTGCGGGAGGCGCGGGTAGTTCAATGGTGGCTCGAGGCGGGATAATTTAGGAGGGGAAGAGTGATGGCCATGGCAGAAGTCAAGGTCCATAGCGTTGTCTACACGCGGCCCCTGGCCCGATTCACCGCGCAAGTCGGAGGAGTGGCACCCTAGGGAGGTCCTGGACATGGAGGTTGCGCGCCGGGAAGCCTCTGGCCGCGAGGAAAGGAAGGCAACAATGGCGGGCATGGACACCATGCATGACAACATGAGATAGGTGGGGGAGAGGATAGGGATGACAGAGAGAGTGAGAGAGAGAGAGGGCGGGGCGAGAGAGGGGGTTAGGAGGGGCTGACGCCATGGGGCGCCATACTCTGGCGAGCCTGCTCCTCGCCGCGTGCCCTGCCATTGCCGGAGGTGAGAGAGACAGAGAGGAAGAGATACTTTTTTTATATCTATTTTCTCTAGTTAGCCCACACGTAAGTGAAAGAGAGAGGAGAGTTTTTTCTATTTTTTATATAGATGAGGGGCCCACCCGTAAGTGAGAAATAGAGGAGAGAGAGTTGTTTCCTTTAAAATAAAAACTATGGATGAGGGGGCCCACCCGTAAGTGACACATGGAGGCAGGGGCAACAATGTCCATAAAATGTCTACTAGACGGTCAAATGGCTTTGACTGGACGATAACGGCATGGAAGGGCATTTCTATAAGTGCAACTAACGGCGGAGGGGCAAATTTGAGCATGCTTGGAAATCAGGGGCAAATCTAAGTAGTGGGTTCGAGTTAGGGACACAGATGTAAAAGACCCTATTATTATTATCCACACCGTTCGGTCGTGCGAGTGAAAGGCAATAAGGATGATATATGATGAACTAATTGAGATGAGAAAAGCTGGTATGAACTCGACCTCTCTTGTTTTTGTAAATATGATGGCTCATCGTTCCTGATTCAGCTTGTTATGAATGAAACATGCTTGCAATGAGAATTAGAGATCATAGCTTCTTATGCCATGCTTAATTAGTTGAGAGTTTATAATGGTCTATCTTGCGTGCCAACATGATATTAAAATGGTTGTGATGTGGTATGATGGGGTGGTATCCTTTGTTGAACGATCTAAGTGATCTGACTTGGCACATGTTCACGCATGTAGTTGAACAGATCAACATAGCCTTCACGATATTTATCTTCATGGTGATTTATATCCTACTCATGCTTGCATTCATTGTTGATTAATTTTAATGCATGTTCGTGACCGTTGTTGCTCTCTAGCTGGTCACTTCCTAGTCTCTTTCTAGCCTTCACCTGTACTTACTGCTTGTTCATCCACTTCCATAGACCCCAAAGTTATTCCATATGAGTCCACCATACCTTCCTATATGCTGTATTTACCTGCCATTCCAAGTAAATTTGTATGTGCCAAACTCTAAACTTTCAAATGAAATTATGTTTTGTATGCTCAAACAACTCATGTATCAACTAGGGATGTCTATATCTTCCATGCTAGGTGGGTTATTCTCACGATGAGTGGACTCCGCTCATCATTCACGAGAAAATGGCTGGTAACCGGGATGCCCAGTCCCATGCTCAAAATCATAATAATTCAACAAAACTCCCCTAGGGTTGTTGCTGGTTTGGACGGTACCCGTTGTTTCCGGCTAGCCGTGGAGTGTGCTTGTTGGTGGTTGGGGGAGTATAAACTTTACCATTCTGTTTGGGAACCGCCGATAATGTGCGTAGCATGGGAGATATCGAGATTCTTGGTTGTTATGTTGACAATGAAAGTATACCGCTCAAAATTTTATTCATCTCTATTTAAAAATCGAGCTCTGGCACCTCTACAAATCCCTGCTTGCCTCTGCGAATGGCCTATCTATGTACTTTATGCAGAGTCATCATCCTCTTATCAAACAGCACTAGTAGGAGAGCACCTCTATCGTTGCATGTATTACTATTAATTTGCATTGAGTATGATCATGACTGGATCTCTTTTACCATGAATTACAATGTCTAGTCAGTCCTTGATCTTTAAAGGTGCTCTGCATTTATGTCTTGCGGTCTCAGAAAGGGCTAGCGAGATACCATCTTGTTATATGATATCATGATTGTTTTGAGAAAGTGTTGTCATCCGAGGTTTATTATTATTGCTCGCTAGTTGATTATGCCATTGATGTGAGTAGTCTTGAGACCTGAAAGTTATTGTGAATGTGGTTAGTTCATGATCTTGTTGAAAACCTGAATGTTGGCTTACATATTTACAACAACAAGAGCAAATAGAGTTTTTCAAAGTTCTTCTTTATCACATTCAGTTTATCAATTGAATTGCTTGAGGACAAGCAAAGGTTTAAGCTTGGGGGAGTTGATACGTCTCCAACATATCTACTTTCCCAAACCCTTTTGAGCTTGTTTTGGACTCTAACTTGCATGATTTGAATGGAACTAACCTGGACTGGCGCTGTTTTCAGCAGAACTGCCATGGTGTTGTTTTTGTGCAGAAATAAAAAGTTCTCGGAATCCCCTGAAAATCCACGGAGAATTATTTTGGAAAATATAAAAAAATACCTGCAAGAAGATCCAGACCAGGGGGGCCACACCCTGTCCACGAGGGTGGGGGTGCGCCCCCTGCCCAGGGCGCGCCCTCTGCCTTGTGGGTCCCCTGTTGCTCCATCGACGTATCCCTAGATCCTATATATTCACTTTCGGGGAGAAAAAAATCAAGGAGAAAGAATTATCGCGTTTCACGAGACGGAGCCGCCGCCAAGCCCTAATCTCTCTCGGGAGGGCTGATCTGGAGTCCGTTCGGGGCTCCGGAGAGTGGAGATCGTCGCCATCGTCATCATCAACCTTCCTCCATCATCAATTCCATGATGCTCACCGCCGTGCGTGAGTAATTCCATCGTAGGCTTGCTGGACGGTGATGGGTTGGATGGGATCTATCATGTAATCGGGTTAGTTTTGTTAGGGTTTGATCCCTAGTATCCACTATGGTCTGAGATTGATGTTGCTATGACTTTGCAATGCTTAATGCTTGTCACTAGGGCCCGAGTGCCATGATTTCAGATCTGAACCTATTATGTTTCCATGAATATATGTGTGTTACTGATCCTATCTTGCAAGTCTATATTCACCTACTATGTGTTATGATCCGGCAACCACGAAGTGACAATAATCGGGACCATTCCCGGTGATTACCATAGTTTGAGGAGTTCATGTATTCACTATGTGTTAATGCTTTGGTCCGGTACTCTATTAAAAGGAGGCCTTAATATCCCTTAATTTCCAATAGGACCCCGCTGCCGCGGGAGGGTAGGACAAAAGATGTCATCCAAGTTCTTTTCCATAAGCACGTATGACTATATTTGGAATACATGCCTACATTGCATTGATGAACTGGAGCTAGTTCTGTGTCACCCTAGGTTATAACTTCTACATGATGAATTGCATCCGACATAATTTTCCATCACCGATCCAATGCCTACAAACTTTTCCTATATTGCTTGTTGCTTATTTACTTTTCCGTTGCTACTATCATAAAAACTACAAAAATACTACCGTTACTTTTATCGCTGCTACCGCCACTATCATATTACTTTGCTACTAAACTATCTTGCTGCAGATACTAAGTTTCCAGGTGTGGATGAATTGACAACTCAGCTGCTAATACTTAAGAGTATTCTTTGGCCCGTCTTGTGTCGAATCAATGAATTTGGGTTGAATAATTTACCCTCGAAAACTATTGCGATCCCCTACACTTGTGGGTTATCAAGCGGCGTGAAGCGAGGAAGAGAGGAGGCAAAGCGGTCGAAGAAGATGATAAAGGAGGAGATGATGCAAAACATTTTAACAAGACGGTTCGCTGCTCACTGAAAGAGGTCAAGTCGTGTGCAAAATTGGTACAACTTAGGCACAAGGAGAGGCTTATCACGGCTAGTTTTGGTTGTGTGTTTGGCTTGAAGGTTGATTCAAACATATCTCGTCCTTTGATGGGCCACATCTACACCAGGATTGACCCTTCAACTATGATTCTGGACATGGGTGAAGCGAACAAGGTTTTGTGTATTACAAGTGATGCTGTTCACCAGCTTTTTGGACTCCCTCAATGCGATCATACCCCTCCTAGGCCCTCAGAGGATGGGTTTGATAATGTTGTTATGAGGCTGAAGGCCAAACTTGGCTACAAGAGGAGTAATGACATCAAGACAAAGCATCTGCAGAAGATCCTCGAGGAACTTGTGAGGGATGAGACGAAGCATGATCTGGCTGTGTAGGTATTTTACCTAATTCTTTTCATGAAGGTTATTATTCCTGGTACGTCTACACGAGTGTCCAGGGAGGGAGCAATGGATGAGTAACTTGTGTTTGAATATATGGCAAATATGGACTATTGCAAGTTGGTTGTTGATGATATTCAAAGTGCTGTTACTAGGTATCACCAAGGGACTAGCAGAGGAAAAGCTATCACAAGATATGGCATTGCGCCGCTTCTTACGTATCTGGACTGCCTTATCATTGGCAAGACCCAGCCAACTTGGTGTTTGGGAAACTACCTATGAGTGTTTCTATGCATCATTCTTTCCTGTGTAGTTTAACTTGAAATTCTCATACTGTCTTCAATATTTGTTCCATGTTCTTTCATTTATTTTTAACGTGATGACTTTTGTTTTGTATGAAGTGGAAGACACAGGCTGTAGTTGTGTTCTTTAGGTGTAACGAATGTCCTGTTCTTACTATGCCTCGTGCCACCGCCCTAGGGAGTGGAACTTCCCCAAGATTTGAATTCTCCCGGGATGTCAATACTGGTGCCCCTTGTAGATCCAGGAGGCTCTTCTGCCCGTGTGAGTGTTGCAGGTGGCGTATCTTCTGAGAGTTTGTTTTATGCTGCCAATCTTTCCCTTGGTAGGATTGAAGGTCTTCTGGAAACTATTTGTGGGGAGATGGCCCATCTTCCATCAACTATCGAGCATCTTAGTCGCGTCGATGGGATTCTTCCTCCCGGCCATGGTTTTGATGCTGAGTCTTTGAAGGAGGTTTTGTGAATTGAAGCTAGAATTATTGCTGAGGTTCGTCAGAGCACTTCCCACCTCCGGACTAGCTTTGGCTGTTCAAGGAAATGTAGGATGCTTGTTGCAAGCCTTTTGAAGATGAGGCTAGTGTTGTTGTCAAGAGACTTAAAGGCAAGATTCTGTTCGTTTGGGTCATGAAGGAGGCCATGAGGAGCATATGAAGAGGTTTACTTTGGTTGGGTTTGATGGTTCTTTGCATTAATGTTCATTGTTAGCTTTCGGTTATTACTGTTTTTTGTCATAGGTGACCCTTCTTGATGTCATATGTTCTAAACTTCTTCTTTCAGTATTAGTGTTTCATAGGTGACCTTCTTTTTTTACAGTATCGGAACATCCAGGATTACAGTATCTGAACTTGTAATCTTTCCATAACTGACTAGCCCTTTTGTTCCCTTTGTATGATAGTAGTTTGATATCTGACCTTCTATGTTGACTGTCTTTGGACATCCTCCATATGTCAGTGGTCATAGCTAACCTTCTTTAATTATGTAATGTGAACTTCTTCTGATTATAAATTGTGTTCTACATGATTTATTTGTAGGTTGTTGATGATGGTGCTAGGGTTGATGAGGATGTTTTACCTTTTACCTGAAAGTGCATCTGTCCCTGTGCATGAATCTGCTCCCGCAAGTCATTTATTTGTTGATGAGGTTCATGGCAGTGATCCTAAAGTATCATTTTTCTTGTCCATTTGTTTCATTTTTATTTTACTTCTTGTACATTTTATCACCATGTGCCCGTTTTTAATGCCTTTTTGTTCTTGCTAGATAATGACGGTGATAGTGTTCCTTCAGAGAAGTTTGCAGACTAGGCTGTATCAGGCACCGGCTGCTCTGACGGGATGGACCCAACTGAACCTCAGTCGTCCATCGGTGCTGGAGTTTCTGATGCTGAGCAGGGCAAGACAAATGGAGATATTATTTCAGAGAAAGATCCCATAGAGGCTGTTGTTGAGACTGGTAGTGCTGCTGCAGGCCCGGACAAGTCTCCTGCAGTAGAGCCATCAATTGATGTTGATGCTGATTCTCTAGCTCTTCTAACTGTTGCACAACCAACAATTTTTATTGTTTGAGATTCTCGAGCTGCTACTGGTGTGCATGCCGACGACGCTGCAATGTCTACTAGAGATGATGAAGAGACTGAAAGTGATAGCTTGGGAATGGGTAACGATCATTCCAGTGCTGCAACTGGTCTAGGCAAGAATCCATAAAGAGAGGAGCATGCTTCTCTCTTCTTTCCCTATCCCGATCCCTTTAGTTTGTTGGTTTGAGACTTTGGTATCCCTATGTACTGTATGTGTGGTGCAAGTTGAACTTCTGGTTTGTGCTTTGTCGTGTGGTTCATAAATAAATTGAAGTGAAGTTGTTTTTATGTGGGGGAAGATTCGTAATGCATGGGTTGCAATGTTTATAATCCTGTGATTGTATCTTTCGGTGTAGCAGCTGAGATGTGCTTCTGTTTGTTTGTTGATCCTGTCGTGATCTATGTGTTTGTATGTTGCTCTTAATTTCTATTATTTTGCTGAGCAGATAGTAACTTGATGTCGTCCGAAAGAAGGTTGATGACTTTTATTTCAATGTAACTGTAACACCCCAGATGTAAAACTTCCTTATATGGCAATATATTCATTGTTGACTTAATCTATTCCATTCTGGGCTCATCCTTCATTTCTGGTATTTTGTGTTTTTGCGTTGAGCGTGTGTGCATATCACCATGTCATGTCATCACGAGCATTGCATCGCATTCGAGTTGTCACTTGCACCCGATCATGTTCGTTTCTCTCCATTGTCCGTTTCGAGTTCCAACACTCACACACGTGCCCGTGGCACCTCCGAGTCCTCCTTTTGTAAGTGGCCGAAAAACATCCTTGGAATGGGCGAGAGTTGTCGAGTGGTCTTGGTATGTCACCGGTAGACCGCCTGTCAAGTTTCGTCTCATTTGGAGGTCATTTGATACTCCAACAGTTAACCGCATTAACCCCGGAAGCCCTCTCTCTTTTGGCGCAACACCCCTCCACAACAGCCCACATGCCCATCCTAACCACCTCCATGCTCTTGGTCATTGGATCATGATCGTGTGGGCGAAAACCGCACCTCATTTGGACTCTCCTAGCTCCCTCTACCTATAAATATGTCCATCTCCCCCGAATCATGGATGAAACCCTAGAAAATCCCTCCTTGCCATGCCGAACACGTCCGCGCCGAGCCGGACGCGTCCAGCCGCCGCGTCCGGTGAATCACCGCGCGCCACGTGGCCCGACGCCGTTGTTCGACCTCCACCCGCTGCCACGGCCCGCGGGGCCCATGGCAGGCCCGCCCGGCCAGCACGCAGGCCGCCGCCTCCTCGCCTCGCCCGCGTCCTCCAATTCTCGTTGTCGCCACCCGCGGCTCGGCTGCCTCGCCGACGCCGGCTGGCGCCCCTCCGTCATCGCCCGTCGGATCCCCCGCCACCGCCGCGATCCTCTATCACTGCCGCTGCAGCGACGCCACCAACCGCCACCACGGCTCCCTCCACCGCCGGCCGCCGGGACCCTCGACGCCCGGCGCCGCCACCGGTCGCCGCCGCCCGCGCGCCGCCTCCGCCGCCGCCCCACCGTCGTCTTCCCCGCCTCCGGCCGTCGTCTCCGACCGGATCCCGATCTGGATCGGGTTGGATCAGATCCACCCGCTCGGTGAACCAAACACCTTCGCTCGTGCCCGGATCCCTCCGTCCCGAACCTCTCCATCCCGTTTTTGGAGGGTATATTTTCTCTATGTCCCGAAATCCTTATAATATGTTGCCTCCTTCATCATGTCATAACTCCATGCTCATAGCTCCGATTTGCGCTTATGATATATCGAAATGTTCATCTTGAAGTGCTTTACATGTTGGCATCAATTTTGTGCATGTTAGGGTTCAGCTAGATGTCTTAATCTTCATTGACAAACTGCTATGTGATGTTACTGTTTCAGCACTTGTTGTCTGTTAACAATATGTTGGCATGTTCGTGAGGTCATTACTTTGTGTATGTTAGTCCAAATGGAGTGTATGATATGTCAAAATGTTCGTCTTGTGATGCTCTTCATTATGGATGCATTTGCATACATGTTAGGTTGCATTATGCCATGTTTAACCCTGTTGCAAAAGTGCATGTTGCTGTTGAGTTGCTAAAATTGTTGAAACTTGATGATTTGTCTTTTTAATAGCATTTTGTGTGATTTTCTTTTGAGCCACATGTCAACATGTTTTAGGAGCATAGTCATGTTATCTTTGAAGTGGTGCATTTGGTTTTCCATGACATGTTCTGTGGTGACTTAAACAAGCTTGTAAACATACCATGCCAATGTTGCTAATTTACACTTATTGAAAAAAACTGTTAAGTCTGGAATCCGTAATAACTAGTTGCCATGTAAACTTGATGCCATAATCTTTTCCATGCATATTTTAGAATAACTAGTGAGCATGTCTTGATGTCCATGTTTTTGTCTATCAATACATGCCTTTATTTGCATATATGCTCTGCTGTAGCTTGTTGTAATCTTGCTCTCAAAATGCTTGAAATTAAAACTGTCAGCCTGTTAACAGAACATTCAATTTGGCAAAGCTTGTGTTAAGCAACCCTTGCATGGAATAAATTGTTTCTTTGGATGAATTGGAAGTATAATATGTCTTCTTCATGGTCATGTGGATTTCATTCTTGTTATAGTTGTTTTTCTTGCTGTTGTGTGCCTCCAAAGGCAGCAACATATCGTTCCAGATTGCATGCCTAGTAATTTCACTAAGTCTGAGAAATCTGTTAACTTATTGAATCTTGCCATGCTTGTTTAATTTTGTTCTAGTAAGTTTTTGAGTGTGCTCTAAGTTCATGCTTGTCAAGAATCATGTCTATTTCACATCCATGCCTTTTATCTTCATGTTTGGGTGCTGTAGCATATTTAAACCTTGCTCCAAAGATGCCATGTTACTGTTAACTTCATTTTTGCATTGCATCTTATTTTGCTTGCCATTTGCAAACCGTGTGTCCGATTCAAATGATCTTTATATCTATTTCGACCAAAATATTACCCTCTAACCAGTGGCTTGCTTGGTTGCCCAAGATGAAGCCATTTCCATCATCTTCTCCTTTAGGCTCGAGAGCATCCTTATGCATACGCACATCATGACTTGCATCCCATGACATGTCTTGCATCATGTTGTTTGTGCATGGCACCATGATTGATCTTGTACCGCTGTTGTGCTCTTGTGTTTGGGTAGAGCCGGGAGCCGATACCAAGTTCGAGGATCTTGTTGAGACTAAGTTTGAGGAATCGTCTTACCATTCCACCGAGGACTTAACAGGCAAGATGACCGTTCCCCGATATCACCTCTATCTTTGCCTTGCTAGTTGTCTCGCTCAATAGTTATGCATCGATGCCTATTCTTGTCTTGTCAGCCTCCTATGTTGCCATGAAACACTCTAACCGCCTTCCTAGCAAACCATTGATTGGCTAAGTACGCTTTTGCTCAGCCCCTCTTATATCATTGTTTGTTGCAGGTGAAGTTTGAAGATTGCTCCATGTTTTGACTTGTTTATTGGGATAACACAACAAATATATCTTAATTAAATTAGTGCACATATATATTGGTAATGGGTGGAAGGCTTGGCCTTCTGCTTGGTGTTTTGTTCCACTCATGCCACCTTAGGACCCGATAAACCAGTGTTATGTTCCTTGTTTTTGTGTTCCTAACACGGTTGGGGTCTATGGGCCCCCCTTGATAATTCGCATCGCCTAAAGCTTTTCCAGCAAGACCCAATTTTGGTACTACATTTGCCTGACAACTAAAACTTGCATTGGGAGTTATAAACCCGAGTTCTTAATCAAAAACCCGGGCCAGTGCTCCTCATGAGTGTTGGTCCAAACTGGGCAGAATGCGGGGCCGCCTTAGGGAAACCCGAGGTACCTGGTATATAACTGTAGGCTGGTCTATCCGGTCGTGGCCTTAGACGAGATACGCGCACCTACTATCAGGGTGTCGGCACGCCGGGAGGTCTTGCTGGATTAGTTTTACCTTTGTCGAAATATCTTGAGCACGGGATTCCGAGAATACTCGGGTCTTCCCAATATGGAGTTGCGACTTCGCAGATCGTGAGCTTGTGATGGGCGAAGTTGGGACACCCCTGCAGGGTTATGATCTTCCGAAAGCCGTGCCTGCGGTTATGTGGCACATGGGAATTTGTTAATATCCGGTTGTAGATAACTTGACACCATATCCTTAAGTATACACTACCTGTGTGAGTAACTGTGACGGTCTCTTTACGAAGGGCTTCGGAAAGTGAACATGGTGGGGTTATGCATGAACGTGAGTTGCTAGGATCACTTATTGATCATCTTTGGCGACCGTTGGCACATATCCTCATCTCGCTCTAAACTCGTAAGCTAGTTGCTTAGTGCTTGCTGCAGCCACTGTATTACCTTTCCACACCCAAAGGCTTTTTTAGTTTTGATACCAGGGAATGGGATTGCTGAGTCCTTGTGACTCACAGATTACAACACACACCAGATTTAGGTACAACTGAGTACGACGCAGGAGAATGACATGAAATTCACTCGAAGTTCGATGAAGAGCGTGGTCGTATGTATGTGACGTATCCCGACGATGTGTAGCGGTTCCTACTAGGGGCGATCAGGACTTGTGGTTGTGGTATCTTTTCTCGTTTGATTTCGTCCGTAGTCGGACCCTGTGTTATTTGGATGAATGTATGCCATTGTATTAATTGTGTGACGTGGCGAGTGTAAGACAACTATTTTACTCTTTCATCCCTGTTCTTTACATGAGTTGTGCAAAGATACCACGCTTGCAATCACTGCAGAATGCACTTATGTCTCTAACTTGTGCCTCGACACATAGGAGATATAGTCGCATGCTGGGCATTACAAGTTGGTATTCAGAGCCTTCTCCGACCTAGGAGCCCCCTGATTGATCGAACCGCTGACGGTTGAATCTAGGCACACACACAAAAATATTTTGATTCCTATATATATCGAAGTGTAGGATTTCTTTTTACTCCTCATCCCCTTCGTCGCTCTGGTGAGGATTCCTAACGTTTTTTTTATCATCACTATCCTCAAATTTCACCAATTTGTTTTAGGATCACGCGGGTATTGTCTGGATTGTTCCGATAGCTTTGTGATGAGAACATTGTTCTTGGTGCCTCCTGTCATTTAGGGGTTGTGGCAGTGTCCCGGGGAGTTGAGCTCTGAGGTGTTGTCGTCACAATTGTATCATTGCAGTTCTAGAATACCAAAGGCGGCCGACATCGAAAACTCTTCTATGCGTGTCTGGTGCTGAGATAACCCCCACGTCACCCTTTACTGGGGGGATAGTTCGGGAGTATTGCCACAACTAGTATAGAGGATGCGTTTCTAAGGTCCGAGGTAAACGGTTTCTGAAGGTCCCTGGTTATGTGGATGGATACAGCTGGATGTAGGATTTATTAGTTGTGTGATATGCGGTGCTTCCCCAATATCCCCTAGGCCAGATTGCATAACCGGAAAGCTTCGGGAATTAATAGGTGGGATTCAAGTAGCTCTTAGGTAATCTTCTAACGGGTGCATGATATGAGGTTGGGGTTCAACATCTAGTGGAGAGGTTATCATGGGTGTTGTTACACTAGGGGGTTGCATCTTAAAGGGATCCTTGGCTATGCCGATCCAGGTATTGCAAGGCCCTTTGTAGCACGTGCCATGGGGCATCAACACGAACATGTGGGACAAAACCTCTATTATGTATTTGTTCCATCTGTTACCTTGTTGTTTTATTCTATCATTTTGTTCTCCCAAGTAGCTTCTCGACAAGTTGATGTACCATTAAGCTATGGAATTCGTTCGTCCAATTTTGTTCGGATGTTCATTGTGAACATTATATGTTGCAAATATCTAGCCATTGATTTAGCATATCTATTAATAGCTTCAATGGCTAACGGTTGTCATCATCTTCAGGATGGCACCTAAGAAAGTTCCCAGCCAGAACCCAGAGGGTGAAGAAGAGCGTCCACCTTCTCCTCCTCCTCCATTTGAGGCATGGAGAGCAATTATGCAGGAAACCAATCAAAACACTCAGATGCTCATGCAAATGATGTAGAATTTCCAAGCAAATCAAGGGAATCAAGGCAATCAAGGGAACCAAGGCCAAGGAAATATGTTCAATCAACCTCACTTTGTGACTCTGAACCAATTCCTGGGAAATCAACCCAAGTCTTTCAGTTACTGTGTTGATCTGCTAGATGCTGAAGATTGGATCATAGACATCAAGAAGCATTTCGAGTGCAGTAATGTCAGACTTGAGGATTATGTCAAGTTTGTCGCTTTCCAACTCAAAGACCAAGCTGCAGATTGGTGGCAACAGTACAAAGACTCTAGAGCGGGTCATGAGATCTCTTGGACTTACTTTTGTCGCGATTTCCATTCCCAACACATCCCTACCAGTGTCACTGAAGGCATGCGTGAGCAATTCCGCAATCTGAAGCAAAGCACCATGTCTGTCCACCAGTACAATGTCAAGTTCCAGAATCTTGCCCATTATGCGAAGCAAGACATTCCCGATGCAAAGAGCAAAATCTACCAGTTCCGAGGTGGTCTGAAGGATGAACTCCAACTTGCACTCACTATGTTCGAGCAGATGAATTTTATCAATTCTACAAGATGGCTCTCAAGCAAGAGGCAGCTTAGCTCAAATGTGAAGCTTTCAAAAAGAGCATAAGAGATGATGTTCACTCCTCCTCTCTTCCTCTCAAGTGGTCACCAAGCAGTAGAAGTTCTGGCTCCCGCCTCCTCCAGCGGTTCGTCCTCCGAGTCAGAACAAGCACTCAGGTGGTTGTGGATTTTCCCACCCACCCAACCCAAGCAAGTAGAACAAGTCTCAGTTTCAAGCTACAAGGCCAAGCAGTCCTTATCATCGGCCACTCTCAGAGGTTACATGCAACAAGTGTGGCCTGAAGGGTCACTATGCAAACAAGTGTACTCAAAGGCGCCTTGCGCCTCCTCCACCTGTCAGCAACGCTATTGTTAAGCACAATCCCAAGTATGCAAGTGTGAACCTAATGAATGCAGCTCAAGCAGAGGATTCTCATGATGTGATTATCGGTAATCTTTCGGTTAACTCAATTCCTGCAAAACTCTTGTTTGATTTTGGTGCATCGCTTTGCTTCATGTCAAGACCATTCTTTGCCAAGCAAAATTTCACTTCGGCATTTCTGGATAAGAAGTTATCAATTATTTCTCCAGGCAAACACATGACTTCTAACTTGGTGGCTCCGGATATTTCTATTCACATGGGCGATTATAGTTTTCTGGTTTCCCTAGTTCTTCTCGGTAACTTGGACATTGATCTTATTCTTGGGATGGATTGGATCTCTAAGCATGATGCACTTATTCATTGTGCAAACAAAGAGGTGAATCTAACTCATCCTTCCGAAGACGTGATTATCTTCGCAGCTCGAGATAACAGGATCATGCCATTCTCTCTCAATGACAAGGGCGAGATTAATGCCATATCCTAGATTCTGGTGGTTTGTGAATATGATGATGTATTTCCTAAAGAGCTTCTAGGCATGCCTCCCAACCGTCCAGTTGAATTCCTCACTAAACTTGAACCTGGTACGGAGCCAGCCTGTCAGCGTCCGTACAAGCTTTCTCCTAAAGTGTTAAAGGAGTTGAATGTCGGGACCCCGATCCTAAGTCACACCGGTCTAGCATGTAACACACCATATCACTTTGCGGCCTCACGCACGGTATCCCCACGGGTGCCACCTTACCTGGCCCGGGACCGTTTGCGCATTTTGGCTCACGTATATGATATTGTCGCTAGCATCCATATGACAGAGAACCCGGGCCGACATGACCAGTTATAAACCAAAAGTGGCGCTAAATTACAGAGACAGGCATTCATGACCCAGC
Source organism: Secale cereale (assembly GCA_902687465.1). Lineage (NCBI taxonomy): Eukaryota > Viridiplantae > Streptophyta > Magnoliopsida > Poales > Poaceae > Secale > Secale cereale. The sequence continues at coordinate 430,257,846 of LR738710.1, read as the reverse complement.
AACGAACGTGTCGGTCAGCAACGTATGAACCCAAGTCGTAGCAAGCTACAAGGACTTAAAGGAACAACGCGTGACATTTCCCCTAAGGGACAGACACAGGAACGAAGAAGGACACATGCCGGCCAGCCTAAGTGTTCCGGAGCAGTAGCAAGCTACCAAGGCTCAGTGGAAACACTAGGAGACATTTCCCTGTAAGATAGGATACCAAGGGTAAACAACTAGGTGTCGGATCCCACACATACCAAGCATTTCAATAACATACACGCAATATGCTCAATATGTGCAAATATAACATGGCATCACAACAAGACTCTAATAAACAAAGTATTTATTCATTAGGCTCCGAGGAGCCAGGTATTACAAACATGGGTCTCATGACCCAACATTCAGAGCATACAAGCAACAACCGGAAGCACTACATGTCTGAGTACAGACATCTACAAAGAAAAAGGCTGAAGAGCCTGACTATCTACAACACTCGTCCAAGATCGTAGCTGAGGTATCAAGCTACTTGTCGAAGTCCAAGCGGAACTACTAGTGAGACATCAATCCTATCTGCAAAACATAAATTAAGCAAAACATGAGTACAAAGGTACTCAGCAAGACTTACATCAGATCCTATCATACATGCACATGTATCAAGATGGCAAAGTGGGGTTTAGTTGCAGCAAGCCAGCTTTGACTCAGTGGCTATCCTATTCTACGATTGCTGGTAACTCTTTTGAGGTGGCGCACACGAGTCCACTAAGCACCACACAATATACCACTATGGATTCATCCCCGTCTCCCTACGAGAAGGCCATCCATAGCACTCACACTTGTCTTGAGTATTTTAGAGTATCCACTTCAAGTTGTCTATGTACCACGTAAGCATCCAAGAAGTCCATATCCGTGGACCCGGCTATTCGAATAGATTATGATAACCCTGCAGGGGTGTACTTCTTCACACACGCTCTCGCCACTTACCGCCATGTACATCTCGTGTATCTCGGCAACCTTCAAGCGGAAGCCTGGCGAGGGTGTCGGCCACGACCTGACTAACCACACAAGTCTCTCGTCCAGGTTTATCGCCTATTCGGGTTCCATCCGCAAGAGAGTCCGGCCGAGGTTTCCATCACGGCCCCAAACGATGTGTACAGGGTTCCCGAGCCCACCATCCGGGTGCCACTCGGTACACCGGGCCACGTGTGCCTAGTCTGTCCCAAGCCCACCCTGCCGGGTGCCACCTGGTAGAGAAATAACACTACCTACAAACACCAGAAACTAGTTGCAACTCCTCAACAGAGATCATGTTGATTAATAAGTCGAGAGGGGCACTTAAGCATTCCAATGCATGGTAGTAGCTGATCATTGGAAAACATACACAGAACTCAGTTCTTAGGGACGGTTCCAGTGAGACAACCCACCATGTACTCCTACATGGCCTCCCACCACTACCTTTACCAAATCGTGTTCACACACTTAACCCTCAGCATCAGAACATATCATTTCACTCTAATTCATTCCCGATGAATCAGACCTGGCACACTCTAAGCAATAGCAAGCAAGGCATGGTAAGATCACATCATGGCTTCAATCAACTCCTACACATGCTAGTGGGTTTCAACTATTTACTGTGGAAAGACAGGTCATGCAGAGGAATGGGTTCAACTACCGCAGCATAAAGTAGCAGTTGAAATCGTTGTTGTCCTAATGCAATAACAGGGAGCAGGAGCGAGAGAGGGATTGAATCAGAATGAACAAGGGGGTTTGCTTGCCTGGTAAAACAACGTGCAGAGCACTGCTCCTCTGACAGGTACTCTGGATCGGTCTCCGGAGCTGGACCTATCGAGAAGAACGGTGCCGACAATCAGACACAAGCATATGCAACAATATGATGCATGAATATGGCATGAAGTTATGATGTTGTTTGAGCTAGTGCAACTAGCATTCAATTGGAAAGAAGTCCATTTGAGCCAAGGGTTCAAATGCAAATTTAAAATAAGCATTCTAAATGCCAAATATGTGTTTTCAAATAAACAGTAGGTTTAACTTCATTTTTCATGCATGAAAATGGTACAGATGGATAGATTGAATTTTTCTGATAATTTTTCATATATAAATTATTTCATTCTGAGCTACGGTTGAATTTCTGTGAATTTTTGAAGTTTTGAATATTTTCTGGAATTTCTTGTTTAAAAATAATTCCAGAAAATAATTAATTGCGTCAGCACTGCGTCATGCTTGCGTCAGCAAGTCAACAGCGCTGACTGGGTCAAACCTGACGTGTGGGACCACACATCAGTGACACCGGGGCTAAACCCGAGTCAAACCCAGCTGACCAGGGTTTGACCAAGCCCTTGGGCCCATAGTCAGTGGCTTAGGGGGTATTTTAGGTGGCGGGGTTAGCAGCTAAGCACGCTCCACGTCAGTCGCCGGAGTTTCGCCGGCGACGACCTCGAGCCACGGCAGAAGTTCGCCGGAACGAGCTGGAGGCCACGGTTGGGCAAACAGAGGCCACCGGCGGGTAGCCCATGCACGGGCGCATCCAGCCGCGCACAGGGAGGGTCGTGGGAACCGCGGAGCTCGCCGGAGCAGGGCTCGCGGCGGTGGTGGCTTCGGCCGGAACAAAAACCACAGCTACGACGCGGAAGAAGGGGGAGAAGAGAGGGAAAACATGGGGGAAACGGAGAGGAGCTCACGACGGGGCTGCTGAGCAGGCCAGTGGGCTCGGGGAGGCGCTGAAGACGGCAAATCGGAGTCGGCGGTCGGCGGCGTCCGAGGAGGAAGATGATGTCGACGGCGGCTCCACAGGGCGTCCAGCGTCTGGTGGCTTGACGGAGAGGGCGAGGGAGTCGTGGCGGAGCTCGTGGGCTCTACGGAGGGGCGAGGGAACGGCTCTGGCTACGACTACGGCGAGCGGCGGCGACGGTGGCGTCGGAGCCGAGCGGGAGAGGGAGATAGAGGAGAAGGGATGGTCCAGAGAGAGTGGAAAAGAGGGCGCGCTCGATCCAGACGGCAGTGGCGACGTCGGCCGTCTCGTTGCGCTGGCAGGAGAGGACAGGCAGGCAGCTCGCGTGGCGAGCGGAGCGCTCGCGTGCGCCGGGCACGCGCCTCGCCTACTGGCGCGAGGTGGGGGACGGTGCGGTGGCCGGTGGGCTGGGCCGACTGCTGGGCCAGGCAGTTGGGCCACCAGGGTGGCACAGGTAAGTTGCTTTCTTTTATTTTTCTTTTCTATTTTTTTCTGACATTTGTTTTGATTTAATTTCCAAATTAAATCATTTGTTTTCCTTCTGACATTTTATTTTGCAGGGACCTAGGAATTAATCCAAGCCCCTAAAAATAAAGAACCAGAATTTTGGACATATATAAAATATATAATAATTATATATATCCAAGCAAATATCTATTGCATTAATTCCAAATGCCCAAAATAAATTCTTAAGAGCTCCTAATAATATTGGTTTGATTTTTATCTCTGACCAATATTTTTAGAGGGCCACATGAACATTTTCTTGGACCTTTTTGGAGCAACTTTTATTTGGGTCATTTTCAATAGGGTTTCTGAGGGTTTCACAAGTCCTCATTTCAATTTCATTTGAAAATTAACCATGATGCAAACAACAAGGCTAACCTAGTGCAAACCAGAACTAGGGTTGTGACAACTCGCCTCCACTCGAAAGAATCTCGTCCCGAGATTCAGGAGTAGGCGGAAAGAAGGTGGGGTACTCCAGTCGGAGACGATCTTCTCGCTCCCAGGTAGCTTCTCTCTCGGAATGATGAGACCACTGAACCTTGAGAAACTTGATGTTATGACGTCGAGTGACACGCTCTGCTTGATCCAGAATGCGAACGGGATACTCTCGATATGTGAGGTTATCTTGGAGATCAAGCGTTTCGTGGTCCACTTCGCGGATGGGATCCGAGAAGCAACGCCTGAGTTGAGAGACGTGGAAGACATCATGAACTCGAGAAAGATGTGGGGGTAGTTCCAATTGGTAGGCAACCTCTCCTCGTTTATTAAGAATGCGAAAAGGACCAATGTAACGAGGAGCCAACTTGCCCTTGATACCGAAACGATGGGTACCCTTCAAAGGAGTAACCCGAAGATAAGCTTTGTCACCAACTTCATAAGCCACTTCCTTATGATGATGATCATACTGGATCTTTTGACGAGACTGGGCTGTTTTCAAATTCTCACGAATGATACGAACTTGCTCTTCTGCTTCCTGGATCATGTCCGGTCCAAAGAATTGTCTTTCACCGGTTTCTGACCAGTTCAAAGGTGTTCGACATCTTCGTCCATAAAGAATCTCAAAAGGAGCTTGCTTGAGACTAGATTGATAGCTATTGTTATAAGCAAACTCGGCGAAAGGAAGACATTTCTCCCAATCCATACCGAAAGAGATAATGCAAGCTCTAAGCATGTCTTCGAGAATTTTGTTAACCCGTTCCACTTGACCACTTGACTGAGGGTGGAAAGCGGTACTAAAAGAAAGATGGGTGCCCATGGCAGTCTGGAAACTCTCCCAGAAATGAGAAGTGAAAAGACTACCACGGTCTGAATTGATCTCTAGTGGAACACCATGAAGTGACACTATTCGAGAAATATACAAGTCAGCAAGCTGACTAGCAGTGATACTCTCTCGAACAGGTAGGAAGTGAGCCACTTTGGAGAGACGATCAATGACTACGAAGATAGCATTATTCCCTCTCTTGGTCCTGGGAAAGCGGTGATGAAGTCCATACCAACTTTATCCCATTTCCACTCAGGAATAGCTAGAGGCTGAAGGGTGCCAGCAGGTCTTTGATGTTCTGCCTTAACGCGACGACAAACGTCACATTTAGCAATGAATTCAACAATTTCTCTCTTCATCCTAGTCCACCAGAACCTCTGGCGTAGGTCCTGATACATCTTAGTACTACCGGGATGAATCGTGAGAGGAGATTCATGAGCCTCCTTAAGGATCAATTGTCGCAGATGTTGATTCTTGGGAACCACCAGGCGATTCTCGAAGAAAACAACACCTCGATCATCCATAGAGAAACAACCACCAACTCCCCTTTTAATGTTTCTCTTGATGCGGACAACGCCCCTATCAAACTTCTGGTCAGAAATGATCTGATCCTCAAGAGTAGGTTTCGCCACCAAGGTAGAAAGGAATCCGCGAGGAGCAATGTGAAGGTCAAGCTTACATAGTTCCTCATGGAGAAGTGGTTGGCCCTGCTGCAACATGAGATTGTTGCAATAGGTCTTACGACTTAGCGCATCAGCCATGACATTTCCCTTGCCCGGGGTGTAGGTAATTCCTAAGTCGTAATCTGAGATCAACTCCAACCAACGTCTTTGCCTAAGGTTCAAATCTGGTTGGGTGAAGATAAACTTGAGACTCTGGTGATCGGTGTAGATCTCGCAACGATTACCAAGGAGGTAATGCCGCCAGGTCTTAAGTGCATAGACTACAGCTGCAAGCTCTAGATCATGTGTAGGAGAATTCTCCTCATGTGGATGCAACTGTCGAGATGCATAGGCAATCACACGACGATCCTGCATAAGAATGCAACCTAGTCCCTGTTGTGAGGCATCACAGTAGATAACAAAGTCCTTAGTGAAATCCGGTGGCACAAGTATGGGAGCAGAGGTCAGGCGTCTTTTCAGTTCCTGAAAACTGTGTTCACACTGGGGGGACCACTCAAACTTTTTATCTTTCTTGAGAAGTTCCGTGAGAGGTTTGGCCACTTTCGAGAAGTTTTCAACAAAGCGGCGACAATAGCTGGCTAGACCAAGGAAACTTCTAACTTGTTTAACTGTTTCAGGCGGAGTCCAATCAAGAACGGCCTGAACTCTCTCAGGATTGACAGCAATGCCCTTCCCTGAGATTACGTGGCCGAGATAGGTCACTTCTGGCAACCAAAATTCGCACTTGGAGAACTTGGCATAAAGGCGGTGCTCTCTGAGTTTTTCTAGAACAAGTCTAAGATGTTCAGCATGCTCTTCCTCGTTCTTCGAGTAAATAAGAATATCATCGAGGTAAACCACGACGAACTTATCCAAATACTCCATGAAGATCGAGTTCATCAAGCGGGAGAAAGTGGCTGGAGCATTGGTTAGACCGAAAGACATGACGGTGTACTCGTACTGGCCATAACGAGTGACAAAAGCCGTCTTAGGAATGTCTCCGTTTTTAATTTTGATTTGATGGTAGCCTAACCTCAAATCCATTTTGGAGAAGACTGAGGATCCAGCGAGCTGATCATACAGGTCGTTGATCCTGGGGAGCGGATACTTGTTCTTTATCGTGACCAAATTAACGGGACGATAATCTACAACCATCCGTTCCGTGCCATCCTTCTTCTTAACGAAGAGGACGGGACAAGCCCAAGGAGAAGAACTAGGACGAATAAAACCCTTTTGCAAGGACTCATCAAGTTGTTTCTTAAGCTCAGCTAGTTCTAGGGGTGCCATCTTATAAGGTCTCCTAGAAATTGGAACAGTTCCTGGGATAAGATCTATGACGAACTCTACATCCCTATCAGGTGGAACACCTGGTAGTTCTTCTGGAAAGACATCCGGAAAGTCTCGGACTACCGGAATATCTTCAAGGTCTGGAAGGGGGCTGGCATTAAGAGAATAGAGTTGACGCTTTGCAACTCTAGTGGAGACAGTGACTATCTTGCCAGATGGGTGTGTAAGCTGAACAGACCTAGTGTAACAATCGATCTTGGCATGATGAGCTGTCATCCAGTCCATACCCAAGATGATGTTAATATCTGAAGACTTGAGGGCTATGAGTGAGGCAAGGAATACAAGTCTGTCAACAAGGATTCCATTACCATGGCTTATTCTGGTAGTTTGCCATCTAGACCCCGGGGTTTGGATTTCGAGCGGAGTTGGCATGTCACAAAATGACATGTCGTGCAAACGAGCATAGCCTTCAGAGATGAAGGAGTGAGATGCTCCGGTATCGAACAGAACCGAAGCCGGATGGCAATTGACAAGGAGTGTACCAAGAACGACATTTGGATCATCATGAGCGTCTTTAGCCGAGACGTGATGCACACGTCCATGTTTAGTGGGAGCTGGATTGGCAATGATAGTCTTGCGTGGTGGCTTACTACGAAGAATGGACTTCTCGGGCTGGGGTGGAGCAAGACTGGCCTGAGAACAGTCACGTGCATAGTGTCCTGGCTTTCCGCATGTAAAGCAAGTCCCTGAGGTAGGTCGTGGACCCGCATTGACAAGCGGTTTGCCAATAGGCTTGGGTGGAGCATAAGACTGAGCTGGATAAGGTACCACACAAGATGGCATCGGAGGATAAGTGGGTGGAAGAACAGAGTTTGGAACCCAAATCCGGCGCTTCTGAGAACTAGAACCGAAGGAAGATCCCAAATCAAGGGTGTGCTTTCGAGACTCCTCGTAAGTGAGTTGAGCTGTCTCTGCATTGATGGCCTTGTTCACAAGAGCCTGGAACGTGTTGCAATGATGCAAGTGGAGATCATGACGCAGTTTGGGGTTGAGACCCTTCCGGAACCTAGCCTGCTTCTTGGCGTCCGTGGACACTTCTTCTGTAGCATAGCGGGCGAGGTTCTCAAACTCTCGACTATAAGCATCAACAGCCATCTTAGCCTGTGTAAGACTACAGAACTCTTCTCTCTTACGATCGATAAGGGCTTGAGGGATATGATGCTCACGAAAAGCCTCGGTGAAATCTCTCCAGGTAGGAATCTTGCCAGCTAGAATCATGGCCTCATAGTTCTGCCACCAAAGACTAGCAGGACCTTCCAGGTGATAAGTGGCATAGATGACCTTGTCATCTTCAGCTACGTTTGCAGAACGCAGCTTGTGAGTGATACTACGGAGCCAGTCATCTGCGTCGAGTGGCTCAATGGGATGATGGAAGGTGGGTGGTTTCAGACGAATGAAGTCATGGATGGTTGATGATTCCTTGCACTGATGTGCGGTGTTCTCCTCAATACGTGCCAACAAGCGGTTAGACTCACGCTTGTTTCTCTCCATCTCTAACATTAACTGCGCCAACGAAGGCTGGTCGGGAGGATCCTCCTCATCCCTACCACCTCCGGGGTTCTGTCTACGAGCAGCTGAGCTTCGCTTAACTGAAGACATCCTGAGAAGCGAAACCAAAGACGGAAACATCAACAACTATAGGATGCATAAGGTAGAACAAGAAATTAGTATCTCTCGAACTACTAGGATAATTCCGGCAGCATAACGACAGTAAAAGCTCAGAATGAGACATCCTGCTAACAAAGGGTAGTTCAACACCTCAACATCATCTCTCAAGGTTCTGTGATAGTACTAAAACAACTGCACCGGAAGAACTTAAAAACAGGAGTAGGACTCTGATCAACCAATCCTAAGGGACTACGGAGTAGTAACTCGTGATCCTAATAGACGGAAGAGAAAGCCTAGTTCCTTAACCTCGTAGGAAAGGTAAGATGACTCAGATCAGAAGACATGAGGTAAAAGGAGTAAATAGAGCCTTACGTTCCCTTCCACAATCAATTCCCTTATATAACTAAGGAATTTCTAGACTCAACTTCGACCATTTTGGCTTGGTAATCCTACAGGCAGTCAGGCTCTGATACCAACGCTGTCGGGACCCCGATCCTGAGTCACACCGGTCTAGCATGTAACACACCATATCACTTTGCGGCCTCACGCACGGTATCCCCACGGGTGCCACCTTACCTGGCCCGGGACCGTTTGCGCATTTTGGCTCACGTATATGATAGTGTCGCTAGCATCCATATGACAGAGAACCCGGGCCGACATGACCAGTTATAAACCAAAAGTGGCACTAAATTACAGACACAGGCATTCATGACCCAGCAACGAACGTGTCGGTCAGCAACGTATGAACCCGAGTCGTAGCAAGCTACAAGGACTTAAAGGAACAACGCATGACATTTCCCCTAAGGGACAGACACAGGAACAAAGAAGGACACATGCCGGTCAGCCTAAGTGTTCCGGAGCAGTAGCAAGCTACCAAGGCTCAGTGGAAACACTAGGAGACATTTCCCTGTAAGATAGGCTACCAAGGGTAAACAACTAGGTGTTGGATCCCACACATACCAAGCATTTCAATAACATACACGCAATATGCTCAATATGTGGAAATACAACATGGCATCACAACAAGACTCTAATAAACAAAGTATTTATTCATTAGGCTCCGAGGAGCCAGGTATTACAAACATGGGTCTCATGACCCAACATTCAGAGCATACAAGCAACAAGCGGAAGCACTACATGTCTGAGTACAGACATCTACAAAGAAAAAGGCTGAAGAGCCTGACTATCTACAACACTCGTCCAAGATCGTAGCTAAGGTATCAAGCTACTTGTCGGAGTCCAAGCGGAACTACTAGTGAGACATCAATCCTATCTGCAAAACATAAATTAAGCAAACATGAGTACAAAGGTACTCAGCAAGACTTACATCAGATCCTATCATACATGCACATGTATGAAGATGGCAAAGTGGGGTTTAGTTGCAGCAAGCCAGCTTTGACTCAGTGGCTATCCTATTCTACGATTGCTGGTAACTCTTTTGAGGTGGCGCACACGAGTCCACTAAGCACCACACAATACACCACTATGGATTCATCCCCGTCTCCCTACGAGAAGGCCATCCATAGCACTCACACTTGTCTTGAGTATTTTAGAGTATCCACTTCAAGTTGTCTATGTACCACGTAAGCATCCAAGAAGTCCATATCCGCGGACCCGGCTATTCGAATAGATTATGATAACCCTGCAGGGGTGTACTTCTTCACACACGCTCTCGCCACTTACCGCCATGTACATCTCGTGTATCTCGGCAACCTTCAAGCGGAAGCCTGGCGAGGGTGTCGGCCACGACCTGACTAACCACACAAGTCTCTCGTCCAGGTTTATCGCCTATTCAGGTTCCATCCGCAAGAGAGTCCGGCCGAGGTTTCCATCACGGACCCAAACGATGTGTACAGGGTTCCCGAGCCCACCATCCGGGTGCCACTCGGTACACCGGGCCACGTGTGCCTAGTCTGTCCCAAGCCCACCCTGCCGGGTGCCACCTGGTAGAGAAATAACACTACCTACAAACACCAGAAACTAGTTGCAACTCCTCGACAGAGATCATGTTGATTAATAAGTCGAGAGGGGCACTTAAGCATTCCAATGCGTGGTAGTAGCTGATCATTGGACAACATACACAGAACTCAGTTCTTAGGGACGGTTCCAGTGAGACAACCCACCATGTACTCCTACATGGCCTCCCACCACTACCTTTACCAAATCGTGTTCACACACTTAACCCTCAGCATCAGAACATATCATTTCACTCTAATTCATTCCCGATGAATCAGACCTGACACACTCTAAGCAATAGCAAGCAAGGCATGGTAAGATCACATCATGGCTTCAATCAACTCCTACACATGCTAGTGGGTTTCAACTATTTACTGTGGAAAGACAGGTCATGCAGAGGAATGGGTTCAACTACCGCAGCATAAAGTAGCAGTTGAAATCGTTGTTGTCCTAATGCAATAACAGGGAGCAGGAGCGAGAGAGGGATTGAATCGGAATGAACAAGGGGGTTTGCTTGCCTGGTAAAACAACGTGCAGAGCACTGCTCCTCTGACAGGTACTCTGGATCGGTCTCCGGAGCTGGACCTATCGAGAAGAACGATGCCGACAATCAGACACAAGCATATGCAACAATATGATGCATGAATATGGCATGAAGTTATGATGTTGTTTGAGCTAGTGCAACTAGCATTCAATTGTAAAGAAGTCCATTTGAGCCAAGGGTTCAAATGCAAATTTAAAATAAGCATTCTAAATGCAAAATATGTGTTTTCAAATAAACAGTAGGTTTAACTTCATTTGTCATGCATGAAAATGGTACAGATGGATAGATTGAATTTTTCTGATAATTTTTCATATATAAATTATTTCATTCTGAGCTACGGTTGAATTTCTGTGAATTTTTGAAGTTTTGAATATTTTCTGGAATTTCTTGTTTAAAAATAATTCCAGAAAATAATTAATTGCGTCAGCACTGCGTCATGCTTGCGTCAGCAAGTCAACAGCGCTGACTGGGTCAAACCTGACGTGTGGGACCACACGTCAGTGACACCGGGGCTAAACCCGAGTCAAACCCAGCTGACCAGGGTTTGACCAAGCCCTGGGGCCCATAGTCAGTGGCTTAGGGGGTGGTTTAGGTGGCGGGGTTAGCAGCTAAGCACGCGCCACGTCAGTCGCCGGAGTTTCGCCGGCGACGACCTCGAGCCACGGTGGAAGTTCGCCGAAACAAGCTGGAGGCCACGGTTGGGCAAACGGAGGCCACCGGCGGGTAGCCCGTGCACGGGCGCATCCAGCCGCGCACAGGGAGGGTTGTGGGAACCGCGGAGCTCGCCGGAGCAGGGCTCGCGGCGGCGGTGGCTTCGGCCGGAACGAAAACAACGGCTACGACGTGGAAGAAGGGGGAGAAGAGAGGGAAAGCATGGGGGAAACGGAGAGGAGCTCACGACGGGGCTGCTGAGCAGGCCAGTGGGCTCGGGGAGGCGCTGAAGACGGCGAATCGGAGTCGGTGGTCGGCGGCGTCCGAGGAGGAAGATGATGTCGACGGCGGCTCCACAGGGCGTCCGGCGTCTCGTGGCTTGACGGAGAGGGAGAGGGAGTCGTGGCGGAGCTCGTGGGCTCTACGGAGGGGCGAGGGAACGGCTCTGGCTACGACTACGGCGAGTGGCGGCGACGGTGGCGTCGGAGCCGAGCGGGAGAGGGAGATAGAGGAGAAGGGAGGGTCCAGAGAGAGTGGAAAAGAGGGCGCGCTCGATCCAGACGGCAGTGGCGACGTCGGTCGTCTCGTTGCGCTGGCAGGAGAGGGCAGGCAGGCAGCTCGCGTGGCGAGCGGAGCGCTCGCGTGCGCCGGGCACGCGCCTCGCCTACTGGCGCGAGGTGGGGGACGGTGCGGTGGCCGGTGGGCTGGGTCGACTGCTGGGCCAGGCAGTTGGGCCACCAGGGTGGCACAGGTAAGTTGCTTTCTTTTATTTTTCTTTTCTATTTTTTTCTGACATTTGTTTTGATTTAATTTCCAAATTAAATCATTTGTTTTCCTTCTGACATTTTATTTTGCAGGGACCTAGGAATTAATCCAAGCCCCTAAAAATAAAGAACCAGAATTTTGGACATATATAAAATATATAATAATTATATATATCCAAGCAAATATTTATTGCATTAATTCCAAATGCCCAAAATAAATTCTTAAGAGCTCCTAATAATATTGGTTTGATTTTTATCTCTGACCAATATTTTTAGAGGGCCACATGAACATTTTCTTGGACCTTTTTGGAGCAACTTTTATTTGGGTCATTTTCAATAGGGTTTCTGAGGGTTTCACAAGTCCTCATTTTAATTTCATTTGAAAATTAACCATGATGCAAACAACAAGGCTAACCTAGTGCAAACCAGAACTAGGGTTGTGACATTGAAGAAGCAACTCGACGAGCAAGAATGCTTGGGTCTGATAAGACCAAGTAGTTCTCCTTGGGGCTGCAGTGTTCTTTTTGTCAACAAGAAGGATGGTACGGAACGATTGTGCATTGATTATCGGCCATTGAACAAGAAGACAATTAAGAATAAGTACCCTCTCCCCAATATCAATGAATTGTTCGAGCAGCTCAAAGGAGCCAAGGTTTTCTCGAAGCTTGATCTCCGGATGGGCTACCATCAAATTCGTATCCGTGAAGAGGATATTCCCAAGACTGCATTCAGGACATGTTATGGCTCCTACGAGTACACTGTCATGTCCTTCGGGCTTGCAAATGCTCCACCCACTTTCTCTCGGATGATGCACTTCATATTCAACCCCTACACAAATGAGTTCATTCTCATGTACCTGAATGATATCTTGGTATTCTCCAAGACTAAAGAAGACCACACCAAGCACCTCCGTTTGGTTCTTGATAGGCTCCGAGGGCACCGCTTTTGTGCGAAGTTCTCCAAATGTGAATTTTGGCTCGATGAAGTCCTCTACCTGGGTCATATTATCTCTGCCAAGGGCATTTCTGTTAACCCCGAGAAGGTCGAAGCTATTGTGAAGTGGGAACCTCCTCAGAACGTCAAGCAACTCTGATGTTTCCTTGGCCTCGCAAGCTATTGCAGAAGGTTCGTTGAGAACTTCTCCAAGATTGCCAAGCCTCTGTCCAACCTGTTGCAAAAGAATGTCAAGTACTCGTGGACTCCTGATTGTGATGTGGCATTCAATACCCTCAAAGAGAAGCTCATTTATGCTCCGGTACTTACTCCTCCAAATGAGTCCAAGCCTTATGATGTTTTCTGTGATGCTTCATTGCAAGGTCTCGGCGGTGTTCTCATGCAAGACAACAAGATCATTGCATACACTTCACGTCAGCTTAAACCAAATGAGAAGAATTACCCAACACATAATCTTGAGCTAGCAGTAGTTGTTCATGCCTTGATCACGTGGAGACACCTTTTGTTGGGGAGAAAAGTGGACATCTTCACCGATCACAAGAGTTTGAAGTACATCTTCACCCAGCCAAACCTTAACATCTTTCAGACTCATTGGGTTGAAATGATTCAAAATTACAACCAAGCATTGTATATATACCTAGCAAGGCCAATGTCATTGCAGATGCCTTGAGTAGAAAGGCTTATTGCAACAGTCTCATCCTCAAACCGTTCCAACCTAAACTTTGTGAGTCATTCAGGAAGCTCAACCTCCAAGTTGTTCCGCAAAGATTTCTTGCCAGCCTCCAAGTCACTCCTACCTTGGAAGATCAAATCCGTGAGGCCCAACTCAGTGATGCTATGTTGCAGGAGGTGAAACATTGTATTGCCAAGGGTACTCCCAAGTACAAGTGCTATCGCATTGATGATAGAGACACTTTGTTCTTTGATGCCAGAATTGTGGTTCCCAAAGGTGATCTCAGGAAGCTCATAATGAACGAAGCACATGACTCACTCCTCTCGATACATCCAAGAAGCTCCAAGATGTACCATGACCTCCAGCAATCCTATTGGTGGACTCGCTTGAAAAAAGAGAAGTTGCTCAATTCGTGAACGAGTGTGATGTCTGCCAAAGAGTGAAAGTAGAACATCAACGTCCAGCCGGACTCCATCAACCTCTACCTATTCTTGAGTGGAAATTCGATCACATTGAGATGGATTTCGTCACCAGCTTCCCCAAGTCCAAGCGAGAAAATGACGCTATCTTTGTGGTGATTGATAAGCTCAATAAAGTGGCTCATTTTCTTCCAGTCAAGGAATCCATCAATGCAGCACAACTGGCAGAGCTGTACACCTCCAGAATTGTCTCTTTGCATGGTATCCCTCAAGTAATCTCCTCAGATCGTGGAAGCTTGTTCACTTCAAAATTCTGGGATTCTTTCTAGTCAACCATGGGTACCAAGATTCGCTTCAGCACAACTTTTCTCCCTCAGACTAGTGGCCAAGTCGAAAGAGTGAACCAAATTCTTGAAGATATGCTCAGGGCATGTGTAATATCCTTCGGTATGAAATGGGAAGACTACCTTCCATTTGCCGAATTATCCAACAACAACAGTTTCCAAGCAAGTGCAGGCAAAGCACCGTTTGAAATTCTCTATGGCAGAAAATGTCGTACCCCTCTCAACTGGTCCGAGACTGGTGAACGTCAACTCCATCGAAATGATTTGATCTCAGAGGATGAAGAGATGTGCAAAGTCATCCGTGTGAATCTCAAAGCCGCGCAATCATGCCAGAAGAGCTACTATGACGGCAAACACCGAGATTTGGCTTTCGACATTGGAGATCATGTCTATCTCCGTGTTTCTCCCATGAAGGGCACTCAGAGGTTCGGTATCAAGGGCAAGCTTGCTCCAAGATACGTGGGCCCTTTCAAGATAATTGGCAAGAGAGGCGATCTGGCCTACCAACTCGAGCTTCCCTCCAACTTTGCAAATATGCATGATGTGTTTCACGTGTCACAACTCCGCAAGTGCTTCAAGACGCCTGAACGCACCATTCCTTTCGAAAAGATTGATCTTCAGCAAGACTAGTCTTATCGTGAGTACCCCATTTCTAACGTTGAGGAAACCGAGCGCAAGAGCCGCAACAAGTCCATCAAATTCTTGAAAGTGAAGTGGTCACACCATACCGACCGAGAAGCTACATGGGAACGAGAAGACCATTTCTGTTCCGAGTATCCCGCTTTCTTTCTTCACTCCTAGATCTCCGCACGAGATCTTTTCGAAGTGGAGGAGAGTTTGTAACACCCCAGATGTAAAACGTCCTTATATGGCAATATATTCATCATTGACTTAATCAATTCCATTCTGGGCTCATCCTTCATTTCGGGTATTTTATGTTTTTGCGTTGAGCATGTGCATATCACCATATCATGTCATCATGAGCATTGCATCGCATTCAAGTTTTCACTTGTACCCGGTAATGTTCGTTTCTCTCCGTTGTCCGTTCCGAGTTCCGACACTCATAGACGTGCCCGTGGCACCTCCGAGTCCTCCTTTTGTTAATGGCCGAAAAACTTCCTGAGAATGGGCCGAGAGTTGTCGAGTGGTCTTGGTATATCACCGATAGACCGCCAGTCAAGTTTTGTCTCGTTTGGAGATCGTTTGATACTCCAATGGTAAACAGCGTTAACCCCGGAAGCCCTCTCCCTTTTGGCCAACAACCCCCCAAAACAGCCCACAAGCCCATCCTAACCCCCTCCATGCTCTCGGTCCTAGGATCCTGATCGTGTGGGCGAAAACTACACCTCATTTGGACTCTCCTAGCTCCCTCTACCTATAAATATGCCCATCTCTCGCGAATCACGGATGAAGCCCTAGAAAATCCCTCCTCACCACGCCGAACACGTCCGCGCCGCGCCGGACAAGTACAGCCACCGCGCCCGGCGAATAACCGCGCCCCACGTGGCCTGCCGCCGCCGTCCGGCCTCCACCCGCTGCCGCGGCCCGTGGGGCCTAGGGCAGGCCCGCCGGCCAGCGTGCAGGCTGCCGCCTCCTCGCCTCGCCCATGTCCTCAGACGCGCGTCGTTGCCGCCCGCGGCTCGGCCGCCTCGCCGACGCCGGCCGGCGCCCCTCCGCCGTCGCCCACCGGGTCCTCCCCGCCGCCGCGATCCTCCATCGCCGCCGCTGCCGCGACGCCACCAACTGCCGCCGCGGCTCCCTCCACCACTGGCTGCCGGGCCCCGTCGACGCCCGTGTGCCCCCGTCGGTCACCGCCACCCGCGCGCCGCCGCCGCCGCCCCGCCGTCGTCTTCCCCGCCTCCGGCCGTCGTCTCCGGCCGGATCCCGATCTGGATCGGGTTGGATTAGATCCACCCGCTCGATGAACCAAACGCCTCCGCTCGTGCCCGGATCCCTCCGTCCCGAACCTCTCCATCCCGTTTTTTGAATGGTATATTTTATCGAAGTCCCGCTATCCTTATAATATGTTTGCCTCCTTCATCATGTCATAACTCCATGCTCTTAGCTTCGATTTGCGCTTATGATATATCGAAATGTTCGTCTCGAAGTTCTCTACATGTTGGCATCATTTTTGTGCATGTTAGGGTTCATCTAGATGTCTTAATCTTTGTTGAAAAACTGATATGTGATGTTACTGTTGCAGCACTAGTTGTCTGTTAACAATATGTTGGCATGTTCGTGACATCGTAACTTTGTGCATGTTGGTCCAAATGGAGTGTAAGAGATGTCAAAATGTTCGTATTATGATGCTCTTCATGATGGATGCATTTGCATACATGTTAGGTTGCATTATGCCATGTTTAACCCTGTTGCAAAAGTGCATGTTGCTGTTGCTAAAATTGTTAAAACTTGATGATTTGTCTTTTTCATAGCATTTTGTGTGATTTTCTTTTGAGCCACATGTCAACATGTTTTAGGAGCATAATCATGTTATCTTTGAAGTGGTGCATTTGGTTTTCCATGATATGCTCCGTGGTGACTTAAACAAGCTTGTAAACATGCCATGCCAATGTCGCTGATTTACACTTCATGAAAAAAACTGTTAAGTCTAGAATCTGCAATAACAAGTTGCCATGTAAACTTGATGCCATAATCATTTCCATGCATGTTTTGGAATAACTAGTAAGCATGTCTTGATGTCCATGTTATTTTCTATCAATCCATGCCTTTGTTTGCATATATGCCATGCTGTAGCTTGTTGTAATCTTGCTCTCAAAATGCTTGAAATTAAAACTGTCAGCCTGTTAACAGAACATTGAATTTGGCAAAGCTTGTGTTAAGCAACCCTTGCATGGAATAAATTATTTCTTTGGATGAATTGGATGTATAATATGTCTTCTTCATTCTCATGTTGATTTCATGCTTGTTATAGTTGTTTTGCTTGCTGTTGTGTGCCTCCAAAGGCAGCAACATAACGTTCTAGATTGCATGCCTAGCAATTTCACTAAGTCTGAGAAATCTGTTAACTTATTGAATCTTGCCATGCTTGTTTAATTGTGTTCAAGTAAGTTTTTGGGTGTGCTCTAAGTACATGCTTGTCAAGAATCATGTCTATTTCACATCCATGCCTTTTTTCTTCATGTTTGGGTGATGTAGCATATTTAAACCTTGCTCCAAAGATGTCATGTTGCTATTAACTTCAGTTTTGCATTGCATCTTGTTTTGCTTGCCATTTGCAAACCGTGCATCCGATTCAAATGATCTTTATATCGATTTCGACCAAAATCTTCCCCTCTATCCAGTGGCTTGCTTGGTTGCCCAAGATGAAGCCATTTACATCATCTTCTCCTTTAGGCTCGAGAGCATCCTCATGCATACGCACATCATGACTTGCATCCCATGACATGTCTTGCATCATGTTGTTTGTGCATTGCACCGTGATTGATCTTGTACCGTTGTTGCGCTCTTGTGTTGGGTAGAGCCGGGAGCTGATACCGAGTTCGAGGATCTTGTTGAGACTGAGTTTGAGGAGTCGTCTTACCATTCCACCGAGGACTTAACAGGCAAGATGACCATTCCCCGATATCACCTCTATCTTTGCCTTCCTAGTTGTCTCGCTCTATAGTTATGCCTTGATGCATATTCTTGTCTTGTCAGCCTCCTATGTTGCCATGAAACACTCTAACCGCCTTCCTAGCAAACCGTTGATTGGCTAAGTACGCTTTTGCTCAGCCCCTCTTATAGTGTTGTTAGTTGCAGGTGAAGTTTGAAGATTGCTCCATGTTTAGACTTGTTTATTTGGATAACTCAACAAATATATCTTAATTAAATTAATTCACATATATATTGGTAATGGGTGGAAGGCATGGCTTTCTGCTTGGTGTTTTGTTCCACTCATGCCACTTTAGGACCCGATAAACCGGTGTTATGTTCCTTGTTTTTGCGTTCCTAACACGGTTGGGGTTTATGGGCCCCCCTTGATAATTTGCATTGCCTAAAGCTTTTCCAGCAAGACTCAACTTTGGTACTACATTTGCCTAACAACTAAAACTTGCATAGGGAGTTATAAACCCGAGTTCTTAATCAACAACCCGGGCCAGTGCTCCTCGTGAGTGTTGGTCCAAACTGGGAAGACTGCGGGGCCGCCTTGGGGAGAACCGAGGTATCTGGTATATACCTGTAGGCTGAGCTATCTGGTCGTGGCCTGAGACGAGATACGCGCGGCTACTATCAGGGTGTCGGCACGCCGGGAGGTCTTGCTGGATTACTTTTACCTTTGTCGAAATATCTTGAGCACGGGATTCCGAGAATACTCGGGTCTTCCCAATATGGAGTTGCAACTTCACATATCACGAGCTTGTGATGGGCTAATTTGGGACACCCCTGCAGGGTTATGATCTTTTGAAAGCCGTGCCCGCAATTATGTGGCACATGGGAATTTGTTAATATCCAGTTGTACATAACTTCACACCATATCCTTAAGAATACACTACCTATGTGAGTAACCGTGACGGTCTCTTTTTGAAGGGCTCGGAAAGTGAACACGATGGAGTTATGCATGAACGTGAGTAGCTAGGATGACTTATTGATCATCTTTTGCGATCGTTGGCACATATCCTCAACTTGCTCTGAACTCGTAAGCTAGTTACTTAGTGCTTGCTGCAGCCACTTTATTACCTCTCCACACCTAAAGGCTTTGTTAGTTTTGATACCCGGGAATGGGATTGTTGAGTCCTTGTGACTCATAGATTACAACACACACCAGATTCAGGTACAACTGAGTATGACGTAGGAGAAGGACAAGAACTTCACTGGGTGTTGGATGAAGAGCGTGGTCGTATGTATGTGACGTATCCCGACGATCAGTAGTGGTTCCTACTAGGGGCGATCAGGACATGTGGTTGTGGTATCTTTTCTCGTTTGATTTCGTCCGTAGTCGGACCCTGTGTTATTTGGATGAATGTATGCTATTGTATTAATTGTGTGACGTGGCGAGTGTAAGCCAACTATTTTACTCTTTCATCCCTATTCTTTATATGAGTTGTGCAAAGATACCACGCTTGCGATCACTCCAGAATGCGCTTATGTCTCTAACTCGTGCCTTGACACGTAGGAGATATAGTCGCATCATGGGCATTACAGTAACTAGGCTTAAGAATGATCATTATAAGAGGTGAGTGCAGCTGGTCAGAAATTATATCCATCTAACTTATGAACTGTCTGTGGTTTTATACCTAAACTTCTTTACTTTCTGCTGCTGAACTTCTTTATTTTAACATCTATCTTTTTGTACTGCATGTTGTTATGTAGCTTAACTTCAATGCTTTTCTATGTGATGAACTTCTTGAGTTTCTGATGCTGAACTTCTTTTAGTTTCTATTCCTTTATTTAGATCAAAGATTATGTTCCAAAACAATGAGTGTAAATCTACTATTGAAGATGTCACAATATCTTTTTCTCCTTGCAGCATGATTCGATCTAATGTAGTTGAGGTTTCATTGTATTGTCTACGTGCCAAATACCAGGTATCAGATAAACTCATCATGTTGTATTGGGTTTGTGTAAGTCAACCCGATAGTAATTTATTTTCTATTTTGTTCTTTACCATATTAGTTAAAACTTGTTAGTCTCATTGTATTTCATATGTTGTTGTTATCTGCATTATATTAGGACGAAATTTTCAGAGGGAAGTTTGATTCCCGTGTGAGGAAATACTTCTTAGTGACTAGTCCAGATAGCATGGATGCGCATGATTCTGTAAGCAATATTTTGTTCTTTGTCTCTGTATTTATTTCCACTGTGATACACTCTGTTTATATTGTTTAATTTTTTTGTGCCGTTGATATTAATTTCAGTTTTAATGATTTGTGTGTTTATCTTGCATCAGGACTTTTGACCCACCTGAAATTCCTACTCACTTGGGTGGTGCTGGTCATTGGGTTTCCATATATCTTAACCTGGAGAACTTAAGGTTCCAGCTTCTCGACTCCTAGTATGGACCAAATGATGACTGTGCAGTACACTTGTTTCGGTGGATGAATGCTAACATCAAGAAGCTTTGGAATGATGCCAGCAATGGCATGGAGACACCCTTCAGTCCACTTTCTATTGACCATTTACCTTTGGATTGGATTGATGTCCCCCAGCACACAAGCAAGTATGAGTTCCACTTTCTCTTTATCACTTCCGTTTAATTGTAGTTGCACGTAAGTTGCAACATATTTTATTCTTTCGCTTTCTTTTGTTTTAACACTATTCTTTTTTTGTTTGATGACAGTATTGACTGCACATTATTTCATACTTACAATGTTAATTCGTTTCATGAAGGGGTTCTTGCAAACTATTCCCATGAAAATATCTCACATATCAGGAAGACATGGTTGTACTCACTTGCATCTTCTAACTTGTTTGACACAGACTTCCATGGTCTATTCGGCTACTATTCATTAATTATTGAAACTCAGACTACATCTTTTATTCTACATGAACTTCATTTGTCTTTTATTTGCTTGTGTATTTTCTACTTGGACATCAAATTTTATTCTACTTGAACTTAAGAGATGATAACTTTGTATGCTTTTGTTAGCTGTAGTTGAATGTTTTCCATTTCATCAATTTATCTTGAACTATGCCTTGGGTTGTTCCTGAACTTCATTAGTTTTTAAATACAACATATTTTTAAGGTCAACTTGAGTAGTAATCATATCTTTTGTATTTGTTTGGACTGTACATTGTGTTGTACATGTACTTCAATTATATTTAGTTGTCTTTTTTCATTTTTTGATAGTGGAGCCGTTGGACTTAACCGATTACCACTACTCATTCCTCGGGTCACGGAAATACCAGCCTAGGGAGGAATCAATGAGTACAACTCCGAGTGAAGATGATAGCTCTCGAACCCTTATTCCTTCCAAGTTGGGGAAGCAGCATGTCGGTATTCGTGTTGCTCCAAATACCCCTTGCTCCAGGAAGGTTGGTGCAGTCGAAGCATAGGTGATTTTGTCGGATGATGATTTTGAGAAAATTTCTTACCTGAAGAATGTTGTAACCTTCCTGGATTGACCATTTCGTCTGATGTAAAAAAATCGGCAGCACTCCTGCCAATGTTTGTTCGTAAGGGAGAAGACCTTCTTAAGGCAAAACTGGTTAGGTTTTCATCACTCTTGTTTGTTTTATTATGTTCATCCTTTTATCTGAGTCTGTCAATATGTTTTTGTTCATCTCGATTGTTTAATACTTGTGGTTTATAGTTTGTGTTCACCATTTTTCAATCTTGGCAGGTTTTGTTGATACTTTTCAAGCCAATTGGTAATTTGGCGCACTATAGTGTGTATGTTCTTAATAGATATCATGGGAGCATTTACATCCTTGATTCACTTCCTTACTCTGATAAGGGACTTTCACGAACAAGTTTCCACGGATACTGCCAAAATATCGTGAGTGTTTCTTAGCCTAAACCTCCCGTCATATTCTAATTTTTGACATGAATTTTATTTCGTTGACAAAATATTTTATCTATGTTTGGTAGTACTGCTTCAAAGTTGTGTGCTTGAACTGACTATCATTTAACAGTTGAACTTCTGGTATCGTTTAGTTGGGTTTTATGCAAGTGTCACTTTATGTAACTGAACTTAGCTATTTTGGTTAAGATGTTTCTGATTATCGTATTTTTCATTTCTGGCAGATGAAGAGATTCGTTGGGTTGCTGGAGGAGATGTACGGCAAGGCTGAGTACCAAGCTAGCAAGCAACCAAACTAGGTGACTATTGCAAAGAGGCCAACTTTTATTGATGTCCCAAAGAAACTGAATAATGAATGTGGTTTCTTCGCCGTGAAGCTCTGCTCTACATATGATGGCGACGAGCTTGTTGAAGATTTTGGTGATGTGAAAGTATGTTTTGTCCTTGTTCTTGTCTCATCATCCTATAATTGTTTTGTATGTTTCTGCAGACACACTCCTGCTATGGTTTTAGTTATCATGTGCTGTTTTTTATTGTTCATTATTTTTTGTTTTCTAGCTATTGTAGATGACTAGAAGGTCGAGTTCATGAACACTCTAATCTTTAGCGAGAAGAATGAAATTGTGCATGGAGAGCTTCCTGCCGAGATCTAGTCCTTCGGCCCGTGAATTTCGTAAAGATTAGGTTTGATAATGATTGGAACGATTTTATAAAGATTTGATTGTAAGAATGGTTTAGTAATTTGTGTATCTATAGTTGAAGAATGGTTTGGCTTGTGAATTTCAATGCATTGCATCGTTTTCAGTATTCTAGTGTTGTACGTTTTTCTCCAACATATGTATTTAAAATTCGGCATGGTTTCTGGGTGAACTCCTGTTTTTTGGGACAATTTTTTTGCCCACAAGTCCAGTGTTGTTTAATTTTTGGCCCCAACATATGAACTTGAACTTCTGCTTGTGATCTGGTTGGGTTGCTAGTTTCAGATGGAGAGAATTTTTGTGTTGTATAATGTATTATTATTTTTCAACTCAATCAAGATGTAGCCTTTTGCATCTAATATATATATATGTGTGTGCGTTTTCTGTTTTTTTAACTGCGAGTAGTTTTCAACTAGAACTTTGGGTAAAAATATTCTCATACTCATTTACGTTTCTTTACCTTTGTCGGCATTCTACGTGAGATTCTCCAGGTATCCAAACAGAACTTCATATCTGCGCGTGTCATCTTTGGCTTACTAGCTTGGTTTATACGGAAATACTTATTTTTCAAGCATATTTTTCGTACATTGATATTATACCAGAAATTCTTATGTAAGGTTACTTGAACTTCATAGTGTATAATCAAGTATTCCTGCTTGCTCTTTTATGGAATACATCACCAGCACCTCCTCATGTAATATACGAGAACTTCTCCTGTAAGCTTACTTGAACTTCATAGCGTATAATCATTTATTCCTGCTTGCTCTTTTATGGAATACATCACCAGCACCTCCTCATGTAATATACCAGAACTTCTTCTGTAAGCTTACTTGAACTTCATAGTGTATAATTTCTTCGAAACTTCTACAACAGAAGTTCAAGTAAGCTTCTCCTAAAATATTGTTCAATAGTGGAATAACATTCTGTACACTGACATGACATAAGTGTGCTTTGTTCAATTGACCTAGTCTAATTGTTGTTCAGCCTTGCGCTCCTCCTAGGCTTTGTGGATGGTGTTTTTTTTACATGTACCTCTTCATCGTCGTCTTCCTCTTCTTCGATGATGTCTTCATCTTCGTCTTCCTCATACTCTTCTTCATCTTCCACCACTTTCTTCATGCAGGCTCTAGGTTTTGCTTTCTGTTTCTTTTCTGGCTTTTGGCTTGTCTTTTCAGCTTCTGCGCGCTTCGCACATGTTCATGCATTGTGTGGAGCATATTCCTTGCATATGCTACAAAGCCAGCTGCTAGCTTTATCTGGTGTGGTCCCTTGTTTTGTTTTCGAACTTTTGGCTGTTATACTTGAACTTTGGGTTGCTTGACCTCTCTGCATTGTTTCTTTCTAATAATGTTGGACAAGTGAGTTTGTTGTGCCCTGCAACCTTTTTGTACACACTACATTACATGTGTCCAAGTGGCACTCCATTCTCATCTAGCATGACGACTCTATCTGCAGATGATGCCTTTATTTGAGCTCTCCGATCACTTTTCTTTGTTGTAGAAAGTTTCTTCCTACCCTTTGTTTCATAATACAGCTACAGTTTTATCATCTCTTGCTACTACTGCATTAATTGGTCAACATCCTGCTTGCACCGGTAGGCTTGAGCAGGGGTCTGGAGCTTATCAGTTTCATAATAATGAAGGTCGTCTTTAATTTCAGCATTCTCTTCAGCCCTCCTTTCATCAGCATATGCTTGATTTGTTGAATTTATTGCATCAAGTTCTTCCACGAGCCTCTTGAGAACATAGAAGGCTCTGTCATATTGTTGTTCACATCTCATCGCTTTCTTGTTAATCGTCAAATTTAGCTGCAGCAGGATGTCCTGCTTGGATAGTTTTGAATTGCCATCTGATGCAATCGTGCTGTAGTCCCTTGTATCAAATGTTGGTTGTGATCTTGCAGTCTTTGTGTACCATTTCAGGATATACTTGTCTGGAAATTTTTCATGCTTTAGGTAGTCCAGTATGTTCATTATCTGAAGGCATAATAGACCTGCATTTGTGACGAATGCAGGGTACATTGCTTGTTTGCCAGGAATGGGTTGCATATATTGATATGACACTACTAGTTAAGCTATTTAATGAGTTTGTTTTTCCGCTCACCTATGTGTTTCCAAAGCTTGAATTCGCATTCGTAGGTTTCATTCACTGGGTCAGCTACAACCTGGAATTCATGCTTTGACCAGGCAAACCTTAATTCATCATCATGGCCAGCCTTGTTCTGGTAGTCCACAAGGTACTTAGTGGGCTCTGTTGTAGGCTTTGTGTCAAATAGTGTGGCTTTTCTTATCCTATTCCTCATCTCGTTGTACACGGCTCTCGTGTACTTGATAGCCATGTCTTCCTCGTAGCTGTAATTTGTTTTTGTCATAGGATTGCACAACACATGTCAAAAAATAAAATATTAGTCGACCATAGTCATGGTTTTCAATTAAATACCAAGTGCACATGTTCAAGGAAGTCACAATATGTTTTTTTGTCTTAATACCATGCTGGCCATTGTTTGCTCGTTCTCCTTCTGCGTTTGAGTTTGTATGCAAGCATTTACCCGCTTAGCAAACTTGTGTAGATTTTGGGTCCCCTTGACAAACCCTCTCTTGAGCACATGATTCATGCTCTCGCTTCGTTGTGTAGAAGTCATTATAGCACAAAAACAATTCTTGTAATATGCTGATATCCACAGTTTCCTATCACTCCACAGCTACATCATCATCTGGTCTTTCTGTAGGCTGTACTTCTGCACGAGTGCAGCCCAGGCAGCTTCAAACTCTGTTGGCATTAGCGGCCAGTTTAATATAGCTGTGAACTCCTCTTTGAATGTTTTATTATCCTTTTTGTACAACAACGCAAGGTATTCCTTGAACTTCTTCAGGATGTGCCAACGGCATAGCTTGTGGATGGTATTTGGGAACAATTGTGGTATAGCTTTCGCCATTGACGGACACTGGTCTGCATGAATTAAAAAAATGAAACTTGCTTCTTGCACTGATGGTGAACTTATGTGATACAAGTACATGAACTTCACATGAAGCAGTGGGACTACCTAGTAAGGTCACACAATTATTCTTACATCAGTGTTGTTGAACTTCTATGGTACCAGTGATTGAACTTCACAGGCATAACTATTTTTTTCTGAACATGTTACATATTTTTTTTCTTACAGCACTATTCTTAGACTTCTATGATTGGTGTATTTGAACTTCACATCTGGAACTATATTTTTCTAAACATGTGACATATAAATTTTGCTTCTTGTACTGTTGTTGGACTTCTATGCTACCAGTGTTTGAACTGCTTGGTTTACATTATTTTCAGTTAAACCAGTATACCTAATATACACCTAGAGCTGAAAAGATGATGAAACTTGTAGAGTTTTTTTGAACTTACCTGTTAGAATGCAAGTTGGGTGTTTGTTGTTCATGCGTCATACAAATGTATCGAACAGCCAGTTGAATGACTTTGCATGTTTGTCTCTGATCAGTGAAACAACAAATAACATTGACTGCAAATGGTGGTTTGTTCCAACAAACACTCCTAGAGGCATATGAAACCCGTTAGTCTTGTAAGTCGTGACAAATGTTACGCAATCGCCAAAATCTTGATATGCTCCTCGGCAACTTGCATGGGACAAAAAGATGTTTTTCATCACATTGTTGTTGTTTACTTGTATGTCATAGCAAAACTCATCATTGATTGCCTTCATGTCTTTAAAGAAAGATACAAGTTTCAACACATCATCCAAATCATCTTCCTTTGCATTCATAGCTTTCCTGCAAATTATATGAAAACATGCATTTGTTATTTTGCTAGCAAGGGTGGTGACTTTAGGATGCTATGTACATTGCAGTATGTGCATTTTCAATACTTTTTTGATTAGTAGGTCTCGTCCGGTCATGCTTAGGAAGTAGCTTCCATCTTCATTTTCTGATAGCATGGACATTATTGTTGTATGTTTGACGTCATGGTACTGCAAGAGCTTTATGTACTCCAAAATAGTGGGGTCATAATTCTTGTGTGTGCAAGAATACCAGCATGTCATCAGTTTGCATGAGTTGGTGATTATGATTGTATTCAATGTCCACTACCACACATGTGTGATCCTCCTACACCTTCACCCTCATTCTTGCATTGCAGCCTGTCCTCTGCGATGTTTTGTTTCGCTTCTAGTCAGCCTCTGAAAAAGAAGTTGTGTGTTTCCCTTGGAACGCGCAAACAAAATACTTGTGATTGTCACCCCCCCCCCCATCTTCCTGATTCCAAAACCAGCATGTCTGGCGTATCTGTTGTAAAATTCCCTTGCTTTCTCTACATACTAGAATGACATCTTTAGTCTTGGTATTAGATAATCTAGGAGATCTGGCATCTGCAAAAAAATAAAAAATAATCCAGACGATACGTTCAAATGCAGTTTATAAACTTGTTATCCTGGAGGGAGCAGAAAATATGCAGATCATACAAGATGCACATGTAAATACTTAAATTTTGTTCACTTACGTGCGTGTGTGATCACAACTCCATCGAAGTCTGCTACTGGCCCTCTAGGATGGGGCACGACGGAGTTATCATAGCAGGGTGTAGGAGTGAATCACGAATAGGAAGGAGGGCTGAAGATGGCCTCTCTCTTGTTTGCGTCCATTTTTCTTGTGGTGTTTCTGGAGGTATGACGATCCTGTCTTTAGTTTTCTCTTTTGTTCTGTGAAGCAATCCATCTACCTCAGGTCCCATACGATCTTGAGTTGTAGCAGCAGCTACAGCATCCAACGCCGGTAGTGTGTAGAGCACTCTCCTCCGCGTGTGTGTTCCTATTGGATCTGCGTATGGATCCGGTTTAGTGCAACCTTTCACATTGACTAGCCACACTAGGATAACCTCCAGAGTTCCACGCAAGACTTGAGCTAACACCCTCCTCCATTGGTGTGCTTGGTACTCTGCTGGTGGATACAAAGAATCCGTGGGGGATTTCCGGCGTCACCCAATTAGGTGGAGGCACAAAGTGGTGCGGATAGGGCTGTGACCCAGCATGTTGGAAGTCTGCATGTGTTTCGGGTGTCATCCAATTTTGGTGTGGAGAAGATTGGGAATGTTGTTGGTGTGTTTGAGGGGGCGCCACAATGCGTACAGGCTTAGGGTTGTGTACTTGCTGCTGGGAACTTTTAAGCTTCTTTCTTCTTTTCTCATCCCGCTGGCATAATAAAAAGAATGTGTTAGCACACAAGTTACATCTGGCTACACCGGTGTAACTGAAATGAGCATTATTTTCTCTAGGACTGGTATCACACTATGAAATGAGCTGAGCATCTGCCCATACTTGTGTATCTGAACTGAGCACTCTTCACAGAATGAACTTCTTCCTGAATTCTACACTATTTGATTTTTTTGTACCTAAATCGAGAAATCTCCATAGACTAAACTTCAGGTTTGCAAAGGGGAAATATTGTCTACAGTTAAAAACCTGACATTCATGAGTTTTAATGGTTGAACTTATTAGTTCATACCAACTTGACCTTCATGTGTTCACATGTTTGTTTTATTTTCCTTTTTTTGCACACAAGCAGATTCATACCAACCTGAACACCAGCCCACTTACTAGTTGAACTTCACATGGTTTTTTACATATGAATGCATGCAAATTTTAAAATTGTTGCAGCATAAACTGAGGCTCACACACTAACAGAACTTCGCATGGCCGAGGCAATAACACACAACAGGAAGTTCAACCATACCTTGGATAGAAGTTCGGTCAACCTTTTTCCAGCACTAGATAGGCCGCCTTGAGAGCAATTTGTCAGAGAGTTGGGAGAGGAATCCCATGGCATTCCATATCTTGTAGAGGGCATGAAGTTCAGGTAATTCAAGATTGAAGGAGGAGGCAAGAAGAGGGAGGCAGTTCATCTACTTATGGTGCCGCGTTCGTTGCTAGATTTGAAGACGACGCGGATGCGGCCTCCGCCACTGAGATGCTCCCTTGGTCGCGGCATTCACCATTCAACGTACCTTGCGCCTTCACTGTCATCAGCTCTGCTAAGCCTACGAGAGGTGAGGATGGAAGGAGGATGAGGGTTTCGGGAGTCCATGGAGGTTCGTCGCAGAAAGTCCAGTGGCGTCCAGACGACGCGGGCGCCCTAAAGCCAGCATCTATCGTCGCTCACTTGCCCGTGCCAGCGGTCTGACAGGAGGTGGAGACAGAGGGGGCATAGCTAGTTCCGGTAGGAAACGAAAGTTGGTGAGAACGACGGGGGATCTAGATCAGGTCATTGGCGGCGAGTCACGGCAGAGGTGGGGGTCGGCCGGTGCTCGACATGACGAGAGGGGAGGAGAGGCTGGGGTCGAGATTCCGATGGGGGTGGACGCCCCTAGTCGGTCACCTGGTCGGGCCGTGGGGCTTCAGGCGGTGGGGTTTTGGAAGTTCAGGAGGGTCCTGTCGGGCCCTATATAGGGCGCGCCGTGATCCAAATAACTATTCTAATCCTGGAATTAGAATAGTGTTGTCATATATATACAGCCGGTCTATTCCGCTAATATTAACAGAATAACTATTTTAATAACACTTCCGCATTGCATGCTCAATGTGAGGGCACTGCACTTTCAGTAGCATGCGTACTGCAATACAGAGACTATGGATTAAGCGCATTGTACTTCGTGTCGGAAAAAACTGCTCGCGGTGTTTTTCGGTACCTTTTTCGCTCTAGTTTTTTAGTTGTTTATCGGAACGAGGCGTGTAATATACCATTGTGAAGCTATGGATTAAGCGCAACTTCGCCATGTTAAGCACTTTCCGAGATTCCTCATGGTTTAAGAGCAGTTTTGAAAACGGTGCGGCGCACGACGAGTGGCAGCGATTGTTTTTCCGCTTTTTTTCCTAAACCGCTCGTCGGAATGAAGCAAATGATACACCGTTGGAAAGATATCGTCGAGGCACATCTTTTTCATTACTATTATTTTCTCTAATTTTCCACGGTTTAAGAGTGGTTTCAAATTTAGTAAATCACGAAGTTCTATTTTTTCGAATTTTTTGCAATTTTCTTACTGTTTTCGATCAAGTTTTCGAGCCGTTAGTCAAAACGAGGCGCGCGATACGCCGTTGGATAGCTACGGACGAGGCACAACTTACATATGTGGAAATGTTTTTGAGATTCCTTATGGTTTTAATTAATTTGGAAAATCGTGCGGCTGACGACGAGAGGTAGCAGCCATTTTTCATGAATTTTTTTAGAAACCGCTGGTCAAAATTATTCAAATTATAAGCCATTGGAAAGATCTCGATGAGGCGCAAGTTTTTCGCATAGAACACTCTCTCCGATTCCTTACTGTTTAAGAGCAATTTTGATTTTAATGAAATGCGGACACTCGGTTTTTTCGCGCCACAAAATTGACGAGTGAACCACAGCGGACAGAAAACTGCACAGTTTTGAACTGAAAAGCGCACTGCATCATACGGGCAAGTGAACTTCATGTTTTCCTTTGTTAGTGGTAAATTTTCCAAGACGAAGAAGTAGACCGCGTTTCACGCCGGGGGCGTAAGTGAACCGCTGCAATATCATGAAGTGAACCACATTCTTTTTTTCTCATATCTCTAATTTTTTGTGCACTTCACATTGGGAGTAAATGAACCGCGACATGACGAAAAGTGAACTACGGAGTTTTTACGCACATAGACCGCGCGAGTGGACCACACGGATTGAGCTAGTAAACTACATCTAATAAAAACTGAGATTCTAATAAACCACATCAGTTTTTTTCCCTAAGTTTTTTACTGGATCTGGACTACTATGTCAAGGTTGCAGAACTACGTGGATGTGAGTAGCGAGATGCATCAATTGTTTTTCCATATAGGGGCAGGAGTGAATGGCGACAAATCAATCTGAGCCGCCATTTTTGTTTCTCTTCTTTTCCCACTTTTTCTATATAAGTGCATTTGGACTCCAGTGTCGTTTCTATGAGTACAGCAGAAACTCGAGTGCAAACACTTCCCTAAAACTGTTTCTGAACAACATAGAATCTCGACAGACAAATCCACACTGACGAACTACAAAGGAATGCTTCATAACTCATCAAACAAAGCATCGAACTACATAGGAAACCCGACAGCCAAATCTGGTAAATATATAAAATGCTTCAAAACAACACGCCCACCAATGAACACACGCCGGCTTCGCGGACAAACTGCAGCTCTCTATTGGGCAGGGACGAAGCCGTCGATGGACATGCCGAAGCATCAGCGATGGCCTGAAGCTCATCGTCGTCCACTTCGATATCGTTGACCGGCCCGCAAGCCCAAGAGCTCAAGCAACGCGTGGATCCATTGAAGGTGATGGTGGAGGAGTAGTATTTGCTGGCCCTGGGTGGCTCGATCTAGATGTTGGCGGTCTTGTAGGGGGCCTAACTGCATTGCCACTACCACCAGACTGCACGAAACACATACCGAAAACTGCAGGGTTCATCTGCACGAACTTCATGACATGCGGCACCACGACCAGGATCAAGGGTATTGTCGCTGGTTCAACTGTCGATGATGCAGGTCGGGATGGAAGTGCGGCGACGAGGCCCCATCGGAGGACGGGTTGCAACGGCCCAGCCATCGGGGAGGAGTAGGGGATGGACGGAGAGGAGGGGATCCTACCCACGGCGAACCTGCATGCGGAGGAGAGAAGCTCACCAATCGGCAACCCGACGAGATCCAGGAGGAGGTTTTGGGTAGTCGTGCCTCACTAGGACGATAAAGAGCAGGGGCACGGCGGGCTAGAGGCCGGAGCGGCGCTAATCTGCTTGCT
Organism: Secale cereale; assembly: GCA_902687465.1. Lineage (NCBI taxonomy): Eukaryota > Viridiplantae > Streptophyta > Magnoliopsida > Poales > Poaceae > Secale > Secale cereale. The sequence goes on along the minus strand of LR738710.1, from coordinate 430,226,500 downwards.
TGCCCGGCAAGGGCGGGTGAGGGAGTCCTGGATTAAGGGGTCCTCGAGTGGTCGGATTACTCGTTATGGGCCGGACTGGTGGGCCGTGATGATTATCGCTGAAGACTATCACCTGTATCCGGATAGGACTCCCATATGTGTAAAATAGCAAGTTTAGAGTCCAGGTGTAATATTTTCCTTCCTCTGTAAGATGATGATGTACAACCCTAGGTCCCTTTAGTGCATATATAAACCGGAGAATTTGATCTGTAGGGACAGAATCATAACATCCCGGGCTAGACTTCTAGGGTTTAGGCATTACGATCTTGAGGTAGATCAACTGTTGTAACCCTATATTCATCAAGATCAATCAAGCAGGAAGTAGGGTATTACCTCGATCAAGAGGGCCCGAACCTAGGTAAACATCCTATACCCAGTCACCTGTTACCATCGATCCTCAAATGAACAGTTCGGGACCCCCTACCCGAGATCTGCCGGTTTTGACACCGACATTGCTGCTTTCATTGAGACCCGAGATCTGCCTGGTTCTTTTCGGGGACCGGAGTGCTATGTCATCGGCAAGGTAGCCCGCACTTCGGAGATTCTTCATGGTATTCTCCGTGACCATGGAGGCCTCCCACTTGCTCTTGGAATCGGATCCAGCCATTGCTTGGAAGGGGGGCGATGGTGGAGGAGTTGAGAGTTGTGGGCGCAGGAGCTGTGGGCGCTGGGGCTGAGGAGATTGTGAAGCTAGGGCTTGAGGAGAGCGTGGAGTGAAAGGGGAAGGATCAGTATCCTATAAGCATTGAATGCCGAACGTCCACCCACTCCAGCCGTAATCCTCCCCGGTTCCCAATGCAATCGTGCGTAAGGGACGGTTGGGTTACCAACATCATATTGATAAGGATCCCACAATAAGTGGGCACGATCTGTGCTTTGACAAGATGTGCCAATGGGGCTATGCCTCGAAACGCGAAATTGGAGCCAAGAAAACGGTTCGAAATATTAAAGGGTCAAATGTGACGCTTCACTGAAAAGTTGTCAGTAAAGACACATTGTCTGTTTTTTGATACCTTGCCTTCGAGGCTAAGGGTTGTACTAATCATGCAGAGCCGGACATAGTTCCTTTGTGTAGGGAATATTACTTCAATATGATCGCAAGGAAGAACCCGCCTTGCATTGCCGAAGAAAGTACATGAGCCGAACTCATCTTCATCAAGACTGGTTCAGGGGCTACTGAGGGAGTCCTGGATTAAGGGGACCCTGGGAGGCCGGATTACTCGTTATGGGCCATACTGGTGGGCCATGAAGATTATCGAAGAAGACTATCCCTTGTATCCGGATAGGACTCCCATATGTCTAAAATAGCAAGTTTAGAGTCTGGGTGTAATATTTTCCTTCTGCTGCAAGATGGTCATGTACAACCCTAGGTCCCTCCGGTGCATATATAAACTGGAGGGTTTAGTCCGTAGAGGTAGAATCACAACATCCTCGACTAGACTTCTAGGGTTTAGCCATTACGATCTCGAGCTAGATCAACTCTTGTAACCCTATATTCATAATGATCAATCAAGCAGGAAGTAGGGTATTACCTCGATCGAGAGGACCCGAACCTGGGTAAACATCGTGTCCCCAGTCTCCAACTACCATCGATCCTAAAATGCATAGTTCGGGACCCCCTACCCGAGATCCGCCGGTTTTGACGCTGAAATTGGTGCTTTCATCGAGAGTTCCACTGTGTTGTCAACCGAATGATCAATGGCTCGCTTCGTAATCAACGACGACGCCACCACCCGGGGGATTTTCCTACCTGGCCAGCCTTTTGAGTTTGGCGGCTTCATGCTTTGTGCTAACACATATGGCCACCCCGAGGAGGTTGACAACTATGCCCCTGGTCACCAGATCAGGTTTGGAAGCTTGAACTATCTTGTTGACGTCTGTGGAGACTTGATCTTGATTCGCACCCATGGCTGCTGCCCCCTGCCTACACGATGAAGATACCTTAGATCTGTCATCGGACCCCATCCAGGGGTCAACACCTGCGTTGGCCTTGGCCCTAGTTCTGGAGCCGATTGCTTTGTCAAAAGATGGGAAGATCAACCCCGCCATGGAAACCGCACACTTAGCGGCTCCCCATCCAGGGGTCAACACCTGCGACGGCCTTGGCCCTAGTTCCGGAGCCGATCTCTTTGTTAGAAGACAGGAAGATCAACCCTGTCATGGAAACCACAGACTTAGCGGCGTTTGAGCCGCTCATAGATCCAGAATTGAGCGGGACTCTCGCCGTTGGAACACCAGACTTGTTCCTGATTACAAGCTCCAGACTTACGGGATCCGCACTCTCCGGGCCCAATGGAGCGGTCGCCACTGAGCCTGGCCCCGCGGACTCCCAACGCCTATCCAGCTCTCGCTCTTAAACGAGGTGCTGGACTTGCTGCAATCTCTCACCTTAACAAAGGATTCCTAGCCGAACTATACCCAGTTTGAACTGGGGGCTGATGAGAGGGAATTTGGCTTCCCACCCAACACCCATTTGGTAGCCATGGTCGAGGACTTAACAGACCTACTAGACTATGCTTCCAAAGACATTGATGGGATGGACCACGACGCCGAAGCCGATGTAGGTACAAACCCGCCATTGACCGGGCGATGGATGGATACTTCTACCTATGATGTGTACATGGTGGATACGCCCATTGAGAAGGAAGATGACGGCGATAAAGATCCAGAGCAGGATAAGCCTGTCGATGAACCTCCTAAACGCCGGTGTCAGAAACGCCGCTCACGATCGCATTGAGGAAAGGAAAGTAATACTGGCACAGGAGACAATGAAGATTCGGAGGAAGCCGATGACCCTATAGAGCCAGCGCTGGAGTAGGACGAGTGGGAAGACGACGAATATAGTCCCGAACAACTCGCCCCAATTCGATGATGAGGCCCTTGCGCCAATTCCGCCGAAGTACGATCAGGACGATCAACCAAACCGACCACATCATGGACGGGACAAAGCGGCCAACAATGCCGTACACCAGCCCGCACCTCCCCACCGTAAAGGAAAGGATACAGCAGCTCAGGGCCATAAGTATGATTTACGTCAGGACCTGAATAGAAAATCTAGTCAGGCCAGATTAATCTACGGATCAAGAGAACGCGCTCCCGCGCGAGACGACGACTATCAAGCCAAACATGCCGGGTACAATCAAGTTCAGAAACAACACTGAACACAGACACCGTCCGAACTACGCCATGATCTTGCGCGATATAGGGGTGCCGCACACCCTCTGTGCTTCACCGATTAGGTGATGGATCATCAATTTCTAGAAGGGTTTAAACCCATAAACATCAAGGTATATGATGGAACGATGGACCCCGGTGTATGGATAGAAGACTTTATTCTTCACATCCACATAGCTCGCGGAGTTGACATCCACGCCATCAAATACTTACCTCTCGGAGAACAGCTCGCGGAGCTGAAAGGGCCAGCTCGGCACTGGTTGAACAGCCTCCCAGAGAACTCCATTGGAAGCTCGGAAGATTTAGAGGATGCTTTTCGGGCTAACTTTCAGGGGAGTTATGTCCTGCCCCCGGTTGCTGATGATCTAAGTCACATAATCCAGAACCCGGGGAGTCATCCCGCAAACTGTGGAATTGGTTCTCAACTAAAAAGAACCAAATTGTTGACTGTCTGGACGCCGAAGCCTTATCGGCATTCAAACACAGTGTCCGGGACGAGTGGCCGGCAAGACACCTCGGCCAAGAGAAGCCGAGGACAATGGCAGCCCTTACCACACTCATGACCTGCTTTTGCGCGAGTGAAGACAACTGGCTAGCTCATAGCAACAATAGCACCAGCGACTCCGGCACTTCCGAAGCCAGGGACGTCAACGGCAAGCCAAGATGCAATAATAACAAGCATAGAAACAATACCGGAGACACAGACGACACAGCAGTAAACGCTGGATTCAGTGGCTCCAGGCCTGGTCAACGGAAGAATCCATTCAAAGGCAATAGAGATAGTCCATCTAGCCTGGACAAAATACTAGAAAGGCATTGCCAGATTCATGGCACCCCTGATAAACTGGCAAACCACACCAAGAGAAAATGCTGGGTCTTCAAGAAGGCTGGCAAGTTAAATGTCGAACACAAGGGTAAAGGACCTCAAAGCGAGGACGAGGATGAACCTCGCCAGCCGAACACTGGGGGACATAAGAAATTTCCACCGGAGGTAAAAAGCGTGAATATGATCTACGCCACCCATATCCCAAAGAGGGAGCGCAAGCGTGCACTCAGGAACGTCTATGCCGTAGAGCCTATCGCCCAGAAATTGAACTAATGTTTGGCTTGCTCGATCACCTTTCATCGTAGGGATCACCAACCAGTATCCGTCATGGAGGATCAACAGCCCTGGTGCTCGATCCTATAATTGATGGATAACATCTTACTCGAGTCCTTATGGACGGCGGCAGCAGGCTCAATCTGATATACCAAGACACTGTCGGCAAGATGGGGATAGACCCATCAATGATTAAACCCAGCAGCACTACCTTTAAAGGAGTGATACCAGGCGTAGAGGCCCGCTGCACGGGCTCATTAACACTGGAGGTCGTATTCAGCTCTCCCGATAACATTCGAAGCGAAGAGTTAATCTTTGACATCGCGCCCTTCCGAAGTGGCTATCATGCACTACTCGGAAGAACGGCCTTCACCCGCTTTAATACATTCCCGCATTACACTTACTTAAAGCTCAAAATGCCTGAACCACGAGGGGTCATCATGGTCAACGGAAATTTGGAGCGCTCCCTCCATACAGAAGAAGACACTACGACACTGGCGGCCTAGGTTCAAAGCGGCCTATTCAAGCCGAACAATTCATTGGTCGTCAAGACCACATACACTGCTAAACGTGTCCGGCCCGCACTACAATACGGCAGCTTAGGAGAACCTGAGATCGATTAGCAATTATGCCCCCACCGACTGTCTTAGAAGGCGGCATCATACGTACCTCATGTACACAATTAGGCCCTTAAAATACCTTCGGCGGCGACGGGGGTACACTGCGTACAAATAGTCCATAGTTCGGCTTGACCCTATTCGGACATTAAAATACATTTACTTTTGAAGGTTCATTAAAAGAACCCACCTTATATACGGCTATGCAGGACATTCTTTTCCAGAGTTCTCTTTCCTTTTTTACAGGCGGCCATCATAACTCCCTTCTTCAAGGACACGTTACAAAGGAAAAAACGGCACAAACGTGCAGCAGCCCCCCCCGTTGAAATTTCTTTTTCTTCGTTTGATTCAGGCCCTGTGTAAACCTTTTCCCTCTTTTTTAGTTTGTTCCCTTCTGTTGGCATGTAAAATTCCCAAAGATGTTATCGGCATTATCTATAACCACATGGCTCGCCGTATTAAACGGGATATAAAAGAAACAGTTTGGTTCCAACTCGCTTGGAGTTCATTTGATTACCACATGTGTTCTCTTCCCACGTCAGATTGCCACATGTTCATTAATACCTAGACTTAATACCAGAGGCTGTATTCGGCCTGACACACCTCCAAGTCCGAACACCTATAGGGAACTGTTATGCGTCCCGATATTGCATTATATGCATCGGCTCCGAATCATGTCTTAGGTCTATAGTTGGGTTGCCCCGCTCCTGTGCTTACCACCTTACGTTCCGCATTGTTCGGCTAAGGTAGTAAAGGGAGAACTACTTCGATTGTACTTCTGGTTCGTCCGGTCAAGTACCTTAGTAGAGAAAGCCGAAAACTGACTGTCATGATGAAGCGAGAGCTGGCCAGCGATTCGGTGACCTAGTGTTATACTACGATCGATAGTGATCTACTCCATGTTATACGAGGGGTTGGTCTTTGCCCAGCCGCGTAAAGTGGGCACCATAGTTTGGAAAGCCACACACGCACTAGGGGCTAGTACTTAGCCCCACAAGTCAAGCTCCTATGGCTAAGTGAAAGCATTAAAGCCACATAGTCTGATTGCCTGGTTCGATCCGCGGACACCTTATTTATGGACCAAGACGTTGGATAAAGAGTGTTCACGCGCATTACCGAACACCCCTGTAGTATCTACATGGGGGCTGAAGGCGACGAATGGAAACTTTCAGATACAAATAAACGGCCGCACAGGAGGAAAAGTGCTTAGAATACAAAAGCGCAAAATTATATAGGTTCATAGGCTTAGTCTTCACAATCCAAATAATATTACACAAATATTACATCCTTTGAGCATTGGCCCTCTACAATGCGAGCACCTTCTAGGGCATCGCCGAAGTACCTTTGTGGCTTCCGATGATCCTTGCCCTCTGGCATGCCAGTAGTCGCTATCTCAGCGGCCCTCATCTTCGCCTAGTGCATCTTGATGCGGGCGAAGGCCATTCGTGCACCTTCTATGCAGGCCGAACGCTTGACATCGTCGACCCGCAGACTCGCATCGATGTGTCGCTTCACTAACCCAAAGTAGCTACTTGGGATCGGTTCAGCGGGCCATAGCCGGACTATTAAGTCCCTCATGGCTGCACCCGCCATACTATGCAGCTTGACCAGCTGCTTCATCTGGTTGTTCAGAGGTACTAGACGTTTTGGCGCAAGTAATTGCGACCAGAACAGCTTCTTCGTGTTGTTCCCCTCCTGGGCTCGAAAGAATTGGGTAGCTTCAGCGATGTTCCTCGAGAGATTTGCAAACACGCCTGGAGAACTCCATAATCGCATCAGCGCAAGATACCTCTCACCTTCGAAGATACTCTGCAAGAGAAAAGTCTTACCAGCTGCTATCTGACACGCTTGTTTGATCTCCTCATGAGCGCTGCGCGATTCACTCCGCGCGTCCTTGGTAGCATTGACTACCATGTTGAGTTCGTATGCTTGCTCCGAAGTCTTCTGCTCCAATGCCTCGCACTTGCGAATGGCATCTCGTAGTTCTTCTTCGACTTCGGCCACCCCCGACTCGTGCTGTTGACGCACGGCCTGTTCGGCCCTCAAGTCAACAACCGCTTTGTCAGCGGTTACTTTGCTCACCTTGGCCTCTTCGTTGGCCTTTGCGAGCTCGCCCATAAGGGCCTCGACCTCAGCTGTGTCAACTGTTACATAAATCATATCACATAATGAGCTCACACTCTCATAGATCAAACATATATTGTTTTGACATTTCAAACTTTCGAAATTCTGCATACCTTGCGTTTCATTGAAATGATTGTTGACACGATCAACCTCCTCATCGGCTATTTGAAGCTTCCGATTGAGCTCAGAAACCTTTGCGGCCTGGGCAGATGCCGCTACTACCTAAGCCTGTTTGAACACAAGACACAATAATGTTCTATTGGCTGCTATCACATGGATCCTTTGTCCGATTCTCTTCAGAATCAAACAAAGCATTAGGGGCTACTGTCTGTATACCAGGTTTTGTAACTATATATATATACATACATAAAGGATAGAGTTCTTTTAGAACATTACATCGCATACCTCAAAGCCTGTCAATAGGCTGTTGAAGGCTTCATTCAGTCTGCTTTTGGTGGACTGAATCTTCTCCATGACCGCACCAATCAGGGTGCAGTGTTCCACTCTTATGGAAGCTCCTCGCAGTGCTTCCTCCAGAGTGTTCGGCGCCTCCGGATTAACGGCGGGCGCCGTTGGAGCAGTTGCTCCTTCCCCCATCATCAGGGCTGACTTGCCAATTCTGGAGCCGCACTGGACTCCAGAACGGTGTTCGGTGGGGACCCAGATTGCGTAGGCCCCCCATCGTCGGTTGCCATGGGGATTTGTAATGCCTGGTATGATATTATACCTCCTACGTGTCGAGGCACGACTTAAAGGTATAAGCTCATACTAGAATGATCTCAAGTATGGTATCTTTGCACGACTCATGTAAAAGAGGGATGAAATTGCAAAAGAGTAGTTGGCTTACACTCGCCACGTCACACAATACATTACATAAGCAATCATCATCCAAATAACATCACAGTCCGACAACGGACGAAGATCCAAATGAAAGATACCAAATAAATAAAGCCACAAGGTCCGAATCGCCCCTAGTAGAAGCCACTACTGATCATCGGTATAGTACACGTAGTATCGCCCACGTTCTTCGTCGAACTCCCAGTACAGCTCTGAGCCATCACCTGTGTAGTTCACCATAGTACCTGCATCTGGTGTTGTGTAGAATCTGTGAGCCACGGAGGACTCAGCAATCCCGTTCCCAGGTAGCAAAACTATCTAAGCCTTGGGTGTGGAACAAGGCTGAAGAATAAGGTTGCAGCCGCACTAGCACTAGCTTACGTGTTTAGAGCGAGAAGAGAAGTGCCACGAGCGACAAAGTGATCACGGAGTGATCCTATCTAAGCATGTCAAATATAACCCCACCATGTTCACTTCCCGAACCCCTTTCAGAAAAAGACCGTCACAGTTACTCATGCTGGTAGTGTATTCTGAACATGGTGTCAAGTTTTCTACAACCGGATATTAACAAATTCCCATCTGCCACATAACCGCAGGCACAGCTTTCGAAATATCAAACCCTGCAGGGGTGTCCCAACTTAGCCCATCACAAGCTCACGATCTACGGAGTCGCAAATCCAAGGTGGGAGGACCCGAGTATTCTCGGAATCTCGTGCTCAAGATATTCTGACTAAGGTAAAACTAATCCAGTAAGACCTCCCGGCGTGCCGACACCCTGACAATAGCCGCGCGTATCTAGTATCAGGCCAGGACCGGAAGGGCGATCCTACAGGTAAAACCAATCCTCGAGTTTCCTCGTGGTGGCCCCGCATAACCCCCAATTTGGACCAACACTCAAGAGGAGCACTGGCCCGGGTTGTTGATTAAGAACTCAGGTTTGCAACCCCCTATGCAAGTTTTAGTTATTAGGCAAATGTAAAACCAATGTCGGGCCTTGCTGGAAAAGCTTTAGCGCTAAGCGGGTTATCGAGGGGGGCCCATAAACCCCAACCGTGTTAGGGACACACAATCAAGGAACATAACACTGGTTTAAACGGTTCCTAGGGTGGCATGAGTGGAACAAAACACCAAGCAAGAGGCTTAGCCTTCCACCCATTACCAAGTGTATAGATGATTTAGTTTAACAGATTATATAGTGTGATATCCCAACAACAACTTCAACATGAGGCAAGAATCTTCAAATCTTCTCCTGCAACTAACAATGCTATAAGAGGGGCTGAGCGAAGCTTACGTAGCCAAACAAAGGTTTGCTAGGTTGGGTGGCTAGAGAGATTCATGGCTACAATAGGAGGCTGACAAACAAACATGGGCATCGAGGCAATAAGCTAAAGAGCGAGACATCTAGCAATAGGCAAAGCTAGTAATGATATCTGGGTCAGGTCATCTTGCCTGTCGAGTCGTCGATGGGATCGTAAGACGGCTCCTCGTACTCAACCTCGGTAGGAACCTCGTACTCGGTCTCGGCTTCCAGCTCTACTCAACACAAGAACACAACATGGCACAACATAAAACACGGTACAATACACAATAGACATGATGCAAGACTAGTCTATATGATGCATTTCATGGCAAGGGAGGAAGCACCCAAGAACAATGCAAAACAACAAGTTTAAATGAGGCCGAAATCAACATATAGCAAATCCGGTAAGTCAGCAAGTTAACATGCACCATGATGATCTACATGAAAATGGTCCAGATCTGAACAAACCTTAAGTTAAAGTTGTTAAACAGCAAGTTAACATGCACCATGATGATCTACATGAAATTCTAGTCAAGTTTCATATAAAGTTTGTTTAATTCGGAGCTACGGTCTAGAAGATATGAGCAAAACAAGACAAGCGAGGCAACGGTGCAAGATGCACCCAAATATCAAGCGAACACACTCCAAACATGTAAACAACATGATATTATGATTCTACATGCAAAATCACACACGGTTCATATCGGGCACGCTCAAAACGGAGCAACGGTTCAACACATACACACGAAACAAGATACAATGCAAAGCTGAAGTTAACAGTCACATAGCAACTTTGGAGCAAGAGATATATATGCTACAGCTGCCAAACATGATGACAATAAGCATGGACATGAAGTATACATGTTACTAAACAAGCATGAACTTAGAACACACCCAAAAACCTACTGGAACACAATTAACCAAGCATGGCAAGTTGCAATAAAATTATCCAGACTTGGCCAAAATCTGGGAAGGCAAAAACATCATCATGATGCTGCCTTCGTAGGCACAAAACAACATGCATATCAACTCCACTAAGCCATATCCTACAGCAAACAACTCCATTGGAGCAACTCCATAGGAGGCATGGATCAATAGCAACAAGCTACACCAAATTGATCATGATGATAAAAACCTGACAGTTATAGTTTATAGCAACTTGAGAGCAAAAAATAAATAAGCTACAGCAAGCCATATGTGCAAGTAAGGTCATGAATAGATAGACAAAAACATGGACAACAAGGAATGATCATTGGCCACTCCAAAACAAGCATGGATTTGAGTGAGGCATCATGCAAACATAGCATCAGGTTAACACAGATTCCTGACTTAACAGTTTATGACAAGTAGCACTCTTGTCACGAATATTAGGTCATCAAGATGATCTCAAACAAGCATGCCACAATGGAACAAAATGTAGAGCACAACAGCACGATCATTTTGATATATGACACGCCCAAAACGGATCTACGAGCACGAAGTTACAGCCATGCAAAGGAGGCAACAAAATATTGCAGATCTGGGACTTAGTGGTTTTTTATACCTCACAAAAGTCAAACGTGGACGGGGATGTCCTGGGACGGAGGGATCCGACGGGGATGGGGCGTTTGCTTCGCGGGGGTGGTGGATCTGATCCACCCCCGGATCCGGATCGGGGCTGGGTCGCCGGAGGCGGAGAAGAAGGCGCGGTGGCGGCGGCTCGCCGGAGCCGGCGAGGCGGCGGCCGGCCGGGGCGGCGGGGCAGGCCGGGGCGGTGGGGCCGGCTGGGGCGGCGGCGAGGCCGGCGGAGGGGCGCGCCGGGGCGGAGGGGCGCGCCGGGGCGGGAGGCGAGGCGGTCGGAGTCGGGAGGCGAGGCGGCTGGAGCGCGTCGGGCCGGCGGCAGCGGAGGCGAGCTCCCTGGCGGCGGCGGAGGTCCCGCCGGCGGCGAGGGTGGCGTGGCGGCGGAGCTGTCGGGAGGCACGGGCGACCGGGTGGCGGCGGCGTCGGGCCGGCGGGCCAGCCTCGGGCTCCGCAGCCCGTGTGGCGCGGTGGATCTGGCTGGGAGGGTTCGGGCCAACGGGAGGCGGACACGTGGCGGCGGTGCTGAGGTGTCGACGCGGGATTGGTCGGGCGACGTGGCTGGGCGGAGTGGACACATCCGGTGCGATATGGACATGTCCGGTGGCGGTGGAGGAGCTCGGGACTAGGGTTTTTGCCCGAAAATGGACGTGGGAGGCTGTTTATATAGATTCTGGGAGCTAGGAAGGTCCAAATGAGGAGCGGTTTTCGGCCACGCGATCACAATCCGACGACCGAGTGGTTGTGCTGGGTTTGTGGGATGTTGTGGAGGGGGTCTTGGGCCAAAAGGAAGAGGTACTTTTATCCCACTAGGTTAACCGTTGGAGTACCAAACGAACTCCAAACCCGATGAAACTTGACAGGCGGCCTACATGTACCAAAACAACATCGCATGACAAGTCTCAACTCATTCCGGAAACGTTACATGGCCACACACGAAAGAAGGACTCGGGGTGCCACGGACACGTGTGTGAGTGTCGGAACTCGAAATGGACAGCGAGAAGAGACGAGTGGGACCGGGTGCAAGTGACAACACGAATGCAATGCAATGCACATGATAACATGACATAGATGAAATGCACACACGCACACGACAAAACGAAGAAACCCAAAATGAAAGAAGAGCCTAGAATGGAATTGATGAAGTCAAAGTTTCATATAATGCTATAATTGGAAAGTGTTACATCTGGGGTATTACAAACTCTCCTCTACTACGAAAAGATCTCGTCCCGAGATCTAGGACTGGAAGAAGAAAGGGTACTCGGAACGAAGGTGATCTTCTCGTTCCCACGTAGCTTCTCGGTCGGTATGGTGTGACCACTTAACTTTCAAGAACTTGATTGACTTGTTGTGGGTCTTGCGCTCAGTTTCTTCAAGAATAGCAACAGGGTGCTCACGGTAAGACAAGTCTTGTTGAAGATCAATCTCCTCGAACGGAATGGTGCGTTCAGGTGTCTTGAAGCACTTGCGGAGTTGAGACACATGAAACACATCATGAACATTTGCAAAGTTGGACGGGAGCTCAAGTTGATAGGCTAGATCGCCTCTTTTGCCAAGAATCTTGAAAGGGCCCACATATATTGGAGCAAGCTTTCCTTTGATACCAAATCTTTGGGTTCCTTTCATAGGAGAAACACGGAGATAGACATGATCCCCAATGTTGAAAGCCAAATCACGATGCTTGCCGTCATAGTAGCTCTTTTGACGCGACTAAGCAGCCTTGAGATTCTCACGTATGACTTTGCACATTTCTTCGGCTTCTGAGATCAAATCATTGCCAATAAGTTGATGTTCACCAGTCTCGGACCAGTTGAGAGGGGTACGGCACTTTCTGCCATAGAGGATTTTAAAAGGAGCTCTGCCGACACTTGCTTGGAAACTGTTGTTGTAAGAGAACTCGGCAAACGGGAGACAATCTTCCCACTTCATGCCAAAAGAGATGACACAAGCTCTGAGCATGTCTTCGAGGATCTGGTTCACTCTTTCTACTTGACCACTAGTCTGAGGGTGATATGCAGTGTTGAAACGGATCTTAGTGCCCATGGCTGACTGAAAGGAGTCCCAGAACTTGGATGTGAACAAACTTCCTCGGTCTGAGGAGATAACTTGAGGAATGCCATGTAACGACACAATTCTAAAAGTGTACAACTCTGCCAACTGAGCTGCATTGATCGATTCTTTGACTGGAAGGAAGTGAGCTACTTTGGTTAGCTTGTCAATCACAACAAAGATAGCATCATTCCCCTTCTTGGACTTGGGAAACCCAGTGACGAAATCCATTTCAATGTGGTCGAATTTCCACTCGGGGATAGGAAGAGGTTGGACGAGACCGGCTGGACGTTGATGCTCTGCCTTCACTCTTCTGCAGACATCACATTCATTCATGAATTGGGCAATCTCCCTTTTCATGCGAGTCCACCAATAAGATTGCTTGAGGTCTTGGTACATCTTGGAACTTCCGGGATGAATCGAGAGGAGGGAGTCATGTGCTTCGTTCATTATGAGCTTCCTGAGATCACCCTTGGGAACCACAAGTCTGTCCTCAAAGAACAAGATGTCTTTCTCATCAACGCGATAGCACTTGTATTTGGGAGTACCCTTAGCAATACCATGTTTCACTTTCTGCACCATAGCATCACTGAGTTGGGCCTCACGGATCTGATCTTCCAAGGTAGGAGTAACTTGAAGATTTGCAAGAAAGCCTTGCGGAACAACTTGGAGGTTGAGCTTCCTGAAAGATTCACAAAGCTCAGGCTGGAGCGGCTTGAGAAGGAGACTATTGCAATATGCCTTTCTGCTCAAGGCATCTGCAATGACATTGGCCTTGCCAGGTGTGTATTCGATGCTTGGATCATACTCTTGGATCACCTCAACCCAACGAGTCTGGAGAAGGTTTAGGTTAGGCTGTGTGAAGATGTACTTCAAGCTCTTGTGATCGGTGAAGATGTCCACTTTTCTGCCCAGTTGAAGGTGTCTCCACGTGATCAAGGCATGTACCACTGCTGCTAGCTCGAGATCATGTGTGGGGTAGTTCTTCTCATTTAGCTTCAATTGACGAGAAGTGTATGCCACAATTTTCTTGTCTTGCATTAGAACACCACCAAGTCCTTGAAGAGAAGCATCACAGAATACTTCGTAGGGCTTGGACTCATCCGGAGGAGTAAGAACCGGAGCAGAAATGAGCTTTTCTTTGAGTGTTTCGAATGCCACATCACAATCAGGAGACCAGTTGTACTTGACATTCTTCTGCAGCAAGTTTGAGAGAGGCTTTGCAATCTTGGAGAAGTTCTCAACGAACCTTCTACAATAGCTAGCGAGACCAAGGAAGCTTCGGAGTTGCTTGACGTTCTGTGGGGGTTCCCAGTTGACAATAGCTTCAACTTTTTCGGGGTTGACAGAAATACCCTCAACAGAGATGATATGGCCAAGATATAAGACCTTGTCCAACCAGAATTCACATTTGGAGAACTTCGCATAGAACTTGTGTTCACGGAGTCTGTCCAGAACCAAACGGAGGTGTATGGCATGGTCTTCTTCATTCTTGGAGAATACCAAGATGTCATCCAGATAGACAAGAACAAATTCATTGGTGCAGGGGTTGAATATGAAGTGCATCATCCTCGAGAAAGTGGGTGGAGCATTTGCGACGCCAAAAGACATGACCGTGTATTCATAGGAGCCGTAGCTTGTTCTGAATGCGGTCTTGTGAATATCTTCCTCACGGATACGGATCTGGTGATAACCCATCCGGAGATCGAGCTTTGAGAACACTTTTGCTCCTTTGAGCTGCTCGAACAATTCATTGATATTGGGGAGCGGATACTTGTTCTTTATTTTCTTCTTGTTCAATGGCCGGTAATCAACGCAAAGGTGCTCCGTGCCATCCTTCTTCTTGACAAATAGAACACCACAACCCCAAGGAGAAGTGCTAGGCCTGATTGGACCCATACGCTCTTGCTCATCGAGTTGTCTCTTCAGCTCCTTCAACTCTTCAGGGGAAAGCTTGTACGGACGCCGACATGCTGGCTCGATACCGGGCTCGAGTTCAATGACGAATTCAACTTGGCGATGTGGAGGCATGCCTGGAAGCTCTTTAGGAAAAACATCTTCATATTCATTGACCACCGGAATTTGAGAGATGGCATTAATCTCGCCCTTGTCATTGAGAGAGAATAGCCTGATTGTGTTATCTCGAGAGGCGAAGATAATCACGTCTTCGTCAGGATGAGTAAGCTTGACTTCCTTATTTGCACAATCAATGTGAGCATCATGCTTGGAGAGCCAATCCATCCAAGGAGTAAGATCAATGTCGGAATTGCGGAGAATAACCGGAGAAACCAGAAAGCAGTAATCACCCATGTAAAAAGATATATCCGGAGCATACACACTAGAATGCATCAGTTTTCCCGGAGAAACAATTGATAACTCCCTTGGCAAATTTTTGGTGACAACATTGTTCTTTGATGCAAATGGATATGACATGAAGGGACACGATGCACCCGAATCAAACAAAACTTTAGCAGGTTTAAGATTGACTGGAAGATTACCAAATATCACATCTAAAGAATTCTCTGCTTGAGCTGCATTCATCAGATTCACTCTTGCTTGCTTTGGATTGTGCTTGACAATAGCAGTGCTGACAGGTGGAGGAGGCGGAAGGCGCCTCTAGTTGGTGCACTTGTTGGAATAATGACCCTTCAGACCACATTTGTAGCAAGTGACCTCAGAAACTGCATGAGGAGGAGGAACACTTGGTCTTGGAGCTTGGTACTGCGACTTGGACTGATTGCCTTGGTTGGGTGGGTGGGAGAAACCACGACCACCAGAATGCTTGTTGTTGTTGGGAGGGCGGAGCACTGGATGAGGTGGAAGCCAAAACTTATGCTGCTTTGCAACCACTTGGGAAGAAGAGGAGGAGTGAACAGCATCTCTGATTCTCTTTTTGGAAGCTTCCATCTTGAGCTGGGCTGCCTCTTGCTTAAGTGCCATGTTATAGAATTGATCAAATTCATCCAGCTCAAACAAGGTGAGAGCTAGCTGGAGTTCATCCTTCAGACCACCACGGAACTGATAAATCTTCCTCTTGGAATCTGGGATATCTTGCTTGGCATAGCGGGCAAGGTTCTGGAACTTGACATTGTATTGATAAACAGACATGGTGCCTTGCTTCAGGTTGCGGAATTACTCACGCATACCTTCGATGACACTAGTTGGAATGTGGTGAGAGCGGAAATCCTTTCAGAAGTCAGTCCACGAGATTTCACGTCCTTCTCTGGAATCTTTGTACTGCTACCACCAATCAGCGGCTTGGTTCTTGAGTTGGAAGGCGGCAAACTTGACATAATCCTTAGGTCTCACGTTACTGCATTCAAAGTGCTTCTTGATCTCTGTTATCCAGTCTTCAGCATCTAGAGGATCCACACAGTAACTGAATGCCTTCGGTTGGTTTGCCAGGAATTGGTTGAGAGTTGGAAAGTGAGGTTGGTTGAACAAATTGCCTTGGCCTTGGTTCCCATGACCACCTTGATTTGCTTGATTTTCTTGAAAGTTCTGCATCATTTGCATAAGCATCTGGGTGTTCTGGTTCGTCGCTTGCATAATTGCTCTCCAGGCCTCAGACGGAGGAGGAGGGGAAGGAGGACGATCAGGAACTTCTTCACCCTCTGGGTTAGCGTTGGGAACCCTTTTAGGAGCCATCCTGAATGAGATGACAACTATTAGCTATTGATTGAAAATATATAAGCTGAATCAACGGCTAGAAATTGCAACATAAGTCTTCACAAGAACATTCGAACAAGATGAACGAATGTAATCCACAGTTTAATGGTACAACAATCTTCATGAGAAGCCACTTGGGAGAACAAAAGGTAAATAAAAACAACAAGGAGCAGATAGAACAAATACAAGATAGAAGCTTTGTTCGACATATTCGTGCTCAAAGTTTATGGAACGTGTTACAAAAGGGTTTTGCAATCCCCGGATCAGCATAGCCAAGGACCATTTAATATGCAACTCCCGATGGGAACAACGCCCATAAAATTACTTCACTCAATGTAGAACCCCGAACTCCATATCATGCATTCGTTGGAAGAATGCCTACGAGCTACTAGATGAACCCACCTATTAATTTCCGAAAGTTTCCAGTTATGGAATCAGGTGTTGGGGATACAGGGGAAGCATCACGCACTCAACTCTAATCCTACATCCAGCTGTATCCATCCTTTAACACATAACCAGTTATTTCCGGAAAACGTTTACCTCGGACCTTCGAAACGCACCTGCTATACAAGCTATGGCAATACTCCCGAACTACCTCCCCAGTACTGGGTGATGTCGGGGTTATCTTGCCACTAACCGCATAGAAGAGTTTTCGATGTCGGTTGTCTTAAGTATTCCAAAACGGCTGCGATATATTTGTGATGACAACACCTCGGAGCTCAACTCCCCGGGACACTGCCACAACCCCTAAATGACAGGAGGCATCGAGAACAATGTTCTCGTCACAAAGACATCAGAACAATTCAAACAATACTCGCGTGATCCTAAAAAAAATTTAGTGAATTTATTAGAGTAGAAGAGATAAGTAATCGTCAGGAGTCCTCACCAGAATGAAAAAGGGATGAGGAGCAAAAAGAAATCCTACTCTCTGATATATGTGGGACTCAAAACATTTTCAAGTGTGTGCCTAGACTCAACCGTCAACGATTTGATTAATCAGTGGGGGCTTCTAGGTCGAAGAAGGCTCTGATACCAACTTGTAATGCCCAGTATGAGATTATACCTCCTACGTGTCGAGGCACGACTTATAGGTATAAGCTCATACTAGAATGATCTCAAGTATGGTATCATTGCACGACTCATGTAAAAGAGGGATGAAATTGCAAAAGAGTAGTTGGGTTACACTCGCCACGTCACACAATACATTACATAAGCAATCATCATCCAAATAACATCACAGTCCGACTACGGATGAATATCCAAATGAAAGATACCAAATAAATAAAGCCACAAGGTACGAATCGCCCCTAGTAGAAGCCACTACTGATCATCGGGATAGTACACGTAGTATCACCCACGTTCTTCGTCGAACTCCCAGTACAACTCTGAGCCATCACCTGTGTAGTTCACCATAGTACCTACATCTGGTGTTGTGTAGAATATGTGAGCCACGGAGGACTCAGCAATCCCGTTCCCGGGTAGCAAAACTATCTAAGCCTTGGGTGTGGAACAAGGCTGAAGAATAAGGTTTCAGCCGCACTAGCACTAGCTTACGTGTTTAGAGCGAGAAGAGAAGTGCCACGAGCGGCAAAGTGATCACGAAGTGATCCTATCTAAGCACGTCAAACATAACCCCACCGTGTTCACTTCCCGAACCCCTTTTGGAAAATGACTGTCACAGTTACTCACGCTGCTAGTGTATTCTGAACATGGTGTCAAGTTTTCTACAACCCGATATTAACAAATTCCCATCTGCCACATAACCACGGGCACGGCTTTCGAAAGATCAAAACCTGCAGGGGTGTCCCAACTTAGCCCATCATAAGCTCACGATCTGCGGAGTCGCAACTCCAAGGTGGGAAGACCCGAGTATTCTCGGAATCCCGTGCTCAAGATATTCCGACTAAGGTAAAACTAATCCAGCAAGACCTCCCAGCGTGTCGACACCCTGACAATAGTCGTGCGTATCTAGTCTCAGGCCACGACCGGATGGGCGATCCTACAGGTAAAACCAATCCTCGAGTTTCCTCGTGGTGGCCCCGCATAACCCCCAGTTTGGACCAACACTCAAGAGGAGCACTGGCCCGGGTTGTTGATTAAGAACTTGGGTTTGCAACGCCCTATGCAAGTTTTAGTTATTAGGCAAATGTAAAACCAATGTCCGGCCTTGCTAGAAAAGCTTTAGCGCTAAGCGGATTATCGAGGGGGGCCCATAAACCCCAACCGTGTTAGGGACGCACAATCAAGGAACATAACACCGGTTTAAACAGTTCCTAGGGTTGCATGAGTGGAACAAAACACCAAGCAAGAGGCTTAGCCTTCCACCCATTGCCAAGTGTATAGATGATTTAGTTTAACAGATTATATAGTGTGATATCCCAACAACAACTTCAACATGAGGCAAGAATCTTCAAATCTTCTCATGCAACTAACAATGCTACAAGAGGGTCTGAGAGAAGCTTACGTAGCCAAACAAAGGTTTGCTAGGTTGGGTGGTTAGAGAGGTTCATGGCTACAATAGGAGGCTGACAAAAAAACATGGGCATCGAGGCAATAAGCTAAAGAGCGAGACATCTAGCAATAGGCAAAGCTAGTAATGATATCTAGGTCAGGTCATCTTGCCTATCGAGTCGTCGATGGGATCGTAAGACGGCTCCGCGTACTCAACCTCGGTAGGAACCTCGTACTCGGTCTCGACTTTCGGCTCTACTCAACACAAGAACACAACATGGCACAACATTAAACACGGTGCAATGCACAATCAACATGATGCAAGACAAGTCTATATGATGCATTTCATGGCAAGGGAGGAAGCACACAAGAACAACACAAGACAACAAGTTTAAATGAGGCCGGAATCAACATATAGCAAATCCGGTAAGTCCTTATATGCATATTTTGAAAATGGTCCAGATCTGAACAAACCTTAAGTTAAAGTTGTTAAACAGCAAGTTAACATGCACCATGATTATTTACATGAAGTTCTAGTCAAGTTTCATATAAATTTTGTTTAATTCGGAGCTACGGTCTAGAAGATATGAGCAAAACAAGACAAGCGAGGCAACGGAGCAAGATGCACCCAAACATCAAGCAAACACACTCCAAACATGTAAACAACATGATATTATAATTCTACATGCAAAATCACACATGTTTCATATAGGGCAACTCAAAACGGAGCAACGGTTCAACACATACACATGAAACAAGATACAATGCAAAGCTGAAGTTAACAGTCATATAGCAACTTTGGAGCAAGAGATATATATGCTACAGCACCCAAACATGATGATAATAAGCATGGAAATGAATTAGACATGTTACTAAACAAGCATGAACTTAGAACACACCCAAAAACCTACTGGAACACAATTAACCAAGCATGGCAAGTTGCAATAAAATTATCCAGACTTAGCCAAAATCTGGGAAGGCAAAAACATCATCACGACGCTGCCTTCGGTGGCACAAAACAGCATGCATACCAACTCCACTAAGCCTATAAAGATTATGGACATGTAGAAGACATATCCTACAGCAAACAACTCCATTGGAGCAACTCCATTGGAGGCATGGATCAATAGCAACAAGCTACACTAAATTGATCATCATGATAAAAACCTGACAGTTATAGTTTATAGCAACTTGAGAGCAAAAAATAAATAAGCTACAGCAAGGCATATGTGCAAGTAAGGGCATGAATGGATAGACAAAAACATGGACAACAAGGTATGATCATTGGCCACTCCAAAACAAGCATGGATTTGAGTGAGGCATCATGCAAACATAGCATCAGGTTAACACAGATTCCAGACTTAGCAGTTTATAACAAGTAGCACTCTTGTCACGAATATTAGGTCATCAAGATGATCTCAAACAAGCATGCCACAATGGAACAAAATGTAGAGCACAACACCACGATAATTTTGATATATCACACGCCCAAAATGGATCTACGAGCACGAAGTTACAGCCATGCAAAGGAGGCAACAAAATATTGCAGATCTGGGACTTGGTGGTTTTTTATACCTCACAAAAGTCAAACGTGGACGGGGATGTCCCGGGACCGAGGGATCCGACGGGGACGGGGCGTTTGGTTCGCGGGGGTGGTGGATCTGATCCACCCCCGGATCAGGATCGGGGCCGGGTCGCCGGAGGCGGAGAAGAAGACGCGGTGGCGGCGGCTTGCCGGAGCCGACGAGGCGGCGGCCGGCCGGGGCGGCGGCGAGTCCGGCGGCGGAGGCCGCGGCGGAGGGGCGCGCCAGGGCGGGAGGCGAGGCGGCCGGAGTCGGGAGGCGAGGCGGCCGGAGCGCGTGGGCCGGCGGCGACGGAGGCGAGCTCGCCGGCGGCGGTGGAGGTCCCGCCGGCGACGAGGGTGGCGTGGCGGCGGAGCTGTAGGGAGGCGCGGGCGACCGGGTGGCGGCGGCGTCGGGCCGGCGGGCCGGCCCAGGGCTCCGCAGCCCGCGTGGCGCGGTGGATTTGGTTGGGGGGGTTCGGGCCAACGGGAGGCGGACACATGGCGGCGGTGCTGAGGTGTCGACACGGGATTGGTCGGGCGACTTGGCTGGGCGGAGTGGACACGTCCGGTGTGATATGGACGTGTTCAGCGGCGGTGGAGGAGCTCGGGACTAGGGTTTTTGCCCGAAAATGGACGTGGGATGCTGTTTATATAGATTCTGGGAGCTAGGAAGGTCCAAATGAGAGCGGTTTTCGGCCACGCAATCACGATCCGACGTCCGAGAGCATGGGAGTGGTTGTGCTGGGTTTGTGGGCTGCTGTGGAGGGGGTCTTGGGCCAAAAGGAAGAGGTACTTTTAGCCCACTAGGTTAACCGTTGAAGTACCAAACGAACTCCAAATGCGATGAAACTTGACAGGCGGCCTACACGTACCAAAACAACATCGCTTGAAAAGTCTCACCTCATTCCGGAAATGTTACACAGCCACACACGAAAGAAGGACTCGTGGTGCCACGGACACGTGTGTGAGTGTCGGAACTCGAAACGGACAACGGGAAGAGACGAGTTGGACCAGGTGCAAGTGACAACACGAATGCAATGCAATGCACATGATAACATGACATGGATGAAATGCACAGACGCACACGACAAAACGAAGAAACCCGAAATGAAAGAAGAGCCCAGAATGGAATTGATGAAGTCAAAGTTTCATATAATGCCATAATTGAAAAGTGTTACATCTGGGGCATTACAGGATTGCTCCCCCTTGGCTGACAGCGGCCGAGGGATTGTCCTCGGGCGCATTCTCGTCCGCCTTGCTCCCACCTACTCGTGCAGGAGAAGTCCATAGAGAGGACACCTCGGTGTCCCCTAAGATGGGCGATGAGCCCCGCGGAGGCGTGTCGCTCTCCACCATCTCCGCCACTAGAGAATTCCCCAATGACAGTGAAGCCTCACGGAGTACGTGTGGAGGGCTGTATAAAGATAGGACGAAATTACTTAAACACCGAATACTATTTTAAACTGAACATAAGCAGGGACTGTCCGAGTACTTACGATTCAGCCAGGGGCATGATGCTGGGCTGTACTCAGAAGCTATGTTCGGACGTTGAGTCTGAACTATCTGAAATGTTCAGCTTGTTCCTGGGCGCTGTCTTGCTCGCGTCTGTGGGGGCCGCCCTCTTCCTCCCCTTTTCCTTGCTGGGGAGTCACTTTCTTCTTCTTCCTCCTCCTCCTCCTCTTCTTCATCATGGGAGGAGTGGGCGTCGGTTTCCCGGGACACTGTGTCTGTGGGATCCTTAGGGTGGAGGCTGCTCTTGACCTCCTTGCCCTTCTTCTTGGCCTTTTTCGATGCCTTGTACCGCGGTGGAACCAGCATCACCGTCACTAGAGGCATGTCTGGGTCTTTGGTTAGCGGAGCCGGACACTTGATTCGCTCCGCTTTCTTCGTCCCGGCCTAAATGGAATGTAATATTTCTAACTCCTGTTATAATTGAAATATGGACTGGGTATGTATTCGACAAAAATTCTGCATAAGTCTGAAGCTGAGAAAACGCTGTTGAAGCCCTTGTCCTCGGTCTCTTTCGGCCACCCCCTTTGGGCCTTGAAGAGATGCTTCCAGATATCTTCGTGCGTGGTGATACGTCTCCAACGTATCTATAATTTATTATTTTTTCATGCTATTATATTATCTATTTTGGAGAATTAATGGGCTTTAATATGCACTTTTATATTATTTTTGGGACTAACATACTAACCAAAGGCCCAGTGCAAATTGCTGTTTTTTGCCTATTTCAGTGGTTCGCAGAAAAGGAATATCAAACGGAATCCAAACGGAATGAAACCTTCGCGAGAATCATTTTTGGAACAAACGCAATCCAGGAGACTTGGAGAGGACGTCAAGGAAGCAACGAGGCGGCCACGAGGCAGGAAGGCGCGCCTAGGGGGAGTAGGCGCGCCCCCACCCTCATGGGCCCCTCGTAGCTCCACCGACCTACTTCTTTGGCCTATCTATACTCATATACCCTGAAAACATCCGAGAGCAACACGAAACCCTATTTCCACCACCGCAACCTTCTATACCCGTGAGATCCCATCTTGGGGCCTTTTCCGGCGCTCCGCCGGAGGGGGAATCGATCACGGAGGGCTTCTACATCAACACCATAGCCTCTCCGATGATGTGTGAGTAGTTTACAATAGACCTTCGGGTCCATAGTTATTACCTAGATAGCTTCTTCTCTCTCTTTGGATCTCAATACAAAGTTCTCCTCGATCTTCTTGGAGATCTATTCAATGTGATACTTTTTGCGGTGTGTTTGTCGAGATCCGATGAATTGTGGGTTTATGATCAAGATTATCTATGAACAATATTTGGTTCTTCTCTGAATTCTTAGAAGCATGATTTGATATCTTTGCAAGTCTCTTCGAATTATCAGTTTGGTTTGCCCTACTAGATTTCTCTTTCTTGCAATGGGAGAAGTGCTTAGCTTTGGGTTCAATCTTGCGGTGTTCGATCCCAGTGACAGAAAGGGAACCGATATGTATTTTAATGTTGCCATCGAGGACAAAAAGATGGGGTTTATATCATATTGCTTGAGTTTATCCCTCTACATCATGTCATCTTGCTTAATGTATTACTCTGTTCTTAAAAAGTTAATACTCTAGATGCATGCTGGATAGCGGTCAATGTGTGGAGTAATAGTAGTAGATGCAGAATTGTTTCGGTCTACTTGTCACGGACGTGATGCCTATATACATGATCATGCCTAGATATTCTCATAACTATGCGTTTTTCTATCGATTGCTTGGCGGTAATTTGTTCACCCACCGTAAAATATAATATCTTGTGCGAAGCCACTAGTGAAACATATGGCCCCCGGGTCTATTTTCCATCATATTAATCTCCCATCAACTAGCTATTTTTATCGTAGCTTATTTTGCAATCTTTACTTTTCAATCTATTCAATAAAAATACCAAAAATATTTATTTTATTATCTCTATCAGATCTCACTTTTGCAAGTGGCCATGAAGGGATTGACAACCCCTTTATCGCGTTAGTTGCATGGTTCTTAATTGTTTGTGCAGGTACTAGGGATTTGCGTGTAGTCTCCTACTTGATTGATACCTTGGTTCTCAAAAACTGAGGGAAATACTTACGCTACTTTGCTGCATCACCCATTCCTCTTCAAGGGAAACCAACGCATGCTCAAGAGGTAGCAAGAAGGGTTTCTAGCGCCGTTGTTGGGGAGGTTTACACCAAGTCAAGTCAAGATTTGATCTCCTGCCAACGTGCGGATTTCTGGCGCTGTTGTCGGGGAGATCTACGCACAAGTCAAGACATACCAAGTACCCATCACAAACTCTTATCCCTTGCATTACATTATTTGCCATTCGCCTCTCATTTTCCTCTCCCCCACTTCTCAAACGATTTTTGAAAACCTTTGCCTTTTCTTCGCCTTCTTCCTGTATGTATATTTATTTGTGTTTCCATGTGCCTTCTATTTGCTTGCATCTTTGCTAGTTAAAAATCTATTGATATGGATCCACTTAAAGTGTTCTACTTGGATCATCTTCGATCCTTATGCGCTCGTGCTGAAACCTCAACTAGTCTAGTTGATGGGAAATCTTTAGATGAGCATGCTCATTTTGTGTGTCACCGTTTGTCTGAAAAAGGGAGACTCTTATGGGATCAAACAAACAGATTGTTGTGTTATGCTTGGAATCTTTGTGAAATTTATGATTTTACTTGTTGCTATAAGAGACCTAAAAAACACCTCCCCTACCTATGTGAGTTTAATGATAATGAAATCGTATCTTCTTATGCAAAGGGTGCTTATAGTAACTACGATATCGAACAAATAGAATAATTTGTTGCTTTTAAGGGTGCTTATGAAGTTGCTTCTTTGATTTAAAAGTATGATATTACTCTCTACGAATCTGAAAATTTTGACATACTTAAATATTGCTATGAAAACTATGCTCATAATGTCTATGTCAAAGAATTAATTGAAAGAATGACCGCTGCTTTGGAAGAAAATAATGATATGCATGAATCTTTAGATAATTAAGATTCCGATGATTTGATTGAAATATCCCTTGATGAACATGACGCTTGCTATTCTTGTGGCCATGATGCCAATATTTATGAAGATGAATTTGCTATAGTTCCGTTTGTTAAACATAAGATCGTTGCTATTGCACCCATACTTGATAGTTCCTTTGATGAAAACCATGATTGTAATGATGTTATTATAAATCCTATTAATTTCAATTATGTTAATGATATGCAAAATCCTATGCTTGGGGATTCTAATTTTTCCATGTCCACTACTTGTTGCAATAATCATGATTGGGGTGGTTCTTCTTAAGATCTTAAAAATTTATTTAATCTCCATGATGAATTGATAATAATGTTTGCAATAATATTGAAAGTGGGTTTGGAAGATTGTAAACTTTAGATCCAACATATTTGGAGAATGTTCAGTCTTATATTTTTTTTGATAGAAATGGGTTTGGAGAGGTCATGACTTTAGTTAATGTTGATCCCACTATTTTGGAAGAGTGTCAACTTCGTATGCATGTGGATCGTGTTGAGAATATGTTTTGTGATAGCTATATTGTTGAATGTGCTTATGATCCTACATGCAATTATTATGAGAGAGGAAAATATGGTTGTAGAAATCTTCATGTTACTAAATTACCTCTCTTCATGTTGAGATTGATCTTGTTTCTTTCTTGTTCCTTGCATATGTTAGATCTTGCTTGTATTGCTAATTTGTTTTCCTATAAAATGCCTATGCATAGGAAGTATGTTAGACTTAGATGTGATTTTCACATGCTATATGATGCTCTTTTTGTGCTTCAAGTCTTGTCTTTCATGTGAGCATCATTGAATTCTCAAGCCTATCTTAATGGCTATAAAGAAAGAGCTTGTTGGGAGACAACCGAATTTTATTTTTGTTCTTTGACTTTTGCTTATGTTTAGTAATAAATATTCATCTAGTTTATGTTTAGATGTGGTTTTGTGTTTTAATTAGTGTTTGTGCCGAGTAGAACCTTTGAGAAGACTTGGGTGAAGTCTTTGCGATCTTGCTGTAAAAAACAGAAACTTTTGCGCTCACGAGATTAGCTGCCAATTTTTACTGGAGAGTTCTTTTAAGTTGATTCTTTTTGCAGATGATTAATAGACAAATTCCTCACGTCTACCAATTCATTTAAGAATTTTTCGAGTTACAGAAGTATTCGAAAGTTACATATTGCTACAAATTGTTCTGTTTTTTGATAGATTCTATTTTTCGTGAGTTGTTTGCTTATTTTGATGAATTTATGGTTAGTATCGGGGGGTATGAACCATAGAGAAGTTGGAATACAGTAGGTCTAACACCAATATAAATAAAGAATGAATTCATTACAGTACCTTAAAGTGATGATTTGTTTTCTTATACTAACGGAGCTCATGAGATTTTCTGTTGAGTTTTGTGTTGTGAAGTTTTCAAGTTTTTGGGTAAAGATTGATGGATTTTGGAATAAGGAGTGGCATGAGCCTAAGCTTGGGGATGCCCAAGGCACCCCAAGGTAAAATTCAAGGACAACCAAAAGCCTAAGCTTGGGGATGCCCCGGAAGGCATCCCCTCTTTCGTCTTCGTCCATCGGTAACTTGACTTGAGGCTATATTTTTATTCACCACATGATATGTGTTTTGCTTGGAGCATCTTGTATGATTTGAGTCTTTGCTTTTTAGTTTACCACAAACATCCTTGATGTACATACCTTTTGGGAGAGACACACATGAATCGAATTTATTAGAATACACTATGTGCTTCACTTATATCTTTTGAGCTAGATAATTTTGCTCTAGTGCTTCACTTATATCTTGTTAGAGCACGGCGGTGGTTTTATTTTATAGAAATTATTGATCTCTCATGCTTCACTTATATTATTTTGAAAGTCCTTTATAACAGCATGGTAATTTGCTTTGGCTATAAAATTAGTCCTAATATGATAGGCATCCAAGATGGGTATAATAAAAACTTTCATATAAAGTGCATTGAATACTATGAGAAGTTTGATACTTGATGATCATTTTGAGATATGAGGATGGTGATATTAGAGTCATGCTAGTAGAGTAGTTGTCAATTTGAGAAATACTTGTGTTAAGGTTTGCAAGTCCCGCAACATGCACGTATGGTAACAGTTGTGTGAGAAATTTGAAGCATGAGGTATTTCATTGAGTGTCATCCTTTGTGTGGAGGTCAGGATCGCGCGATGGTTAACTCCTACCAACCCTTCCCCTAGGAGCATGCATGTAGTACTTTGTTTTGATGACTTGTATATTTTTGCAATAAGTATGTGAGTTCTTTATGACTAATGTTGAGTCCATGGATTATACGCACTTTCACCCTTCCACCATTGCTAGCCTCTCTAGTACCGCGCAACTTTTGCCGGTACCATAAACCCACCATTTACCTTCCTCAAAACAGCCACCATACCTACCTATTATGGCATTTCCATAGCCATTCCAAGATATATTGCCATGCAACTTTCCACCATTCCGTTTATTATGACATGTTTCATCATTGTCATATTGCCTTGCATGATCATGTAGTTGACATCGTATTTGTGGCAATGCCACCATGCATGATTTTGCATACATGTCACTCTTGATTCATTGCCTATTCAGGTACACTGCCGGAGGCATCCTATAGAGTCATATTTTGTTCTAGTATCGAGCTCTAATATTTGAGTTGTAATTAAATAAAAGTGTGACGATCATCATTATTAGAACATTGTCCTGAAAAAAGGCCAAAAAAAGTCCAAAAAAATAGAAAGTCCAAATAAAAAAAGGAAGGCCCCAAAAAGAGGGAAAAAAGAAAAAAGGGGACAATGCTACTATCTTTTTTCCACACTTGTGCTTCAAAGTAGCACCATGATCTTTATGATAGAGAGTCTCTTATTTTGTCACTTTCATATACTAGTGGGAATTTTTCATTATAGAACTTGTCTTGTATATTCCAACAATGGACTTCCTCAAATGCCCTAGGTATTCGTGAGCAAGCAAGTTGGATGCACACCCACTTAGTTTCTTTTGTTGAGCTTTCATACATTTATAGCTCTAGTGCATCCGTTGCATGGAAATCCCTACTCACTCACATTGATATCTATTGATGGGCATCTCCATAGCCCATTGATACGCCTAGTTGATGTGAGACCATCTTCCTCTTTTTTTCTCCTCTACAACCACCATTCTATTCCACCAATAGTGCTATGTCGATGGCTCACGCTAATGTATTGCGTGAAAGTTGAAAAGTTTGAAAAAAATTAAAGTATGAAACAATTGCTTGACTGAAACCAGGGTTGTGCATGATTTGGGTATTTTGTGTGACGAAGATGGAGCATAGGCAAACTATATGATTTTGTAGGGATGAACTTTCTTTGGCCATGTCATTTTGAGAAGACATAATTGCTTTGTTAGTATGCTTGAAGTATTATTATTCTTATGTCAATATTAAACTTTTGTCATGAATCTTTCGGATCTGAACATTCATGCCACAATAAAGAAAATTACATTCAAAATTATGTTAGGTAGTATTCCACATCAAAAATTCTGTTTTTATCATTTACCTATTAGAGGACGAGCAGGAATTAAGCTTGGGGATGCTTGATACGTCTCCAATGTATCTATAATTTTTGATTGTTCCATGCTATTATATTATCTGTTTTGGATGTTTAATGGGCTTTAATATGCTCTTTTATATTATTTTTGGGACTAACCTACTAACCAAAGGCCCAGTGCAAATTGTTGTTTTTTTTGCCTATTTCAGTTTTCTCAGAAAAGGAATATGAAACGGAATCCAACCGGAATGAAACCTTCGTGAGGATCGTTTTTTGAACAAACGCAATCCAGGAGACTTTGAGTGGACTTCAAGGAAGCAACGAGGTGGCCACGAGGCAGGAGGGCGCGCCCAGGGAGGTAGGCACGCCCCCACCCTCATGGGCCCCTCGTAGCTCCACCGACCTACTTCTTTCGCCTATATATACTCATATACCCTGAAAACATCCGAGAGCACCACGAAACCCTATTTCCACCACCGCAACCTTCTGTACCACTGAGATCCCATCTTGGGGCCTTTTCCAGCGCTCAGCCGGTGGGGGAATCGATCACGTAGGGCTTCTATGTCAACACCATAGCCTCTCCGATGATGTGTGAGTAGTTTACCACACACCTTCGAGTCCATAGTTATTAGCTAGGCTTCTTATCTCTCTTTGGATCTCAATACAAAGTTCTCCTTGGTCTTCTTGGAGATCTATTCGATGTAATACTTTTTGCGGTGTGTTGTCGAGATCCGATGAATTGTGGGTTTATGATCAAGATTATCTATGACCAATATTTGGTTCTTCTCTGAATTCTTATATGCATGATTTGATATCTTTGCAAGTCTCTTCGAAATATCAGTTTGGTTTGGCCTACTAGATTGATATTTCTTGCAATGGGAGAAGTGCTTAGCTTTGGGTTCAATCTTGTGGTGTTTCATCCCAGTGACAGAAAGGGAACCGATACGTATTGTATTGTTGCCATCGAGGATAAAAAGATGGGGTTTATATCATATTGCTTGAGTTTATCCCTCTACATCATGTCATCTTGTTAATTTGTTACTCTGTTCTTCTGAACTTAATACTCTAGATGCATGCTGGATAGCAGTCGATGTGTGGAGTAATAGTAGTAGATGTAGAATCATTTCAGCCTACTTGTCACGAACGTGATGCCTATATACATGATCATGCCTAGATATTCTCATAACTATGCGCTTTTCTATCAATTGCTCGGCAGTAATTTGTTCACCCACCATAAAATATGCTATCATGAGAGAAGCCACTAGTGAAACCTATGGCCCCCGGGACTATTTTCCGTCATATTAATCTCCCGTCAACTAGCTATTTTTATCGTAGTTTATTTTGCATTCTTTACTTTCCAATCTATACAACAAAAATACCAAAAATATTTATCTTATTATCTCTATCAGATCTCACTTTTGCATGTGGCCGTGAAGGGATTGACAACCCCTTTATCGCGTTGGTTGCAATGTTCTAATTGTTTGTGCAGGTACTATGGATTTGCGCGTAGTCTCATACTAGATTCATACCATGGTTCTCAAAAACCGAGGGAAATACTTACGCTACTTTGCTGCATCACCCTTTCCTCTTCAAGGGAAAACCAACGCATGCTCAAGAGGTAGCATGTGGTGCCAAAGAGGCGCTTCAGGGTCCGGGGCTCTTCCGGATTGAACTCCCATAGGTGGGAGTCCCGGTGTTGGCAGGGGAGAATACGGCGGAAGAGCATCACCTGAATCACGTTAGTGAGGAGGGTGCCCTTCGCCATCATGCTGGAAATGCGGTTTTGGAGGGCCTGCACCTCCATTTGAGATCCCCAATCCAGGCTCTTCGAAGTCCATGAGGTTAGCCTCTCTGTGGGTCCAGATCTGAATGCGGGCGCCACCGCCCACTCGGCATCGCAAGGTTCGGTGTATAGATTCGTCTCCATAAAATTCCCTTTGGTCCAAGTGGCATTCGGGAGCTTACTCACCATGGCTCCCCCGCAATCCGCATGTTGCCCATCGACCACCTTTGGCTTCAGATGAAAAATCTTGACCATAGGACGAAGTGTGGGGGGGACGTGAAGGAATGCCTCACATACAACTATGAAAGCTGATATGTGGAGGATATAGTTCGATGCAAGATCGTCGAAATCCAGCCCGTAGAAAAATAAGAGTCCCTGGACAAAGGGGTGAAGAGGAAACCCCAGCCCCCGAATAAAGTGAGGGATAAAAACTACCATCTCACCTGGCTCAGGGATGGGGATCACCTGGTTCTTATCGGGGACCCGGTGCGCTATGTCATTGGCGAGATAGCCCGCACTTCGGATATTCTTCACGGTCTTCTCCGTGACCATGGAGGCCTCCCACTTGCGCTTGGAACTGGTCCCAGCCAGCAGCTGGGGAGGGAGGCGATGGTGGAGGAGTTGAGAGTTGCGGGCGCTGGAGCTGTGGGCTCTGGGGCTGAGGAGATTGGGAAGCTGGGGCTTGAGGAGAGCGTGGGGTAAAAGGGGGAGGATTTGTAACCTTTATAGGCAGTGAATGCCAAATGTCCCATACTCTAGCCGTAAACCTCGTCGGTTCCCAACGTAATCATATTGATAAGGTTCCCACTATAAGCGGGCACGATCTCTGCTTCGACAAGACGTGCCAATGGGGCTATGCGTACTTACCCACGTCATATTGATAAGATTCCTGCGATAAGCGGGCACGATCTTAGCTTCGACAAGATGTGTCAATGGGGCTATGCCTCAAAACGCGAAACTGGAGCCAAGAAATTGGTTCAAAATATTAAAGGGTCAAACATGACGCTTCAGTGAAAAGTTGTGAGTAAAGACACAGTGTTCGTTTTTCGATACCTTGCCTTCAAGGCTAAGGGTTATACTAATCTTGAAGAGCCGGACATAAGTTCCCTTGTGCAGGGAATAGTATTTCAGTGTGTTTGGAAGGAGGAACACGCCTTCTAATGCCGAAGACAGTACGCGAGCCGAACTCATCGTCATCGAAGACTGGTTCAGGGGCTACTGAGGGAGTCCTGGATTAAGGGGTTCTCGGGTGGCCAGATTACTCGTTATGGGCCGGACTGGTGGGCCGTGAAGATTATCGCTGAGGACTATCCCCCATATCCGGATAGGACTCCCATATGTGTAAAATAGCAAGTTTAGAGTCCCGGTGTAATATTTTCCTTCCTCTGCAAGATGATCATGTACAACCCTAGGTCCCTCTGGTGCATATATAAACCGGAGGGTTTGGTCCATAGGGACAGAATCATAACATCCTAGGTTAGACTTCTAGGATTTAGCCATTACGATCTCGATGTTGATCAACTCTTGTAACCATATATTCATCAAGATCAATCAAGCAGGAAGTAGGGTATTACCTCAATCGAGAGGGCCCGAACCTGGGTAAACATCATGTCCCAAATCTCCTATTGCCATCGATCGTCAGACGCACAGTTCGGGACCCCCTACCCGAGATCTGCCGGTTTTGACAACGACAGCGGGCGGCGCCGGGTGGTTTCCTGGGTAGGGGCGGGTCGCGACGAGTGTTGTCCAGGGAAAGCGGCGGCAAGTGGTGGCCGGGGCGGGCAGCATGCGGCGCTAGGTGGTGGCCGAGGCAGGGGCGAGTGGCGCTGGGTGGTGGCCAGGGCGGGCGGCACCGGGTGGTGCAAGGGGCGGCGGGCGGGTTGCAGCAGAGAGAGGTCGAAGAAGGTGGCGTCGGGGGCCTTGTGGGTGGAGAAAAGTGGGGGTCGTGGGTGGGTTGGGTGGCGGTGGGTTTATATTTTTGGTAACATGGACACGGGGTGTTAGCGGAATAAGATATAATGTTAGCAGAATAAGGTTCTTAGCGGGTGTTATTAGAATAGACCCATGCTATATATATAGGGTGGGTCTATTCTAATAACACCCTTAAGAGTCTTATTCTGCAAATCCCTGGCTTATTCTGCTAAAACCTGACTCTGTACCATCCGCCGAACCGAACCACCCCACTACCGGTAACCAAACCGCAAAAAAAGGTCCATCCCCCACCTCCCGCACCACACCCATCACCCTGTTCCCTCCTAATCCAAACTCCCACATTCCTCCACCTTCCCCGCAGATCCGCACCTTCCCCGTCGGAGCCACCGCACCCACCATCTTACCTCACCGCCCCCACACCACGTTCTTCTTTGCAGGGGCCCGTGCACCCTCACCTTCTTCACCACCGGGGCTCTCGCCCTCCACACACCGGCAAAACGGTGGACTCCATATCCACCATCGGCTGCCCAGAAAGTGCTGCGCCGCCGGCCGCCCATGGCACGGCGACGAGGAGCTCGCCGTCCCACTCCTCTTGGCACACCGAGCCGCCGCGCCCCCTCCTGGCTAGCCGCACCACCTGATGATACCATGGACCTAGGGTAGGGTCACATGCCTTACCTAGCCTAGGTGCCCTAACGATGGTCACTCTCCTGGGATCAAAGACGTACCAAGTATGATAACAGATACCGACTAAAATGACCAAGGAGAGCAATTCACTCGACTATATACCTCACTTGGATATCCCAATTCCATTTGACAGAATGAAGTCACTCGACCGTGGAAGAAATCACTCGACGCATAGAAGGTCAAAGGTCACACAAGGCTAGCAACGGTCAGGCACTCACTCCGTAGTCTTAATGGATGTTACTGCTCTTTTTTACAGGCGTTATTAGTAATGTCATGCCTTTATGTACATTGAACCCTCTGTAAAGTGGGACGGCTGGGATCCTGGCGCACTCTATATAAGCCACCCCCTCCTCCGGTACAAGGGTTCGCACCCCTTGTAACACACATACCCATATTCCAGTCGACAGCCTCCGGGCACCGAGATGTAGGGCCTTTACCTCCTCCGAGCGGAGGCTTAACTTGTAAAACTCATGTGTACAACCTTGCCATAGCTAGGACCTTGCCTCCTCCTACGTACCCCATACTCTCACTGTCAGGCCTAGTACCATGGCAGTTGGCGCCCACCTTGGGGCTAGTGTCTTAGAAACTTCCTGTGAGGTTGCATGTTTTTCTCCCAACATGGATTCCGGCGGTGGTCTGGCTCCGGGCCACGAGATCTAACTCGGCGCGCTCATCTTCATCGCCGACGACTCCGCCTGTCTCCAAGAGGCTCCCCTCGACGTCGAGGCACTTCCCGTCCGCGGGGTGGCGCACTTCCGCGCGAGTGCTTGTGGCATCCTTCTCCGACAACTGTCGACCCAGTATCGGTCGGATACCTGGTCATCTGCTCTCCCCGCTGCATGCCATCGCAAGCGAGCCGGTTGGTCACGGCTCCAGCGGTGGGTGAAGCACACGGTGGCTCGCCAGTCGGCCACCCCCCAAGTCACGACAATCGACCCCGACGAGTACCACTATGGGCCAGTCGACTGGCTACGTGGATACCCTTTCCGAGTGCGGGAATAGCGACCCCGCGGTGGAGGTCTTCATGGTTGGCTCTCATCGTAGTCCGTCTGGGTACCCTCGCGGCGATGGCGACGGTTGCGACGATGGTCAATCGTACGATCATGATGGGTACGTACCTAAGCCCCTGACTACGGTACAAAGAGAAGAGTTGTGTCCCCGTAACGACAAAGCACTGTATACCCCCATCTTGGGAGAGACTCCTGAAGCTCGGTCCCTGGAAGACACGCGCCTGGCCACCGTGGCCGAGCGCGCGCGTCTAGAGTATCTTCAGCGTTCACTCGACAATCAAGCCCATCGACTGATTCCCGAATCCAGTCGGCATCAGCGACAGTTGTTTCCTCCCGAGCCCCAGGTATTCTGCACTCCGATTTAGAACCTCGCAGCTGCGGCTCTTATTGTATAGTCGATCTAGTCATCCCAATCGGAAGCTGGTAGAGGTTTGCAGCAAATTCGGGCGCTGCTCCGAATGGCTAGTGAACAAAATGCAGCCTTTTCCCAGTCGCGCAACAGAATTTACAGCAGGTTCGTGGCAGTAGACATAGTCTAGTCAGCCCATAGCCCAAGATCGCCTCGGCAGCGTGAAGGTTGTGGGCCCTGCCAAGAGCAACATCTGGGTTGAAATTATGATCAGTATGACCGTCGACTCGGTCAAAATGACCGCCGTCGAGTGCCTACGCCACCTTCGGGGAGCGGATCGTACTCGCCCCGACGGTATGATGGCAGGCGCCTGCATGGTCACGAGCGAAGGATCCCAGTAGATCCCCTAAGACCTGGCTTTGACGCGAGATCGATTCTTGTGCAAGGTCTAGTCGATAGGAACCGGGCGCATAGAGAAGGGCAGGACAGAGACCGTCCGAGTGGCAGTAGAGCCTACGTCTCTGGGACCGAGTGTTTCAGCAGCACCATTAGGGCCACAGAGATTCCCCCCAACTTCAGGTTGGCAGCAGGGGTGAGCAAGTTCACTGGTGAGTCAAAGCCAGATACTTGGCTGGAGGATTATCAAGTGGTCGTGCAGATTGGTGGCGGCAACGATGATATGGCCATGAAGCACCTCCCCCTAATGCTAGTAGGCTCAGCCAGAGCGGCTGAATCAATTGGTCCTTGGTAGCATATTCAGCTTGGAAGAATTGGCCCGAGTGTTTGTCAGGACCTTTCAAGGCACCTGCACACGGTGTGCCAAGCTGGCGGAATGGCAGCATTGCATCCAAAAGCCGAACGAAACCCTGAGAGATTACATCAGAGGTGGACCACTCTTCATCATAAAGTGGAGAATGTGTCAAAACATCAAGCAGTATGCGCCTTTCTAGAGGGCGTACGGTATAGAGAGTTAAACCTCAAATTCGGTCGAACGGGAGATATGTCTCTGACTCGGATGATGGAGATAGCCGGTCGGTATGCTAACGGAGAAGAAGCAGACCGACTCCGTAGCGGCAATAAACCAGTCGCCCAAGATGATGGAAATTCCAATCGGAAACCGAAGCCCAAAGCAGAACCCGCAGCTCCAGGAGAGGCTACAGTCGTGAACCAGGGGAAAAACAAAGGGAAACCAAAAGGCCCCTGGATCCCCAAGAAATTGAAGGACCAAGCAGGAAATGATGTGCTTGATTTGCCGTGTCCTATACACACCAAGAAGGATGAAGAGGGGAATTTCATCTACCCCAAGCATACCACTCGACAATGTCGACTCCTGATTCAGAACTTCTAGAAGGACCAGCCCGATGAGAAGGAGAAGGAATCTGAGGAGAATGAGGACAAAGAAGGAGATGGAGGTTACCCCAATATCAAATCCACCTTGATGATATTTGCTGACATCGAGACCAAGAGTCGACTGAAAGTCATCAACAGGGAATTCAACATGGTTGCTCCGGCAATGATGACATACTTAAAGTGGTCAAAGACTCCCATTACATTCGACCAATCCGACCATCCGGCGGACATTGCTACTCCCGGGAGGCAAGCATTGGTTGTCGACCCAGTTGTTGATCGCACGCGTTTGACCAAGGTTCTGATGGATGGCGACAGTGGTCTGAATATCTTATATGCTGAAACCCTCCGTGGGATGGGCATTCCGATGTCCAAGCTGAGTGCGAGAAACATGAGGTTCCACGGAGTCATCCCTGGGAAGAAAGCCGACTCACTCGGTCAGATCACTCTTGACATGGTTTTTGATGATTCGACCAATTACCGCAAGGAAAAATTGACGTTCGAGGTAGTGGATTTCCACAGTGCTTACCATGCTATCCTGGGTAGGCCTGCTTATGCCCGTTTCATTGCTCGACCGAGCTATGTGTACCTCAAGCTAAAGATGCCAAGACCCAAGGGCGTGATCACAGTCACTGGGGATCGGCAGAAAGCAGAAGAGTGCTTCCAGAAGGGCTCAAAAATTGCAGATGAGCAGATGGCAGCAGTGGAAATGAAAGAGTACCAGAAGAACCCATATCCGAGTGATTTGCTGTGAGCCAAGAAACTTGCTTCAAAGTCAGTGTTTCAGTCGGCCGGAGAAACGAAGCATGTGCACATTCATCCGACTGACCCCAATGCTTCTCCAACTCACATCTCAACAATGCTTGACAGCAAATAGGAAGAAGCACTCATCCAGTTCCTCCGTGAGAACTGGGACATGTTTGCATGGAAACCATCCGACAAGCCGGGTGTACCTAGGGGATTGGCTGACCACCGTTTGCGAGTCAACCCTAAAGCAAAACCTGTCAAAGAACATCTCCATCGATCTGCCGCAGAGAAGAGAAAAGCAATTGGAGAAGAGGTGGCTCGGCTTCTGGCAGCTGAGTTCATCCGTGAGATATACCACCCCGAGTGGCTCGCCAATGTTATTATGGTCCGCAAGAAGGACAAGTCACTCTGCCTGTGCATCGATTTCAAACATATCAATCGGGCCTGCCCGAAATATCACTTCCCTCTCCCCCGCATCGATCAAATTGTCGACTCGACTGTGGGGTGTGAGCGTTTGTCCTTCCTGGATGCATATTCTGGGTACCATCAGATCCGAATGTTTGGACCCGACGAAATAAAAACGGCCTTCATCACCCCATTCGGGTGTTTTCGTACGTTGCCATGCCTTTTGGCCTCAAGAATCCTGGCGCGACATTCATGCGCACGATTCAGAAGTATCTGCTGAAGCAAATCAGTCGGAATGTGGACGCATACACACACGACATTGTGGTCAGGTCACATAAAGGTTCCGACCTACTGGCTGGCCTCACTGAAACATTTGCGAACTTGAGAAGTTATGATATCAAGATCAACCCGTCGAAGTGCACATTCGGAGTCCCAAGCAGAAAGTTACTTGGTTTTCTCGTTTCCGAGCGAGGAATCGACGCTAACCCGGAAAAGGTTGGTGCAATCCTCCGAATGAAACGCCGTGTGCGTGTGCACAACGTTCAGAAGCTTACTGGTTGCTTGGCTGCATTGAGTCAATTTATCTCCCGTCTCTGTGAAAAGGCATTACCTCTTTACCGATTGACGAAGAAGTCTGACAAGTTCGAGTGGAATCCTGAAGCTGAAGCAGCGTTTGAGGAACTCAAAGCCCTGCTTTCCACCCAGCCGGTGCTTGCTGCCCCTGTCAGCAAAGAGCCTCTGTTGTTATATATCACAGCCACTGGTCAAGTTGTCAGCATAGCGCTCACGGTCGAGCGGGAAGAAGAAGGCAAGGCCTACAAGGTTCAATGCCCAGTCTACTACATTTCTGAAGTCTTGACTCCATCTAAGCAGAGATATCCGCATTATCAGAAGCTTGTGTATGGGATCTACTTGACCGCCAAAAAGTTGTGCATTACTTCTCTGATCATTCAATTTTAGTCGTCAGCGACGCTCCGTTATCTAAAATTCTGAACAATCGGGACGCAACCGGTCGAGTGGCAAAATGGGCGAATGAACTCCTTCCGTTAGATATCAAGTTTTAAGCAAAGAAAACAATCAAGTCTCAGACAGTAGCAGATTTCGTTGCCCAGTGGATTGAACCAGAACAACTGACTCAAGTTCATCCGAATCATTGGACTATGTTTTTCGATGGATCCAAGATGCTGAGTGGATCCGGTGCAGGTGTGGTTTTGGTGTCCCCTAGAGGTGACGAGCTCAGCTATGTCCTCCAAATTTACTTCGATTTTTCGAACAATGAAGCTGAGTATGAGGCACTTTTGTATGGGTTGCATATGGCCATCTCACTCGGAGTCCGTCGCCTAATGGTATATGGCGATTCAGACTTAGTGGTCAATCAAGTGATGAAGGAGTGGGATGTTAGGAGCCCAGCGATGACGGTTATTGTAACGCAGTGAGAAAGTTGGAGAAGAAGTTTGAAGGGTTGGAGCTCCACTATGTGCCTAGAATCAAGAACCAGCTTGCTGACGATCTGGCAAAGATAGGATCCACTTGGAAACCCATCCCCGGGAATGTGTTCTTGGAACATCTCCACACCCGTCAGCCAAGGAAGACCTTTCATGGAAGAGCCCCCACAATCGATAAGTGCAACCAACCCAACTGATATTGAAGTCCCGGTTGTAGTCGTCTTGATCATGGAGGTTTTAGTGATCACTCCTGACTGGGCAGTGCCATATATCGCGTACCTGCTCAAGCAGGAACTCCCAGAGGATGAGGATGAGGCTCGCCAAATTGTCCGTCGATCCAAAGCCTTCACGGTGATACAAGGGCATCTTTATAGAGAGACCGTCACGGGAGTCGCCCAGCGTTGCATTACCCCGGAGGAAGGTCGAATGATTTTGAAT
Organism: Secale cereale; assembly: GCA_902687465.1. Lineage (NCBI taxonomy): Eukaryota > Viridiplantae > Streptophyta > Magnoliopsida > Poales > Poaceae > Secale > Secale cereale. The sequence goes on along the minus strand of LR738710.1, from coordinate 430,187,825 downwards.
GAGATCCACTCGGGGATCCGTGGTCACCATGCGTCCTGTCGGACCATTGTTGCCAAAGCATACCGAGCCTGATTCTACTGGCCGCGTGCGAAAGAGATGACGAAAGATATAGTCGACAAATGTGAAGGCTGTCAGTTCTACTCGAACAAGTCCCACAAGCCTACGTCTACCTTGAAGACTATCCCGTTGGTCTGGCCATTTGCTGTTTGAGGATTAGACATGGTTGGGCCCTTCAAGACTGGCAGAAGCAGTTTCACTCATTTGCTTGTGGTAGTCGACAAGTTTACCAAATGGATCGAAGCCAAGCCTATCAAGAACCTTGGTGCAAGCAGCGCCCTCAGCTTCATCAAATAACTGATATTCAGATATGGAGTCCCTCACAACATCATCATAGATAATGGCTCCAACTTTGATTTGGACGAATTCAGAGCATACTGCACTTCCGAGGGCACTCGAGTCGAATATGCATTCGTTGCGCATCGGCGGTCGAATAGGCAGGCAGAAAGGGCAAATGGCTTGATCCTTTGAGGACTAGAACCACGGCTGATGCGCGACCTCAAGCATGCTACTGGAGCTTGGGTGACTGAGTTTCCATCTGTTTTGTGGGGACTAAGAACTACTCTGAACCGGTCGACTGATCGGACCCCCTTCTTCATGGTATATGGTGCTGAGGCCGTACTTCCAAGTGACTTGCTGCACAACGCTCCCCGGGTGGAACTCTTCTCCGAAGCTGAAGCTGAATAGGCACGCCAAGATGCAGTCGACCTCCCAGAGGAAGAGTGCGAGATAGATCTGATCCGGTCAACCATATATCAACAAGACATGCGTCACTTCCACGCCCGCAATGTCCGAGGTCGAGTATTCCAGGAAGGAGATCTTGTGCTCCGAGTACGTCAGAAACGACCTCACAAGCTCGCTCCGGCCTGGGAGGGCCCCTTCACATCACCAAAGTGCTCCACAATGGGGCTTATCATCTCAACAATGTGGCCAAGAAAATAGACGAGCCACGCTCATGGAATGCGGATCTGCTCCGCCGCTTTTACACTTAGAACACTTGAACAGACGAGTTGTAATAAGAATCCTTCAGTTTGCTTTTCAAAGACAAGTTTGTAGCAGTATCATAATGATTGTTGTTCCAAAGGCACATGTGGTCAAATCACCCAGTGGGTGGCTTAGCCGCGAATTTGATAAGCCTAAATTTCAAAAACACTCTGAGTGAAGAGCAACCCTCTCACTCGGGGGGCTTAGCTGTGAATCCGATTCGCCTAAGTTTCAAAAACACTCCGAGTGAAGAGAAGCCGTCTCACTCGGGGGCTTAGCTGGGATGCCGTACTCTCCTAAGTTTTACAAAATACTCCAAGTGAAGAGAAACCCTCTCACTCAGGGGCTTAGCTGCGAATCCAATTCGCCTAAGTTTCAAAAACACTCCGAGTCAAGAGCAATCCTCTCACTCGGGGGCTTAGCTGTGACCCCGTAATCGCCTAAGTTTTACAAACACTCCGAGTGAAGAGCAACCCTCTCACTCGGGGGCTTAGTTGCGACCCTG
>LR738710.1:430138584-430186227 GCA_902687465.1 Secale cereale | reverse complement strand
TTCGCCTAAGTTTTACAAAATACTCCGAGTGAAGAGCAACCCTCTCATCGGGGGCTTAGCTGCGACCCCATACTCGCCTAAGTTTTACAAAATACTCCAGTGAAGAGTAGCCCTCTTACTCGGGGCTTAGCTAGGACCCCGTACTCGCCTAAGTTTTACAAAATACTCCGACTGAAGAGCAACCCTCTCACTCAAGGGCTTAGCTGCGAATCCAATTCGCCTAAGTTTCAAAAACACTCAGAGTGAAGAGCAATCCTCTCACTCGGGGCTTAGCCGCGACCCCGTACTTGCCCGAGTTTCACAAAACACTCCGAGTGAAGAGCAACCCTCTCACTCGGGGACTAGGTAGCGCCCCGAGCTGCGCCATAGGTACAATGTACCTGGGCTCTCCAAGCTGCGCCATAAGTACAATGTACCTTGGCTCTCCGAGCTGCGCCATAAGTACAATGTCCATTAAGGATCAAAAAGTCCAAAAGTAGCAGAAACAAAGCAAGCATACTCCAAAGAAAATCAAGTTCAGATAAATCCCGCAAGGTCCGAGAAGAAGTACTCGGGCATCAGTCCCAAAAGAGTTTAACGGTTACAAAACCACTCGGCATTCCGAGGCAAATTGGATCAAAACATAAAGTTTGTTCACTCCCCAGGAGGAGGAGGGCTTGCAGGCTCAACAAATTCGTCCAGGTCGATTCCGTCAGCAATGCGGGTGGCAGCATCGAGGAAAGTTTCCATGAATTACTGGAATTGAAGCTTCTTGGTGTTGGCGACCTTGAGAGCTGCAAACCTCTCTTCCTTGACCTCCTTATAATGGACACGGACCAGAGTAAGAGCCACATCAGCGCTGCACCGAGCAGATGACTTCTTCCATTCCTGCACTCAACTGGGGTTCTTATTAAGCCGAGTCATCAGAGACTCGATGTCATTTTCGAGCACCATTCCCCGCTAGAGCGCTATGTCGATCCGCGACATCACCGCCTTTAGCCGTGCAAGATAACCAGTGGCGCTAGCAAGACGAGATTCCAGCCGCAGGATGTTCATTGCAACCTCATCCTTGGAAAGAGAATTGACAAGATCCAGACCTGTCTCAATCCGTCAAGTCTATTCCTTGTAGTTTTGGCAGAGTTCTACACATAGAGAGTTACGGTGAGTTGACAGTTGGATAGCAGGTCAACAGTTATGAACCAGTCGGGCAAAGGAGGATACTTTCAAGCATGAGGAACATCTTTTTCGCAAGACCTCCCAGATAAGTCTCCAGGTCGTCCCTCTTCTGGGTGAGATCTCCAACTTTGTCAGCTAGAGCCACCTTATCTATCTTTAGTCGCGTCACTTCTTTATTGGCCTTGTCAAGGGCGGTCCTCAGATTAGCATTTTCTTCTTCCAACTTGCCAACTGAAGCCAGCTTCTGGTCAGCAAGTTCGGTCTTCTCCTGCGCCTTCTACTGCGTCGCAGCCAAGTCGAGATCCTTCTGCTCCAAGGCTTTCTTCATTTGATCTACAAGAGATAACACTCGTCACATGAGCTTGAAGTGATCAGTCTTTCACTACACACGTTTATTCAAATACAGTCGACATGCTCTGTACCTTTCATATGAGATGATTCATCTCTAGCTTTCTGCAAATTCTCCCTGGCCAACCCCAGATCAAAATTGAGTTGGATCTGCTTCTTCTCAAGATCCGCAAACTGAGTCCCGAACTCGCAAGATTTCTATAGTCAACAAAAAAGAGAAGTCAGTCGACAAGGATAAAGACAGTTGTTTCCACTTGATGAAGTGTAGAGAGTGAATTACTACACCAAAGGAGTTCTAAGACTACTGCCGAGTCAAACACTCAACAGTAGCCTCGGGGACTACACCCAATGGGTGCACATGGCGTGCCCCCAGTGGTTCCAACCCGACTCGATCTGTCCAGTACGAGTGGAAGGAGTAAGAGAGAGAGAGAGAGAGAGAGAGAGAGAGAGAGAGAGAGAGAGAGAGAGAGAGAGAGAGAGAGCTACATTTGTTCTTAGACCACGGCCGACTGCCCACAGTCGACCACGGTCTCGGGGACTACACCCAGTGGGTGCACTTGGCGTGCCCCCACTAGTCCCCACTCGACTCGGTCCATCCAGTATGAGTGGAAGGAGTACAAAAGAGAACAACATCATTCATTCTTAGACCACATCCGACTGCCTGTAGTTGATGATAGTCTCGGGGACTACACCTAGTGGGTGCACTCTGCGTGCCCCCACTGGTTCAATCAACACAACCTGGACGATTGAAATATAAGACTTACATAGCAGAAGCTAGAACACCCAGTGGGTGAGTGAAACTAGGACAATCTCAGGTTTCAAAAGCTCATCCACGGACATCATCTTACGAACAAAGCAGCAATTTTCAGGTAGAATATCCTAGCAGAACAACAACTAGTCGGAAGAGAAATCATTCTGAAAAGGACTCACCTGGAACGTTGGTCCAAAGAGTTGAACTGGCATTATAAGCAGCCATGCTGGCCTCGTACACTGCCCTCGTCTTCTCCATCATCAGACCTGCTTGACAAATAGCTTCCTTTGCTGCATTCACTGGGTCCTCCAGGAAATGGTGGGCAACAAAGAGCGAAGTTGAGGAAGCAGTCGGAGTAGCCAGAGGATCTGAAGCTTGGGGTTGCATAGATGAGGCAAGAATTTGGGCAGTCGGCGCGAAAGGATGGTCAGTCGACACATGTACGACAAAAGAAACTGCTGCTCGAACCGGGTCGCCTTGTTGCTGAGCGTCTGAAGCAGCAGGCACCTTCCTGCCCCTCCTCCCTGTGCTCCTCCGATGCACTTCTACATACTCATCAGCATCATCATCAGGCAGCTTGATAACGTTGGGTGGTGCCGCGAAACATTCGACTAAGAAGATCATTTAGTCGACTGAAAAAGTGGTGAAGAAAGTAAAGACACGGTCGAGGAACTATACCTGCGCTAGAAGTGGCCATGTCCATAGTCTCTTCATCGTTGTGGCCCATGTCAATCTCTATAGAGCTCCCAGAAGCAGCAGCGCTAAAAGTTTCAGAACTCACTAAGTCAAATAGATGAATCGACAAGATACGTAAGATTTCTTGAACAAGAGAAGAACAGGGAAGAATGATACGCACGTGGAAGCAATCAGACGTCTGCCTTGATCTTAGGCAGGTCCTTCCGAGGCTTTGAAGCCGCAACCATAGGCTGCTTCGGGGCCTTCTCAGTCGGATCAGGTGAAGTTGTCTGAGTGCGTTTCTGCACCAGAGTACCGGAGGGAGCTGTCTGGGCGCGCACACCTTCTGGATCGTGGGTCAGCTTGGAGAGCCTCTCGATGCGAGGCGGCGATTCGACGTCATCACCACTCCTTGAGTCCTCACTTTTCTGGTCTGTGGCCTCGCCAACACCCTCCACCCCCTCATGGTGTCACGCCCAAGATGCGATTATATCCCGATCATGTGATAACTTCGTGATTGGGGCACAAACGCATTCAAGCGCTTAGCAAGATGGATATCATTACATCGTACCATTACATAAATAGATGGGAATACATACAAGTCATACAATTCCACATGAATACAACACATTATACACAAGACATCCAACTACGGATGAAAACATGAAAAGCACATTGAAATCCATCCTGCTATCCCAGGCTGCCGACCTGGAATCTATCCCAAGACCGGCGAAGAGAAAGAACTCCAACACAAGTAAACATCGCTCTCACGTCAAGTCATCGGAAACTTGCATCGCTCTCGCGTCAAGTCATCGGAAACTTGCGTCGCTCTCGTGTCAAGTCATCGGAAACTTGTACCTACAACTATTGTCGTAGTAACTGTGATCCACGAGGACTCATCAATCCCATAACCATGGGTATCAAGACTAGCAAAGCTTAATGGGTAGGATAAGTGGTGAGGTTGCAGTGGCGGCTAAGCATTGTATGGTGGCTAACACTACACCACGACACCACAACGGTGACATGCATGTGTCGGCATAGTTGTACATTAGCGACACATTATCTGTCCGAAAGAACACCGACACATCAATTGTCCACATTGTTTAGTTGATAGACACTCTATCCGTCGGTAGTCGACAAACATTTTCCGATATAAAATGTGTCGGCAGATGTACCTTTTGCAGGTAGATTATGTGTCAGTGATGCTCTTCAACAAAAAAAGTGTCGGCATTTCTCACATACAGCACACGAGTTTCCATGCGTGGGCCACGACCCAAGTATTGAGAGGCTACAACCGAGCGTGCAAGAGGCCCAAATCCCAGATATTTTCCAAGTCATCGTGCTCCTCTGAACACAAGCACGCTATCTCACCCTGGCCACACACAAACCTAAACCTAAACCTAAATCATCCACCAGCCACTGCCACCCTTCACCACCGTCGATTAGGTCATGCCGCTGCACGTTCCACTGTCGCCTACGCCACCCGAAGATCCCGTCCAGCCCGCGGTGCAGCCCCACCACCAACAGCCTGAAGTGACGCCCTGTCGTCAGCTCATCCGGCGAACGACGCCGCGTCTATCAATTCGGTCGCGCCGCTACGCCTCCACCACCGGCGGCGCCGCGCCGCTACACCAGCGTCGCCGTGCCGCCACCCGAAGCTCTTGCCCAGCCCGCGGTGCATCCCGATGTATCGCCCTGGCGATGGCCGACCTGCACACCGATTTGCGTTGTTGCTTCTCCGACTGCCATTAGTGCCCCCAAAAGCTTCCTTCCACCCCGTGGTGCTTCCATCCATGGCCAAGGAGCCGCACAGCCCCTGCATCCCGCGGTGCCACCTAGCCGTCCCTCTTCAACCTCCGGTGATGGCTCCCCTATTCCCCGTTGTCCTTCCCTCCTCTAAATCCAACCGTTGCATCCTGTAGGTAAGCTTAATCATGGGTTATTCTTTTATGTGATTCCTCATGATTGTGTGATATTGCCCATGAGATCTTCCTGGTTTAGTGTTGAACTGAATAGTATCATATCTGCAGCATCTTCAGTTGAATCTATGTACAGATGTAAAACTCCACAAGAGGCTTCTGAAGCTTGGTCAACGCCTGCATGAGGTCAGAATAGTATTCATTAAGCAACATTGGATATTACTTTTTCTTATCACGTTTTCATGGCACAGTCTCTATGTTTCTATATTGATAGGATCAGACTTAACTTATTGATTGACCTTGCCATATTTGAGTAAATGGTCATCTTAATTATTTCATCATTACCCTTAGTTTCGAATGAAACATATTTTTTATCATTAGCTTGTAGTTCTACAAACATTACACTTGAACCTTCGCTCATGTTGCAAATGTAAAATAATTACAGTGCAAACATCTGAAACTGAAATGATACATTTTTTGTGTTGTAGCCAAATATATTTTCCTACAACAGTTTGGCTTACCTTTTTTGTTTGCTTATTTTGAACATTCATGACAAGACCAACCTATAACTCGTATGTGCCGCTGGATAAGGCCATGACTTTCGTGGGTGGTGCTTGGTTGATTTGTACATGGATACTATTAAAGAATGTTACAAACATATATGGTAGGCGATTGCGATCAACCTCTCTAATTTTCTATGAAGGCAACCTGTTATACTTATTTAATTCACCTAGTCACCATGTGGCAATGATTTATGCTCTTCTCTAGCAAGGTGTCCATTGTGTGTCTTATTTGAATTATACTCCATGTCATTCATCCTCATCCCCTCCTCCATGTGCGTCGCCGTCTCCATGCTCCACTCCTCCAACCGGTTCCAGCAGGGTCACTGGATCTGTTGCTAATGTGGCTACGGAGAGCTCCTTTCCTCCGAGTGCGAGGCTGCAAAGGGAGGGGCTAATGTTACCTTATTCTTTTTTGTCCTGTTGCATGTCCATCAACCCGCCCATAGAATCATGACCCGTAAAAGCTCCAAACTTTGCCAATTAATTTCCACAACAAAGTAATTAATGATACACCAATTAAATGTTTTTTCCTTTTTGCACTACTTGTACTGATGTTACTTATGTTTCAGAATTTTAGTCACGTGCTTCTGTCTATCTATATATCAACTAATGCATTCAACTCTCGTGCCGCAGGATTATGGAAGGTTGATCCAAGCTAGCTTTAGAAGGAGCTCAAGGCATACAGGAAGACCGAAGAGGAGGGGATGGACACACTTTTGAAGCACTACCTCCAGTTCTATGCAGTTTCTCTCAAGGTCAGCTTAACCAATTCCATTCTGAAAATCATGCTGCATATATTCACTTCTCATCGATTCTCACAAAAAGAAACAAAAAATGAACTTACACATGCCAGCTAAAATGCTGGTGATTGAGAACAGTCCTGTGAATGGCATCATCACCCTCATCGAACTGTCATGCCTTATTAGGTAGGAGGTCCTATACTTTAAGGATCTATTTGATCCGCTTGTTCATTGTAAATATTGATTTGTGAACCAAACTTGAGTCATGCCTTATTCCAACCGAGGCATCCCTGCATTATGCATTACGTGATTTTTTTTACTGCTAGCAATGTGTCCCATTTATTTTATGCTTCTTAGATGTTCGCCTTAAACTGGTGCACATAATTTTCACTAGTCAGGTCAGTATAAACATATTTACAACTACATTTCATTCTTTTTCGATAGAAGCTAGTATATGCCAAGTTGCCAACTTATTTTACCTTGTTAACTATGTAACTTCTTTTATGTAGCCTATATGTCTGAATACCATTTGCACAAATCTCTCTGCATGAACTTGCTATGCTCGGTTGTCTTAGTACCATGTGTTTTGACATTTGAATTGCAGGTTACATCTGATCTCTAATGCATTTGCACTATAATATTACAAAGTAATCAATTTTGAAGGTGCTCTTAGTATTGGGCAATTTCTTATACTTCAATCTTTACTGATGTTACAAATTTAGTATAATTGTAGTATAGACATCTGAAACTGAAAAGACTCATTGGTTATATGCAGGCACTAAGATGTGATAAATCATGATGGCACACTATCAACTTATATAAGGTCCTCGAGGGTAAAAGCAAGCAATGAACAAGGTACTAGCTTTCTAGCCATTCTTTTCTTTATTCCGGCGTGAACTATGTTGTCCTTCCTTAAATGCTGAAAAATGTCTATATAACCATGTTATGCATGGTTTTGCTACTATGTCTGTAACATTTCAAGGGCAACTTCTTAGCTCAATTGATGGTTGGATGTCCTTTCTTAAAGTCGTGCATGCTTGTTTTTCTTGTCGTTATGGAAGATGTAACAACATGTACTTGCTAGGTATATTTCTTACATTTTCTAAACAGATTCGATCTTTGATTCTAAATTAGATTTTCTTACTAATGGACATCAATAGTTATGCTAGGTTTGTGAATAGTTTAGTGGTTGTAGATGAACTTAGCGCATGTAGTTATTAAATGGACTATAGATGAACTCGGAGCACATAGTAAATGGCAGGCATGATTTTATTATAGGCTGTGTGAAGATCATCCTAGCAATTACTCACACTAGACAATTCCTAACTTGAATGCATCTGTTGAACCAAGATGCATGCGCAAGCATATGGTCTTCGAAATGTTTTTTTTCACCAAGTGCACTTCATGCTACCACATATATGACTGCTGGTACATGTACAAGTGCATATCTGATTATTTGTTCGTTGAGGAACTTCAAATACAAATATGTAAAGTTACAATAAGAACCTTACTCATTATGCCTTGGAACAGATCTGTGTCAATGAGTGCATAATTTTTCTATTATGGCATGTGATATGCTAGATGCTAGCATGACTTTTCTTGATGGTTTGTTAAGGATATCTTATGTAACCAAACTATTTGTAGTACATATTCTATTTTCATATTTTTGGGATCATGGGCAACTCACAAATTTGAAAAAAATCTCATTTCTAAGATTGCTCAAATATGTATGTTCTTTTGCAGCGACAATGGCACGATCACAAGTTGATACAAGATGTCCTGATGATCCAATTTGTTCATAACATGTTTGACAGATTTTGTGGATATGGAAGTTGATGCCAGCTTGGTGATCGATGAGATTTGGTCTATTCCTTAATATTTTGTAGTAGTCAAGTGATCGAACAATTGGGTCTCTTAGGAGCTTAGCCATCATATTTTGTAATAGACCACGTCTTGTATGTCAACTTACTTATTTCCTTATTGATTGTAGCTGTCTTGAATGTAGCAAACTAATGAATCTTGTATATATGCTTTAATGAATGTATTAATCAGTGGTATCTCATGATGAATCGAAAAGTGTGTTTTGTTTGTATATGTATTGCACACTGAACATAAATTGAATATTATGAAATAATTTCATGTTAAAATATGGTGCATTTGCATTTGTGCTGGAACATAGAATGCTGGCACTAAATGTGTCGGCAAAACTATTGAGCGTCACACTATATGTCGGCATAGCATGCTGACAAATGAACTGTCGGCATAACAATGGGTGTGAGATTATCTGTCGGCATAGCACACAGTCAGATTATCTGTCGGTATAGGACACTGTCAGATTATCTGTCAGCATAGCACTGTCTGTCGGCGTACAAATGTTTGTCGGCGTAGACATCACCAAGCCTGACATAGTATGTGTCGATAAAGATTTATCTGTCAGGAAAGACCTTTCCCGGCAGGACTATAGGCGACAGCATCCTTTCTATCGGCAAAAGTCTTTGCCGACACTAAATTTGTCGCCTTAGGTGACCTATACCGACACATTGTTTGACGCTGTTTTGAGTGTCGTGGTGTAGTTGGTGAAGTTGTCTGAGTGCTTTTCTGTACCAGAGTACCGGAGGGAGCTGTCTGGGCGCGCGCACCTTCTGGATCGTGGGTCAGCTTGGAGAGCCTCTCGATGCGAGGCGGCGATTCGACGTCATCACCACTCCTTGAGTCCTCACATTTCTGGTCTGTGGCCTCGCCAACGCCCTCCACGCCCTCATGGTGTCACGCCCAAGATGCGATTATATCCCGATCATGTGATAACTTCGTGATTGGGGCACAAACGCATTCAGGCGCTTAGCAAGATAGATATCATTACATCGTACCATTACATAAATAGATGGGCATACATACAAGTCATACAATTCCACATGAATACAACACATTATACACAAGACATCCAACTACGGATGAAAACATGAAAAGCACAATGACATCCATCCTGCTATCCCAGGCTGCCGACCAGGAATCTATCCCAAGACCTGCGAAGAGAAAGAACTCCAACACAAGTAAACATCGCTCTCACGTCAAGTCATCGGAAACTTGCGTCGCTCTCGTGTCAAGTCATCGGAAACTTGTACCTGCAACTGTTGTCGTAGTAACTGTGATCCACGAGGACTCATCAATCCCATAACCATGGGTATCAAGACTAGCAAAGCTTAATGGGTATGGAGAGGATAAGTGGTGAGGTTGCAACGGCGGCTAAGCATTGTATGGTGGGTAACGTATGAGTACAAGAATAAGTTGAGCATCTACGCTAACGGTCGCAAACTAGTGATGATCGCTAAGTGATCCTGAAATACCTACGAGTCAAACATAACCCCACAGTGTTCTGTTCTCAAAGTGAAAAGAGACGGCCACGGTTACTCACGCGGTTGGTGCATTTTATTTCGGATCCTTTGTCAAGTTTTCTACAACCGAACATTATCAAATTCCAATGTGCCACATAACCGCGGGCACGGCTTTCGAAAGATCATAACCCTACAGGGGTGTCCCAACTTAGCCCATCACAAGCTCTCATGATCAGCAGAGGTAAAACCTCTTATCTTAGGGACAACCCGATTAGACTCGGAATCCCGGTGTACAAGACTTTTCGACAATGGTAAAAAAAAGTCCAGAAACACCGCCCGATGTGTCGACAATCCCGATAGGAGTCGCACGTATTTCATTCTCAGGACACACCGGATGGGCAAGACGTCAGGTTGGCTCAGACCCTGGTTGCCTAGGGGGTGCCGGACATCGCCTAGTTTGGACCAGCACCAACAGCACTGGCCCCACTATATTATGTTGAAAAGATCCCCGAGGACACGACTCCCTATGCAAAATTAATTAAATTAATTAATAGTTCTATTATGTTGGCAAATTAAAACCAATGTTGGGTCTTGCTGGAGGAGTTTTATTCAAAGCAAACTGTCAAGGGGACCCCATATACCCAACCACGTTAGGAACACAAAATCAAGGAACATAACACCGGTTTATCAGTTCTTATGTCGGCATGAGTGGAACAAAACACTGGGCAAAAGGCCAAGCCTTCCACCCATTGCCAAGTATATAGGTGCATTAATTATAGCAATATATATTGTGATGTTCTAACAATCCAAGTTTCGACATGGAGCAATCTTGATCTTCACCTGCAACTAACAACGCTATAAGAGGGGGCTAAGCAAGCAGTAACATAGCCATACAACGGTTTGCTGAGATGGTGTCAAAGGTTAGAGGTTTCATGGCAACAATGAGAGGCTAACAACAATAGATAGGCAACACAACATATAGCAATAGCGTCGAGACAACTAGCATAGCAATTATAGTAATGAGATCCAATGTGACGGTCATCTATCTTGAGATCACGCTAGTAAGAAGAACGAGTCCATGAAGAAGAATAAGCCACGAAGACGAACCAAGTGTAGACGAACGAATCCTCACAGTCGCAACGAAACAGGAACAACCGAGAAGAAGCAAACAACATGGTAAACACACCACACATAAACAAGACAAGATGATCAACCAAGTATGATGCATGACAAGTCTACATGATGCTACTCATGTCAAGAGATAATGCATACAAGACCACACACCAAAGCAAGTTTAAATGAGGCCGAAAACAACATATAACAATTCCGGTAAGTCCTCATATGAAAATTTCGAAATTGGTCCAGATCTGAGCAAACCTTATGTTAAAGTTGGTAAACAGCAAGTTGACATGCAGCATGATGATCTACATGATTTTCTAGTTAAGTTACATATAAAGTTCATTTAATTTGGAGCTACGGCCTAGAAGATATTAGCAAGACAAGTTGAACATGTCATTGATGCAAAATGCATTCAAACATCAAGCACACACTCTCAAAACATGGATGCAATATGACATGATGCATCTACATGCAAAACCAAGCAAGTTTCATATAGAGCATGCCTCAAACGGACCCACGGCTCAACACATACACACAAAACAAGATTAAAGGACAAGCTGTCCAAAACAGCAACTAGGCATATCACAAGCATCAAAACAACAAGCTACAAGTACAAGATAGGCGCAAGCAAGGCATGAACTCAAGGTACATATAGCATGCTTCTAATACCAACACGGATCAAGTTCATTGACATCAAGAGTAATCCAACATGATCAAGAAAACAAGCAAACTTTATATCACAGATTATGACTTGGTGAAAAACAGAGCATATACATGAGCAGAGTTAATATGTTGACATGTTGGAGGCAAAAAATAATTAAGCTACTACACAAGAAAATGGCAAGCAAAAGCATGGCATATACATGGGAGTAACAGGTTCAGGGCATTCAGCAAAACAAGATGCCAACATGATATAGCAGATTCTCAGACTAAGTAAAAATCTGGGAATGCAAACAACAACATCCTGGTGCTGACTTTGGAGGCGTATAACATCAAGCATATCAATTCTAATAAGCATGATCATGTCATGAACATGTAGTAGGCATGGCATACTCCAAATGAATCCATTGACACAACTCCATAATATGCATAGAATGATTACAACAAGCTTTGCCAAATTGAACATGCTGCTGACAGGCTGACAGATTTATTATCAAGCAACTTGAGGGCAATAAAGAGACAAGCTACATCAACCTATAATTGCAAACAAGGGCATTGATGGATAGAGCATAACATGTACTTCAAGACATGATCATTGGACATCTCCAAATGGGCATGGATATGACTGTAGCATGAAACAAACATGGCATCACAATATAACAGATTCAGACTTAGCAGTTTTTAACAAGTCTCAGGAAACAGGAAACAGCGAGTACGTCACTTTACAAGCTTGTTGCAATCACCAGAAGGCATATCATGAAAATAGGATTGCACCACAGCAAAGATGACATGACTATATATGCTCCTAAAACACGTTGACATGATGCTCAAAACAAAATCACACAAAAAGATATGAAAAACACAAATCAGCAAGTTATATAAGTTTTCAGGACCTAACAACAACGTACACTTTTGCAACAGGGATTAACATGTCAAAATGCAACATATCATGAATGCAAGTACACCAACATGTAGAGCATGGATAGATGAACATTTTTACATATTATATGCTCAATTTCGACAATCATGCACGAACATACATCAAGTCAAACATGCTTATATGATGTATGAAACATGGACTTAGTCGTTAAGCAAAATAAATGCAAACAACATTTTAAGTGTTTCTTTACATGTATGAGGATGCCATGTCAAGTCATATGCAATTCTATGAAAAGTTGGCATTCAACATAAGATATGATCATTTGTTGCTATGGCGGAAAGAAAGGGGTGCCATAGCGGCAAAAACGGAAACGATGCCACGATAATATTCCGAGTTACGACAACTCATTGAGAGGCCAACATAAAAGAAGTGACGCGAACGTGTCATGCAAGATGGTGGGGTGCTCCTGATAACCGGGTTCCCATGAGTCGGTGATATGGCAAAAGAGGGGCAACGGCAACGACACTCGCATACGGTGCAAACACGCAGTTCAACTCATACACACAAGCACTCGTTCACGGAAGGTTGTCTCGGCGTTATACCTTCGACGCGTGCGTTTCGGGGCGAAATGAGTCGGTTCAAAGTAGAGGAAGTAGGCGTTCTCGAGACGGTCGTAGTGGAAGTAGTCGTTCACGTTTCGTAGTCGTTCTCATTCCGTAGATGTTCAGGTCATCGGTAGGGGTACTTGTCGCATCGTCAGGCGTAGTGGTACTTGACGGTCGGTGGAAGTCGTGGTACTCGGGGTCTCGATGACGGTAGTCGTTCACGTTGTCGGGGTACATGGGGTCTTCAAACTTGCGAGTCTCGACAAATCAAAGGGGTATTTGGCATTGCTCGGTCCCTTAACCAGGGTTGTCATGTAGTCATTCCCGGCGACAGAGGTGAACTTGCCGCTTATAGTACACGGGTCTCCAGCGACGGTAGTGGTACTCTTGTGGAGAGGGACTTGGCGCATCAAAGGTCTTCGGTCTCACGGTACTTGGCAATACAAAGCGGTTCCCGGACTCGTCGTAGAACGTGACAGAAGGCACCAAGACATTTGGAGGTGCAAGGGGCAGCAACAGAGGAGGCGATGGTGGAGATGTGGCAGAAGCAGCTCGCGAGAGAAGCCGGCGGCATGGGGCGCGATGGCGTCGGGGCCGCTGGAGACAGAGGCGTGGCCTCGCTGCGATGAAGGCGGAGCAGAGGAGGTCTGGGTCGCCGGAAGCAGGGGTGGTGCAGCGGAGCAATGGGGATGGACGGCGCTGTTGGAGAAGCAGGCACGGAGGAGGCGGCGCTCGGGGCTATATCGTCCGGCAGCGGGGCAGAGGCTTCAGGAGGCCTTGGCGGGCGGCGCCCGATGACGCGGTGGAGCGGGTGAGCAGTGGGTTGCGCCGAGGAGAGGAGCGGCCGGACCGACGGACTTGGCACGATGGCGGCAAGGCGTTAGCAGGGCCGATGCCTGAGGAGGAGGATCCGACGGCAGCTACGGTACCTGGCGGCGCCCTAGCGATGCGGTGGGGCAGCTTTGAGGAGGAGGGGCGCAAGGAGATGGGGCGCGGAGCGGGCGGTGGCTGGCCTCAAGCGATGTAGGGCAGACGGCGCGCGGGGACGAGACCGGGGCGAGGCGGCGGGGAGGTGTTGGATCGGGGGAGATATCGTGCTAGGGTTTCTAGGAGGGTTAACTGGCCTGCAGGAATGGGCCTCGCGAGAAGCGGGCCTACTCTCCCTGCAGCTCGGTCCTCTCTCTCTCTCTATGTGTTTTCTTTTCATTTAAAAACAAAACAGAAAAATAAATGAATGGTACAGGGAGTTTGGGGAGGGCTGAGGCTGAGATAAAAATAGCGTTGGAATACCAGGATTAAGAAGAATTTGAATAAAAATGCCCTGGCATTATTTAAAGCTCGAAAAGTATTTCAAGTTTGAACTTATTTCAAAATTGAGTGATTTTCGAATCTGGCCAACACATTTCCAACTGGGCTAAAACTAGGAGGATTGAGTCTTGGCATTGATTGGGATTTTTAGGAAAATAGTGAACATTAATCTGAAACTGAAAATGCCGCTATAACAACAATTGAAAGAATGAAGAGAATGGAGAAGTCTTTGTTGGATTGAAAAACTTGGTGCAAACAAGATAGAAGAGTTTGGGCATGGGGTGTTAGAAGGACCAAAAGAGAAGAATAGGAGGAGGAGGCAATGCACATGAACAAGTAAAGAAAACAAGCACAAAAAAACATATGGAGATGATGCGTGATGCATGATGCAATGCGACAAGCAAATAAAAGACAAGGTAACCACTAAATATATGGAGGTCTTCTGGAGCGGCGGTCTTGGGGCATCACACCTGGACTTGCTCTCCATTGGCACTGAATACATCTTAGTATAAATCTGCAGGACAAAGAGTTGATCAAATGTCAATCGGATTCAGAGGCAGCTACAAATTGAAACAGAAAATTCACTCGGAAACAGAAGCCAAACCTTGTCCGGCTCATGGTCTGCGTCGAATGGACGGACTCTCCTGGTCCCCCTGGGGTTGTCCTTGTAATAGGTGATGATACGCAACCACTGCTCCACTGTCTTCTCAGTGACCTCCTCCGAGTGGACCCGATCGGTGTTATTGGTGCCCGAGTACATCCACATCGGATGATCACGGGCTTGGAGGTGCTGAATCCGTCGACTGAGAAATACCTCCAGCAGGTCCATCCCAGTCACACCGTCACGGACTAGCTGGACCACTCGCTCGACCAACATATCCACTTCTACTTTCTTAGCCCGACTCACAACCAACGGCTGACTGACTCGATCTAAGGTGAAAGGAGGTAGACCGATTGACTGACCCAGGGTCGGAATATCCTTGTAGTAGATCCAGGTCGACTGCCACCCTCTGACCAACTCAGGAAGAGTCATGGAGGGAAAGGTGCTCCTACCCCTAGTCTATATGCCTAAGCGACCGCACATCTGGATCACGTGCGTTTTCTCGTCAATCGGGTTTGCCTTCTTGACAGATTGGGAGCGGCAAGTGAAAATGTGTTTGAACAGACCCCGCACAGAAAGATGAAGGCAGCAAGATATGTGATAGTGTTGGGGGAAATTGGTCTAGCTGGACGCCGTAGAAGTTCAGAAAACCCCAGAAAAACTGATGCAGAGGCAAGGAGAAACCTCGGTCGACGTGGGTCACGAGGAGGACACACTCTCCCTCTTGTGGTTGCGGCTCGAGCTCGTCCCCTGGCAACCTCCAAGACTTGTGGGCAATCAGGCCCACGTCAACCAGCTCGGCCATGTCCTCCTGTTGCATCGAAGACCGGATCCAGTCCCCCTGGTTCTAGCCGGGTGGCAGCCCAATTCTCGACGTCGACCCCCGGTTCACCTTCTTGCCCTTCCTCGTCACCGGCGCCTTCTTTGCATGTTCCAGGGCAGCCGTCTTATCTTTGCCCATGGTGGCGAGCTGCGCGCGGGCGGAGCAGTGGTGGGCGAGGAGCAGAGGTGCAATGGAGAAATAGAGGAGGAAGAAGAAGTATCAAGCACACAGTGCCTACACATTGGCCGCGACACCCTTTTATGGACCAGCGGTCAAGTGACTAACTTGTGGGCCCGTGAAATCTTGTCAAATCCCACAAGAGTCGCACGCCCTATACGTGGAAAAAAAGACGACACAAGAATCGAGGCGTCCGTGTATATCCGGTCCGATTACTGCGGCTCGTTCCGTCCCTCGCGCTTCCCCGAAATTTGAATCTCGCAAAATCCGGGAACCGCAGAGTAGCCAATCGCGCCGAAAATCTCGCGCCTCATCAACTCTCGAAGGTTACTTGCATAGTTCAGTCAACGTTTTCTGAATTGATCAAGGCGACTGAAATAAGGTTGAATTGTCATCTTGATTCTCCTGTTCAAAGAGGATGCCTCCGGGGCACCAGAATCGGGTCGGAATCAACTTCAATCCTCTTTTTCACTTGGACCTCAATCAATTCGGGGGCAACTGATGATAACATGCACCTACGGAAGGGTCACAGGCCTGACCTAGGTGCCATACCCAAGGTCACTGCCCTGGGATCAAAGACGTTCCAAGGATGATAAAAGATATTTACTGAAATGACCAAGGAGAGCAATTCACTCGACTATATACCTCACTCGGATATCCCAGTTCCATTCGACAGAATGAAGTCACTCGACCGTGCAAGAAGTGACTCGACACACAGAAGGTCTAAGGTCACACAAGGCTAGCATTGGTCAGACATTAACTCCGTAGTGTTAATGGTTGTTACCGCTCTTTATTACAAGCTTTATCAATAACAACCTGTCTTTATGTACATTGAACCCTCTGTAATGTGGGACGGCTGTTGTCCTGGCACACTCTATATAAGCCACCCCCTCCTCCGGTACAAGGGCTCGCACCCCCTGTAACACACAAACCCATATTCCAGTTGACAGCCTCCGGGCACCGAGATGTTGGGCTTTTGCTTCCTCCGAGAGGGGCCTGAACTCGTAAAACTCATGTGTACAACCTTGCCATAGCTAGGACCTTGCCTCCTCCTATGTACCCCCTACTCTCACTGTCACGCCTTGTACCACGACACCACCCCTCCTCGTGGTCGTCGACCTATCTACGTGGACTGCTACCACGCCCCTGTCTTTCTCCATGTGCTCCCCGCCCACCGTTTACCCTGCGCCACCCACTTCCCACGTAGCACCGACACTGGGAGGTCCCGCCGAGCACCACCGCTGCCGCCCCGCGCCTCAACGATCGGATCGGCCGCCGCCCAGCGCCTCACACGCTTTGGGTCCCGATCTGCTGCCGCCCCGCGCGCCACCACAACGCGTCCCCCACGACCCAGATTTGGCCGCGAACTGAAGTGGTAGTGATCCACCTACCGCTCGGCCGGCTACCTGCTTGATGCGGCGCTTCCTCCCACGTCCTCACCTCGATCTGACGAGCAGCGGTGAGGCCCCCCGAGGCAGTCTAGTGTGTCGGTGCAAGCAGTCGTGCACACAATGCGAGCAGTTCACGCATGGTGGATGTGTTGTTCGCCGCCGCCGATGCCCTGTAAGAACAGTACATGCCCGTGCATAGTTCATAAAGAACTTCTTTTGCACTACTTTTTTTTGTAGATTTTGGGTTGTGCACTTCTCCTTAGCCCCTGGCATACTGCAGTCCCACATCTGCCATGGAGTAAATGCACTGCAACACCCGGACAACTGCACCGCATGAAGATCCTGAAGGAAATATGCCCTAGAGGCAATAATAAAGTTGTTATTTATATTTCCTTGTATCATGATAAATGTTTATTATTCATACTAGAATTGTATTAACCGGAAACTTAGTACATGTGTGAATACATAGACAAAACAGAGTGTCCCTAGTATGCCTCTACTTGACTAGCTCGTTGATCAAAGATGGTTATGTTTCTTAACCATAGACATGTGTTGTCATTTGATGAACGGGATCACATCATTAGGAGAATGATGCGATGGACAAAATCCATCCGTTAGCTTATCAACTTGATCATTTAGTTTTACTTCTATTGCTTTCCTCATGACTTATACATGTTCCTATGACTATGAGATTATGCAACTGCTCAATACTGGAGGAACACCTTGTGTGCTATCAAACGACACAATGTCACTGGGTGATTATAAACATGCTCTACAGGTTTCCCTGAAGGTGTTTGTGGTGTTGGCATAGATCAAGAATATGATTTGTCACTCCGAGTGTCGGAGAGGTATCTCTGGGCCCTCTCGGTAATACACATCATAATAAGCCTTGCAAGCAAATGACTAATGAGTTAGTCGCGAGATGATGTATTATAGAACGAGTAAAGAGACTTTCCAGTAATGAGATTGAACTAGGTATGATGATACCGATGATCGAATCTCGGGCAAGTAACATACCGATGATAAAGGGAACAACGTACGTTGTTATGCGGTTTGACCGATAAAGATCTTCATAGAATATGTAGGAACTAATATGAGAATCCAGGTTCCGGTATTGGTTATTGACCGGAGATGAGTCTCGGTCAAGTATACATAGTTCTTGAACCCGTAGGGTCCGCAAGCTTAACGTTCGATGACGATCGGTATTATGAGTTTATGTGTTTTGATGTACCGAAGGTAGTTCAGAGTCCCGGTTGTGATCACGGACATGATGAGGAGTCTCGAAATGGTCAAGACATAAATATTGATACATTGGAAGGTTATATTCGAACGCCGAAAGGGTTCCGGGGGTCATCGAATGAAAACCGGAATACCGGGAGGTTACTGGAACCCCCCGGGGGATTAATGGGCCTACATGGGCCTTAGTTGTAACACCCCGGACACACCCGCCGGTGGTCGTTACTCCTGGCGGGATCTAGACTGGCCTCACATATCAATACTAGTCTTTTCTGCGCACTTTGTTCTCACTCGTGCGCACCCGGGAGCAACTTCCCGGTCGGTCACCCATCCTGAAACTCCTCCAAGCTGAGCACGCTTAACTTTGGAGTTCTATCCGATTGGGCTCCCGGAAAAGAAGGAATTCCTTATTGATATGAGTAGTCTATCATCCCCTAATAAGCCAGGCCATCACATACACCCTCACTCAGAGGAACCGACGTCCTCGTCGGGCCACAGGAACGTCCCCTCTTGGCACAACCGTCTGTGCTTCCAGGACAGCACATGTGCCATGCCGTGTGCCACGACGGGTCACAAACGTCATGCACAACATGACTGCAAACTGTCCGCAAACATCCGTGTAACCGCGAGGGTCGGCTCTGATACCAACTTGTAACGCCCCGGACACACCCGCCGGTGGTCGTTACTCCTGGCGGGATCTAGACTGGCCTCACATATCAATACTAGTCTTTTCTGCGCACTTTGTCCTCACTCGTGCGCACCCGGGAGCAACTTCCCGGTCGGTCACCCATCCTGAAACTACTCCAAGCTGAGCACGCTTAACTTTGGAGTTCTATCCGATTGGGCTCCCGGAAAAGAAGGAATTCCTTATTGATATGAGTAGTCTATCATCCCCTAATAAGCCAGGCCATCACATTAGTGGAAATAGAGGGCAGCAAGGGGAGTGTGGGGTGCCCCGCCCAAGGCCCAAACCGAATTTGTTTAGGGCAAGGGGGGCCGGCCCCCTCTTTCATTCTCCTCCTCTCTCTTCCTTCCCCCTCTCCTACTCCTACTAGGAAAAGGAGGAGTCCTACTCCTAGTGGGAGTAGGAGTCACCCTCTTGGCGCGCCCTCTCCCTGGCCGCACCCTCCTCCCTCCCTCCTTTTTATACATGGAGAGGGGGCACCCCATAGACACACAAGGTGATTTCCTAGCCATGTGCCGTGCCCCTCCCCATAGTTACACACCTCGGTCATATCGTTGCAGTGCTTAGGCGAAGCCCTGCGTCGGTAGCTTCATCATCACTGTCGCCATGGCGCCCTAACAAAACTCTCCCGTGACGCTCAACTAGATCAAGAGCTCGTGGGACGTCATTGAGCTGTACGTGTGCTAAACGCGGAGGTGACGTACGTTCGGTGCTTGGATCGGTTGGATCGCGAAGACATTCGACTACATCAACCACTTCACTAGACGCTTCCGCTTTCGGTCTACAAGGGTATGTAGGCACACTCTCCCCGCTCGTTGCTATGCTTCCCCGAGATAGATCTTGCATGATTGTAGGATTTCTTTTTTAAATACTACGTTTCCCAACAGTGGCATCATGAGCCACGTCTATGCATAGATGATATGCACGAGTAGAACACAATGACTTGTGGGTGATAATAGTCATACGGCTTAACAGGATGTCATACTTTGATTCGGCGGTATTGTGAGATGAAGCGGCCCGGACCGACATTACACGTACGCTTACGCGAGACTGGTTTCACTGTTGCAAGCACTCATTGCTTAAAGGTGACCAGCGGGTGTCTGTCTCTCTCACTTTAGTTGAATCGAGTGTGGCTACGCCCGGTCCTTGTGAAGGTTAAAACAACACACTTGACGAAAAATCGTTGTGGTTTTGTATGCGTAGGTAAGAATGGTTCTTGCTAAGCCCATAGCAGCCACGTAAAACTTGCAACAACAAAGTCGAAGACGTCTAACTTGTTTTTGTAGGACATGTTATGATGTGATATGGTCAAGACGTGATGAGTTATACGTTATTGTATGAGATGATCATGGTTTGTAAATTGTCGGCAACCGGCAGGAGCCTTATGGTTGTCTCTTTATTGTATGAATTGAGAAGGCCATGTAATTGCTTTACTTTATCACTATGAGTTAGCGATACTAATAGTAGCAATAGTTGGCGAGACTACCACGACGCTAGGATGAAGATCATGGTGTCAAGCTGGTGACGATGGAGATCATGACGATGCTTTGGAGATGGAGATCAAAAGCACAAGATGATTATGGCCATATCATGTCACATATTTTGATTGCATGTGATGTTTATCTTATTATGCTTCTTATTTTGCTTAGTACGACGGTAGCATTATAAGATGATCCCTTACAAAATTTCAAGGTACAAGTGTTCTCCCTGAGTATGCACCATTGCGAAAGTTCGTCGCGCCAAGACACCACGTGATGATCGGGTGTGATAAGCTCTACGTTTAAATACAACGGGTGTAAGACATTTTTGCACATGTAGTATACTCGGGTTAAACTTGACGAGCCAAGCATGTACAGACATGGCCTCGGAACATTGGAGACCGAAAGGTCAAGCGTGAATCATATAGTAGATATGATCAACATAAGATGTTCACCATTGAAAACTACTCCATCTAACGTGATGAACTATAATATGCAAGGGATGTAGAAGACAATTCTCGAGCTCTTCCCTATGCTAAAAGCTACGAAGGTAGAAATCAAAAAAAGGAGCATCAAGTGTTGATGGTTAACAAGACCACTAGTTTCAAGAAAAAGGGCAAGGGAAAGAAGGGGAACTTCAAGAAGAATAGCAAGACAATTGCTACTCTCGCGAAGAAACCCATGGCTGGAGCCAAGCCTGAAACTAAGTGCTTCTACTACAAAGGGACTGGACACTGGAAGCGGAACTGCCCCAAGTATTTGTCGGATAAGAAGGATGGCAAGGTGAACAAAGGTATATTTGATATACATGTTATTGATGTGTACCTTACTAGTATTCATAGTAGCCCCTGAGTATTTGATACTAGCTCAGTTGCTAAGATTAGTAACTCGAAACAGGAGTTACAGATAACTAAAGACTAGTTAAGGGTGAGGTGACGATGTGTGTTGGAAGTAGTGCCAAAACTTATATGATTATCATCGCACACTCCCAATACTTTCGGGAATAGTGTTAAAACTAAATAAATATTATTTGGTGTTTGCGTTGAGCATGAACAAGATTGGATCGTGTTTATTGTAATATGATTATTAATTTAAGTGAGAGAATAATTGTTATTCTGTTTACATGAATAAAACCTTGTATGGTCATACAGCCAAGGTGAATGGTTTATTGAATCTCGATCATATTAAATACACATATTCATAATATTGAAGCCAAAAGATGCAGTGTTGATAATGATAGTGCAACTTATTTGTGGCACTGCCGTTTAGGTCATATTGGGTTAAAGCGCATGAAGAAACTCCATGCTGATGGACTTTTAGAATCACTTGATTATGAATCACATGGTGCTTGCGAACCATGCCTCATGGGCAAGATGACTAAAACTCCATTCTCTGGAATAATGGAGCGAGCAACTGACTTGTTGGAAATCATACATATTGATGTATGCGGACCGACGAGTGTTGAGGCTCGCAACGGGTATCATTATTTTCTGACCTTCACTGATGATTTGAGCAGATATGGGTATATCTACTTGATGAAGCACAAGTCTGAAACATTTGAAAAGTTCAAAGAATTTCAGAATGAAGTAGAGAATCATCGTAACAAGAAAATAAAGTTTCTACGATCCGATCGCGGAGGCGAATATTTGAGTTACGAGCTTGGTCTTATTTTGAAACAATGTGGAATAGTTTCGCAGCTCACGCCACCTGGAACACCACAACGTAATGGTGTGTCCGAACATCGTAACCGTAGTTTATTAGATATGGTGCGATCTATGATGTCTCTTACCGATTTACCGCTATCGTTTTGGGGTTATGCTTTAGAGACAACTGCATTCATGTTAAATAGAGCACCATCTAAATCCGTTGAGACGATGCCTTATGAACTGTGGTTTGGCAAGAAACCCAAGTTTTCGTTCCTTAAAGTTCGGGGCTGCGATGCCTATGTGAAAAGCTTCAACCTAATAAGCTCGAACCCAAGTCGGAGAAATGTGTCTTCATAGGATACCCAATAATACTATTGGGTACACCTTCTATCACAGATCCGAAGGCAAGATATTCGTTGCTAACAATGGATCCTTTCTAGAGAAGGAGTTTCTCTCAAAAGAAGTGAGTGGGAGGAAAGTAGAACATGATGAGGTAATTGTACCTTCTCCAGAATTGGAAAGTAGTACATCACAAAAACTAGTTTCAGTGATTCCTACACCGATCAGTGAGGAAGCTAATGATGATGATCATGAAACTTCAGATCAAGTTACTACTAAACCTCGTAAGTCAACCAGAGTGTGTTCCGTGCCAGAGTCGTACGGTAACCCGGTTCTGGAAGTCATGTTACCAGACCATGATGAACCTACGAACTATGAGGAAGCAATGATGAAGTCCAGATTCCGCAAAATGGCTTGAGGCCATGAAATCTAAGATGTGATCCATGTATGAAAACAAAGTGTGGACTTTGGTTGACTTTCCCTATGAGCGGCAAGCCACTGAGAATAAATGGATCTTCAAGAGGAAGACAGACGGTGATGGTAGTGTTACTATCTACAAAGCTCGACTTGTCGAAAAGGTTTTTTTCGACAAGTTCATGGTTTTGAATACGATGAGATTTTCTCACTCATAGTGATGCTTAAAGTCTGTCCGAATCATATTAGCAATTGCCGCATTTTATGAAATCTGGCAAATGGATGTCAAAACTACATTCCTTATGGATTCCTTAAAGAAGAGTTGTATATGATGCAACCAGAAGGTTTTATCGATCCTAAAGGTGCTAACAAAGTGTGCAAGCTCCAGCAATCCATTGATGGACTGGTGCAAGCCTCTCGGAGTTGGAATATATGCTTTGATAGTGTGATCAAAGCATATGGTTTTATATAGACTTGTGGTGAAGCCTATATTTACAAGAACGTGAGTGGGTGCACTGCGGCCTTTCTGATAAGTATATGTGAATGACATATTGTTGATTGGAAATAATGAAGAATGTTCTGGAAAGCATAAAGGATGATTTAAAAGAGTTTTTCAATAAAAGACCTCGGTGCAGCTGCTTACATATTGGGCACCAAGATCTATAGAGATAGATTAAGATTCTTGATAAGATTTTCAATGAGTACATGCCTTAATAAGATTTTGAAGAAGTTCAAAATGGATCAGTCAAAGAAGGAGTCCTTGCCTGAGTTGGTTATAAGGTATGAAGTTGAGTAAGACTCAAAACCCGACCACGGCAGAAGATAGAGAAAGAATGAAAGTCATTCCCTATGCCTCAGCAATAGGTTCTATACAGTATGCCATGCTTTGTACCAAACATGTTGTGTACCTTGCCATTAGTTTGGCAAGGAGGTACATAAGTGATCTAGGAGTAGATCACTAGACAGCGGTCAAAATTATCCTTAGTTACTGGATGACTAAGGAAATGTTTCTCGATTATGGAGGTGATAAAGAGTTCATCGTAAAGAGTTACGCTAATGCAAGCTTTACACTAATCCAGATGACTCTCAGTATCAATCTGGAAGCATTTTGAAAGTGGGAGCAATTAGCTAGAGTAGCTCCATGCAGAGCATTGTAGACATAGAAATTTGCGAAATACATACGGATCTGAATGTAACAGATCCGTTGACTAAACTTCTCTCACGAAGCAAAACATGATCACACCTTAGTACTCTTTGGGTGTTAATCACATGGAAATGTGAACTAGATTGTTGACTCCAGTAAACCTCTTGGGTGTTAGTCACATGGCGATGTGAGCTATGGGTGTTATTCACATAATAATGTGAACTATCGGTATTAAATCACATGGCGATGTGAACTAGATTATTGACTCTAGTGCAAGTGGGAGACTGAAGGAAATATGCCCTAGAGGCAATAATAAAGTTGTTATTTATATTTCCTTATATCATGATAAATGTTTATTATTCATGCTAGAATTGTATTAACCGGAAACTTAGTACATGTGTGAATACATAGACAAAATAGAGTGTCCCTAGTATGCCTCTACTTGACTAGCTCATTTATCAAAGATGGTGATGTTTCCTAACCATAGACATGTGTTGTCATTTGATGAACAGGATCACATCATTAGGAGAATGATGTGATGGACAAGACCCACCCATTAGCTCAGCAACTTGATCGTTTAGTTTTACTGCTATTGCTTTCTTCATGACTTATACATGATCCTATGACTATGAGATTATGCAACTCCCGTATACTGGAGGAACACCTTGTGTGCTACCAAACGTCGCAACGTAACTGAGTGATTATAAAGATGCTCCACATGTGTATCCTAAGGTGTTTGTGGTGTTGGCATAGATCGAGAATAGGATTTGTCACTCCGAGTGTCGGAGAGGTATCTCTAGGCCCTCTTGGTAATACACATCATAATAAGCATTGCAAGCAAATGACTAATGAGTTAGTCACGAGATTATGTATTATGGAACGAGTAAAGAGACTTGCCAGTAACGAGATTGAACTAGGTATGATGATACCGACGATGGAATCTCGGGAAAGTAACATACCGGCGACAAAGGGAACAACGTATGTTGTTATGCGGTTTGACCGATAAAGATCTTCGTAGAATATGTAGGAACCAATATGAGCATCCAGGTTCCGCTATTGGTTATTTATCGGAGATGAGTGTCGGTCATATCTACATAGTTCTCAAACCCGTAGGGTCCGCACGCTTAACGTTTGATGACGATCAGTATTATGAGTTTATGTGTTTTGATGTACCGAAGGTAGTTCGGAGTCCTGGATGTGATCACGGACATGACGAAGTGTCTCGAAATGGTCGAGACATAAGGATTGATATATTGGAAGGTTATATTCGGACACCGGATGGGTTTCGGGGGTCATCGGATGAAAACCGGAGTATCGGGAGGTTACCGGAACCCCACGGGGGATTAATGGGCCTACATGGGCCTTAGTGGAAATAGAGGGCAGCAAGCGGAGTGTGGGGTGCGCCCTCCAAGGCCCAAATCGAATTGTTTTAGGGCAAGGGGGCCGGCCCCCTCTTTCCTTCTCCTCCTCTCCCTTCCTTCCCTCTCTCCTACTCCTACTAGGAAAAGGAGTCCTACTCCTAGTGGGAGTAGGACTCCCCCTCTTGGCGCGCCCTCTCCCTGGCTGCACCCTCCTCCCTCCCTCCTTTATATACGTGGGGAGGGGCACCCCATAGACACACAAGTTGATTCATTAGCCGTGTGCTGTGCCCCTCCCCACAGTTACACACCTCGATCATATCGTTGCAGTGCTTAGGCAAAGCCCTGTGCCGATAGCTTCATCATCACCGTCACCACGCCGTCGTGCTGACGAAACTCTCCCGTGACGCTCAACTGGATCAAGAGGTCGTGGGATGTCATTGAGCTGAACGTGTGCTGAACGCGGAGGTGCCATACGTTTGGTGCTTGGATCGGTTGGATCGCGAAGATGTTCGACTACATCAACCGCGTCACTAGACCCTTCCACTTTCGGTCTACAAGGGTACGTAGACACACTATCCCCGCTTGTCGGCGTCCTGGGAACCAGGGTATCCAGACTTGCCTATCTGCGGGCCACGATGCGCTCCTATCACGGCTTGCTACGGCCTAGCTGATCGACCAGCTGCCCAAGACCCTCGCGAGGGGGCTAGGCCTCGCGAGGAGAACGACATCGAGACCCCCTCTGGAGCGGCCTCGACTAGGTAGCTCCGGAGGGGCGGAGAATCCAAGGCCAAGCCTGCCTCAGGAGAAGGCAGTGACGCAAGCAGTGACGCACTGTGCCAGCCGGTGCCAGCGGCGCAGTTGCCGTTTTGGTGCAAAGGAGACAGCGCAAGTGCATGTTCCCGAGGAGCGGGACAAAGGTTTCCCCTTCGGTGCAACAAGACCGAAGACCGCAAGGACGACATGGAGGATGTCACCACCGAGCCCACTACCGTGTCACCGCCTGATCCTTTTGCACGCGAAGACTGCTTTTGTCAGGATAGGAACGTCCTTGTGTTCCAGCTCAAAATGGCCATTGTGGGATCCCTTCCCGCCTAAACATTTCAGGGGAAGAGAACCATGGCCGCCTATATAAGTAGCTAGGATCCCCACTATGGGGAGGCATTTCGATCTGATCTAGAAACTCTTCCCTCGCATAAGGGGGCAAGAATTCTGGCCTCCTGACCCTCCTGAGCTCTCCTCCTAAGCTCAGGAACCACTATACTCATCCATATTCAAGCCCTCCGGAGGCCAATCCACCAAAGCAGGAAGTAGGGTTTTACACCACAAGGTGGCCCAAACCTGGGTAAACTCTTGTGTGCTTTACTTGTTGTTTGCTTGAACCCCTTCACTGGACGAGGGCGAGGCGCTAGGTAGACATGAGTGGGAGAGATCTTCGTTCACGCCCCTGTGTTCGAACTTCTTGGGTTTGTGGAGCCCGTAATCTGACAATTGGCGCGCCAGATAGGGGGCGTGTCGGGATCTCGCCTCTCCGACAACCTCGTCCCGCTCTCATCGCCAACTTCGCTCCACAGCCATGGCGGACACACGCTGAGCACACGCCGCCCGCCGCGCTGCGAACGTCGCTCAAACATCGCCCGCGGGCAACGGTGCACCGCTCCACCCCAACTCGCCGGTCACCAACGCCGCCACTGACCCGGCCGTCCACGAGCAGCAGGACTCGTCACTGCCGCTGTCCGTGCGGCGTGATGGGAGCACGGCGACGCCGTCTCCCTCGCCGGCCACGGCGTCATCCTCGTTGGTCCGCCGCGGGCCGGTCTACCAGCAGCTTGCGTTTTTGATGGCATGGGAGCTCCTGGGCTACCGCCCGGCGGATGACCTCTACGACGAGTTGCTCCACTGAATCACCGAGCTCGTCAACGCAGCCGGGGAGGCGCCTGCACCAACTCACTCCTCCCATCCCTCGTCGCCCATGGCGGGGAACGAGGGCCACAGTGTCCCGGCTCCACCTCCACTCCACGGCACCGGCCAGGAGGTCCGGCGCGAGGCTCCGTGGCGTGAGCCGCACCGCAGGGCCCACGCACGCGATGAGGAGAGCTGGTAGGTGATCCCGTACCCCCAGGCAGGAGCTCGCGGGCCCCCCTGTCCCGCAGCGCCAAGACCACGCACCACAGGAGGTGGTGGCGCCAGCGCCCCAAGAATCAGCACCGCAGGCGCGGGGGGCGCCTACAATCATGAGCGTGTCTGGATGTCGCGCCTTAGCTCCTGAGCTACGGTGCCTCGTCTCGCCTGGCAAGTTCAAGCCGGATCTTCCTCCGCGCTACGACGGCACCACCGACCCCACGGAGTTCCTCCAACTCTACGAGCTGAGCATCGAGGCGTCCAACGACACCAATCAGGTCATGGCGAACTGGTTCCCCATGGCTCTCAAGGATGGCGCACGCTCCTAGCTCCTGAACCTCCCCGTGGGATCCATCTCCTCCTAGGGGGTGCTTCGTGAGCATTTCGTCGCCAACTTCTAGGGCACCCGCGACCGAGCCCCGGCAACCACGGATATGCGCCGCGTGAGGCAGCGGCCGGAAGAGACCCTGCAAAAGTACATCCAATGTTTCAACACCATGCGCCTCCGGATCCCCAGGGTCTCGGACAAGGCCATCATCTCTGTGTTCTCCAACGGCGTCCGCGACATCAGGATGAGGGAGGAGCTCGCCATCCACGAGGACATGTGCACATCCCTCGAGATGTTCAAGCTTGCTGCAAATTCTACCAGGGCGGAGTAAGGACGCCTCTCCCTCCAAGAGCGGCCTGAAGCGGAGGCGGATGACAAGTAGACCAAGGCCAAAGAAGCAAAGCGCAAGGGGCCCGCCGTGCTGGCTGCAGAGCCAGAAGTGAAGCATGGTTGTGGCTACGACTACCCCCGCCCATAGACAACTGTCCGTGCTGCGTCTTCCACAATGTCCACAACCACAACACCAACAACTGTCAGGAGCTCAGGGCGATGCGCGTCGGGCAGCGCCCTGAGCGCGACAACCGCGGCTACGGCCGCAGAGGAGGCCGAGGTGGAGGACGTTGGGACGGCAGGAACTCGCGCCAAGGGTGGCGTGAACAGCCTCGTGAAGACCACGGGCTGGAGCAGCCTCGTGACGCCCCCTGGCGTGACCAGCCTCGTGAGGGTCGCCCTCAGGGCAACGGAGGTCTGCCCCCGCTGCCACCATCGCCAAGAAGGAACGACGACGACCGCCAGGGAGATGGAGCAGGGGGCTTCCAGGAGCCACGTGCGATTACATGCATCTTGGGAGGAGCCCATGCTCCGGCTTCCCATCGCATCTTCAAGCAGTTCACTTGTGAGAAGAACGCGGTGCTTCCCAGGCCTGACGCCGCACGCAACCTCAGGTGGACCAAGCAAGTCATCGCCTTCGACCCCAAGGACCAGCTCAAGTGCACCGCAGCCCCAGGTGCTCTCCCGATGCTCTACGCCCCGACCATCAGCAATGTCCTCGTGACCAAGACCCTCATCGACGGTGGAGCAGGGCTCAACGTCCTCTCCGTCCAGACCTTCGAGACGCTCCAGGTCCCCTATGACCAGCTCCACCTGAACAAGCCATTCTACGGAGTCACGGATGGCTCCACGGTCCCGATGGGGCAGGTCCGCCTCCCCGTCACCTTTGGTGACCGCGACAACTACCACACCGAGCTCATCGACTTCGACGTCGCCAACATCCACCTCCCGTACAACGCCATCCTCAGGTATCGTTCCCTCGCCAAGTTCATGGCAGTGACCCATCACGGCTACAATGTCCTCAAGATGCTCGGGGGTGGCGGAATCATCACGATCGCCTCCGACGAGAAGGAAGCGGTGCGTTCCCTCGAGCGCGCCTACCAGACCGCGGCGGTCGAGAGCTCCGATGAGGATGGAGCCGTCCTCACCCTGCAGACCACCCCCAAGAAGAAGGAGAACCTTCCCGCCAACGAACCTCAGGATACAGGGGCTCCTGACGGTTCCGCCTCAGGACTCGCGCCTACCGACGAGGCGCCCTCCACCCTCGCATAGGGGGGCGCGCCCGATGCCCCTCTCAGGACGGGCTCGGGGGCTCTCCTCTGGAGTGTCTCTGGCCTGACCAGCGTCTCGAGGGAGGTGTTCGGGCACCACTTGCAGGCGTGTCTAGACGCGCGTCTTTGTGAGCCCAGCGTGAGCCGTACAGTGCTGGGGGCTCAGGACTTCATCGACCAGGTTACCGACGAACTTCAGTATGCAAGGCTCATTTGCGGTGGGCCTAACCGCACGGTACCAAGCTCACCTACCCGCAACCCGAGCGACCACTTCCGCGTTTGCATCGACGTCGCAGGTCTCAACCGAGCCGCTTCTTTGGAGCCCTTCTGGCCGACGGCGGTCGGCCGGAGGAGGGCCCTCCCCTGCAGCTACGTACGCACACTCTTCGGCTTCCGCAACGCGGCTGCCATGTTCCAGCGCCTCATGCGGCCGGCTTTGGGGGCTTGGGAAGCTCAGTGGCAGGTGGTCCAGACGGAGCGAGAACCGGACCCCCGCGACCACTAAGGGCCTCCAAAGCCCCTGGGCCTCAGGAGCCCGATGATCCTCAGGAGCAACCCGCATGGCTTGCGTCTTTAGCTACCCCAACTCTTCTTCGACAAGTGTCAGGTGACATTTCAGGTGTTCAATCGAGTGTGCCCCCCCGGGCTGAATCATCCTCGAGCTTCTGGGGGCTATCCCCCCGCAGCTGTCTCTTTTTGCGCATGAATCAAGGCTAGTTGCTTGTTCCTATTTGCATTATCCATATGCTCGGCATTCTCACCGCAACTAAGGTCATGAGCCCTTGCGAGCCCACTCGTGACCGCCCCATGATTAAGGACTGGCACGGCATCTGTGCTCGGGTCCGTCCCTGCAGCGTTGCTAAACCCAAGGGCTGAGCTCTGTCTCGCGAGCCATTCCCACGACGTCACCTCCCGTGGTCCTTGGTGCCTTGTTCTTGCATGGGCTAATCGTGGACGGGTAAGTAGGGGCCCGTGGCAGGTGCCTCGCTCATGCGGGAACCGCACGCCGATTGTTTTTCTTTTGGATTGTTGCATGAAAAGACTGGGCACGGTGTCTGTGCTCGGGTCCGTCCCTACAACGTCAATAAATCCAGCGGCTGAGCTCTGTCTTACGGGCCGGTCCTGCTAACTTCACCTCCTGGGGTCGTTGGTGCTACAGCCTTCTCATGCGATGCCCCTAGAGATGCACTCGGCGCAGGTCGACACAACACCTCTCTTTTCACATTTTGTAGAAGAAGACTCAGGAGCAACCCGCCTCATGGTAGGGTCTCGTGAGTGATGCGTAAGCTCGCGCGAACTTCCTTAGAGTCATTCAGCTCGTCCTGAGGAGGGCCCATATACACATTGGCTGTCCTGCCGGGCAAGCCACATGGTAGGACGGGGCTGTACACGCCCCGGAATCTCTCCCGATGGGAGGCTCCCTCCCACGGTCCAGTGGAAGTGCCATGCTCCGCGTTGGAATAACCAACCCAGGAGCGGCTATGCCCACGAACCAGTGGAAGTACCAAGCTCCGCGCTGGCCATTACGACCGAGGCGCGGTTATGCCCACACTCCGCGCAAGTGTGGTAGCTCTATGCTCCACGCTAGTTATAAACAACTGAGGGCGGCCCCCAGCGGTCGCACCAACCTCAGGGAGCTTTTCAGCTCACAAAGCTCACAGCTTCTCCTTGCATGGGTGTCGCGAGGGGGGCTAGGCATGGGGGCTATGCTCGGGTCACGCCTGGCAGACGCCACCCTACCAGGTGCCCAGACACCTGGCCTTCTCGCGCCCCCATCCTAGGCGAAGGCTCGTGAGCAAGGTATGGTTCTCGTTCAGCCTCTTGAGAGCCGTTCTTATGTCAAGGGGGACCCCTGGGCATCGCGACCCAGGGTCCTCACTAGTCACGTAGCCCCTCACTCCTTGAGCCCGGCACTCAACGACGGTCGAGGTATGCGCGGGGCTGGGCCCTGCCGACGCAGAACGCAAACGGGATCGCTTGAAGGTCAAGGGGACCCCTGGGCATCGCGAACCAGGAGCCTCACTAGCCACGTAGCCCCTCATCCCTTGAGTCTAGTTATTACGATAACCCCGATCACCCGGAGGGCTCAATGGCGATCGAGGTATGCGTGGGGTTGGGCACTGCCGACGCAGAGCACCTAAGCAAACATGAAAGGAAGCAAGCACGGAAATCATCAAGTTCAATCTAGTTATTACAATAACACCAAGTCCTTCAAATTCAAACAAGTTCTTACGCCTCCCCGAGGCACTCGCATCTCTCTCATCTGAATAGGAACAGTTCAGGCATCACCAAGCGCGTCATCACCAGTCTCCGCTTCTTCGACTGCGGCAGCAGCAACCCGGAGGAACGCCTCCATAGTTCCGTGACCTTCGCCTCCAGGGCCTCG
The DNA here is from genome assembly GCA_902687465.1 of Secale cereale. Lineage (NCBI taxonomy): Eukaryota > Viridiplantae > Streptophyta > Magnoliopsida > Poales > Poaceae > Secale > Secale cereale. The sequence goes on along the minus strand of LR738710.1, from coordinate 430,154,444 downwards.
GCAGCCGGGCCCTTTATGTTCGGTGGCCTGGGAGCGACTGCTGCCACCTCCTCGCGAAGATGACTCGGGCACAGAGCCTCGGGACCCAAGAAGCACAGAGCCTCGCCCGCGGGAAATGTGACGAAAGATCAATTGCCACTGCCGCCTGACCGCAGGGGATCACTAAGATAAGCTTTCGACGCCCGCATCTACTCGCGTACCTATACCTCCACCCATTGTAATCATGAATTCGCTGGAGCATGAAAGCCCCTCTCGACGGCCCTAGTGGACGATAACCTGCACGCCAAGAGGGACCTCTCGAGCATCGCGCCTCGGGGGCTCCTACTGGACCCTGGGTCGCTCACCTCCTGGCCTTGACCACGGCATCGCGACCTGGCATACCAGTGTAGGCTGAAGCTTGTCTAGGGACTGGGTCTCGCAGGCGTAGGGCCCTAAACTACTGCGGGGATAGAATAAAGGGAAAGTCATGCTCCAACAAAGGGCCTCGTGAGGAATATAATTTTATAACGCCAGATATAGCAAATGTATTACAAAGGATTTACACAACCTCATGGGGCCGTCCATGGATGCCGCGCAAGGACCAAGCTAACGAGGGCCGTTCTCGGAGGAATGCGGCCTGGACTCCTTCCACGAGGGCGGCGTCGGGAGGATGTTGTTCCCTTCTGGCGATAATAATAGTGACGTGGCGGCTCGTAGCTCTCGTCGGAGCTCGAGGACTTCTCAGGGAAGCATAGCTGTTACCGGAGGAGTCGGAGGCGCAACCAATGGCGAGCACCTCGCCCCCAGCCTCGCTGCCTTGGCAGCATGGGGGATGGTCGCCGGCGAGCCAATCCCCCGCGCCGCACGCCAGCCGACAGCCGTCCGCCCCGAAGACTTTGAAAGTCAGTGTGCCCATCCCGTCCAGCACGAAATGAAGAATGTGCCTCCCGGCGGGGGCGCAGGTACGGCGCACCACGCCCCAACCCCAGGTCATGAAGACCTGGCCGGAGGAGACCACCTCCACGTCGGCATATGAAGGGGGCAGGTGGCACCCTTCATGCCGCAGCTGCATCGTCACCCGGCCGCGAGCTGGGAGCATCTCTTTTAGGAATGGAGGAAGGAGGATCCAGGAATGCGGAGGGGCTCCCGCCCACACGATAAACGCACGGGCGTCGTCTTCAGTATGGGACGGCGACAGGGCGCCTGAAATCGCCCGTCTTTCTGGGCGGCTGGCTGCACCGCCCCCGTCACCGTCCCCGCTTCGTCCGCCTGTCGCCAAAGCACCTAAGGGAAGCGGGAATCCTAGTGGCGCCCGCGTGCACCATGTACGGGCCTCCGCCAGTCTCAGGGGCGCCATTGGAGAATCACGGCGCCTCTTCTTCGGGGGGAGCCGCTCGGGCTCCACTATCGGGCTCTTCCCCTTCTCCTCGATCGAGAACCTACGTATCGGCACCATGAAAAGCCCTCGGAGAAGTGGGAAGAGCAGGGATTGATCTGCAACAGTCAATTGAAGGACGTGGCGCCTCGCCCCCTGTTTATAGGTCAAGAAGATCAATCGCCGGCCACTCACGCGCGGCTATAATGGCCCTGCCGCCCGCACCAAGGAGTTGTCAATTCACACGGTTGCCGAGCCTACGAGGAAAGCGGATTCGCCAACGTCCCATCCAACCGTCACGCGCCAGCATGGCCCGCAGCCTTTTTGGGGGCCGCAACGCTCCGTCCTCAACTAAGGCTTCGCCCCGAAGCCAAATCCTGGCGAGCCTTGGGCCCGGGGGCTACTGCCGGCATCTTGGGAACCAGGGTACCCAGACTTGCCTATCTGCGGGCCGCGACGTGCTCCTATCACATCCTGGTACGACCCAGCTAATCGACCAGCTGCCCAAGACCCTCGCGAGGGGGCTCGGCCTCACGAGGAGAATGACATTGAGACCCCCTCAAGAGCGGCCTGGGCTAGGTAGCTCCGGATGGGCAGAGAATCCAAGGCCAAGCCTGCCTCAGGAGGAGGCGGTGATGCAAGCAGTGATGCACCGCGCCAGTGGGTGCCAGCGCGTGCTAGGGGCACAGTTGCCGTTTTGGTGCAAAGGAGACAGCGTAGGCGCAGGTTCCCGAGGAGCGGGACAAAGGTTTCCCCTTCGGTGCAATAAGACCGAAGACCGCAAGGACGACACGGAGGATGTCACCACCGAGCCCACTACCACGTCACCGCTCGATCCTTTTGCAGGCGAAGACTGCTTTTGTCAGGATAGGAACGTCCTTGTGTACCTGCTCAGAATGGCCGTTGTGGGATCCCTTCCCGCCTAAACATTTTGGGGGAAGAGGACCCTGGCCACCTATATAAGTAGCTAGGATCCCCACTGTGGGGAGGCATTCCGATCAGATCTAGAAACTCTGCCCTCGCATAAGGGAGCAAGAACTCTTGCCTCCTGACCCTCCTGAGCTCAGGAACCACTGTACTCATCCATATTCAAGCCCTCCCGAGGCCAATCCACCAAAGCAGGAAGTAGGGTTTTACACCGCAAGGTGGCCCGAACCTGGGTAAACTCTTGTGTGCTTTACTTGTTGTTTGCTTGAACCCCCTCACTGGACGATGGCGAGACACTAGGTAGACGTGAGTGGGAGAGATCTTCGTTCACGCCCCTGTGTTCGAACTTCTTGGGTTTGCGGAGCCTGTAATCCGTCACCGCTCATTGCTATGCTTCTCCTAGATAGATCTTGCGTGATCGTAGGATTTTTTTGAAATACTATGTTCCCCAACAGATCCTGGGCGAACTGCACTCCTGGGTCCTCCGAAAGCAGCTGGCACCCGATTCAATAGGAGCCCCGTGCAGTTCAGAAAAAGCTATTTTGCCTCTTTTTGTTTCCCTGAGGATGCAGTTTGCCATGGCCTCGAACACGGTTTGTTGCCACACATTTCAATGCGCCCGTGGCACCCCTTGTGTGCGTTGGGTGTTGTTCCTTTAGTGCTACAGTGCAGTTTTTGGTTTGTGTTTCTGTAGATAGCTTTGATTCAACATGTAAAAATGGGGAAAAGAAAAAACATTTATGTCGGATTACGGGCTCCGCAAACCCAAAGAAGTTCGAACACAGGGGCGTGAACGAAGATCTCTCCCGCTCACGTCTACCTAGCGCCACGCCCTCTCCCTGTGGTGAGATTCAAGCAAGCAACAAGTAAAAGCACACACAAATTTACCCAGGTGCAGGCCACCTTGTGGTGTAAAACCCTACATCCTGCTTCAGTGCATTAGCCTCGGGAGGGGTTGAGTATGAACAAGTACAGTGGTTCTTCAGCTCAGGAGGAGAGCTCAAGAAGGTCAGGAGGCAAGTGTTCTTGCCCCTTGAAGCGAATGTGGAGTGTTCGAGATGAGGTCGATCCAGATCAGATCCGATGCCTCCACGGTGGAGACCCTAGCTACTTATATAGGCGGCCAGGGTCCTCTTCCCCCGAAATGTTTAGGCGGGAAGGGATCCCACAACGGCCATTTTGAGCGGGAACACAAGGACGTTCCTATCCTGTCAAAAGCAGTCTTCGCCTGCAAAGAGATCAGACGATGACGCGGTGGTGGGCTCGGTGGTGACATCCTCCCTGTCGTCCTTGCGGTCTTCGGTCTTGTTGCACCAAAGGGGAAACCTTTGTCTCGCCCCTCGGGAACCTGCTCCTGCATTGTCTCCTTTGCACCAAAATGGCAACCGCGCCACTGGCACGCGCTGGCAGCCGCTGGCGCAGTGCGTCACTGCCCGCGTCACTGCCTCCTCGTGAGGCAGGCTTGGCCTTGGGTTCTCCGCCCCTCCTGAGAAGCCTAGATGAGGCCGCTCCTGAGAGGGTCTTGGTGTCGTTCTCCTCGCGAGGCTTAGCCCCCTCGCGAGGGTCTTGAGCAGTTGGTCGATCAGCTGGGCCATACCAGGCCGTAGTAGGAGCGCGTCGCGGGCAGCAGGCAGGCAAGTCTGGGTACCTTGGTTCCCAGAACGCCGACAGTAGCCCCCTGGCCCAAGGCGCGTGGGGAGTTGGCTTCGGGGCGAAGCCTTTGTCGAGGACGAAGCGCCGCGGGCACCAAAAGACTGCAGGCCAGGCTGGTGCGTGATGGTTGGATGGGACGTGGCGTCTCCGCTTCCCCAGGCAACCTTCGTGATCGTGCAACTTGACAACTCCCCGGCGTGGATGATGGGGTCAGTATGGCTGTGACGCCAGTGACTGGCGGTTGGGCTCCTCCGTGCCCACAGCTCCACTCCTTCAATGTCCGGAGGAGCAGCTCTTCCTCTGGAGACAAGCTTGGTCTTGGTGGGCGCCACGGGTCCCCCCTCTGTGGCAGCAGCAGCTCCTCTAGCAGCGGTGGCTACACTGAGCCACCGCGCCACCGAGCTCGGCTCGGCGAGGTGGGAGAGTCATCACGCTGCCGCGCCCCGGTGAAGCGGGAGGAGCTGGAAGACACCTACTGAGTGGGGGCAACGGTGCCGAGCTGCGGCTCCGCGGGTCAACCTCTGCTTCTTCTTTTTTATTCATTCCTTCCTGTATCAAAATTTTAGGTTGCCTCGAGAAGGCGTGTAATGGACTATGACATATGTATGAAACGAGAACTTGCTATTATGTTTTTGGTCTGGATGAGATTGCTTAGCTTATGTGTTGCGACGTCTTGAGGCGAAGTGCTCCTGACTCATCGGCGTCATGAGCCCCCGACGGCTCATGAGGGTGGCTGAGTTCGGGGGGTCCTGACCTGCGAAGCCCCCGAGTATGAGTGAGCCACTGTGAGCTGCCGAGGGCTTGCGCCCTTGGTCTCGCTTGAGAGTGCCGAGCATGGATTAAGGTGCCAAGGCTTGAGCAGGCTCGGCAGAATAGGTCGTGTGGACTGAGAAGCCCGATGCCAGAGCCTAAGCAGGCTTCGCCAGGAAAGGTCACAAGATCGCGGCAGCTGAGAGCCGAGACCGACCGTGTCCCAACCCCCACGTGCGAGGCGCACGAAGGAGAACAAGTGGCGCAGCCCCTGACTGAAAAGCTGAACTTAAAATCGGCGCGAAAAACTCCAAGCAAGACTCCCAACCAAACGCAAGAAACACGAGAACTTCATAGCACGGGGTAGAGGAAGGGATGATGGCCAAGGAAGTAGAAAAGGCTGACAGCGAAACACCAAGCCAAAAAGGAAAAAAGGTCGCGTCCGACCCCTACATTACGTCTTCTTCCCAGCGCGGAGCTCAGGACTGCCACTGGGACATGGGTGGGAGCCCCGTCTGATGGCCCGCAGGCAACGCTCAGGAGACTCCGAGGCGTGGACAGCCCCAACCCATTATTTCGTGAGAGTGTCACGAGCGGAGACCTTCATGGGCACGGAGCCTTGATTACGGATAGAACCTCCTGAGGTGTTGAATGTTCCAGGAATTCTGTATAGGTACCCCATCTTGTGTCTCCAAGCGCACAGCACCAGGCCCAGAGACACGGTCGATTCTAAACATGCCCGCCCCTTCACTTTGAAGGCCCCGCCCCGCGCTAGTCCGCTCCTGCCATGAGCTCACTAGAAGGCGGCGTTCATGAGGTGGGACATTGCGCATAGTGGGGGGATGGGACCTTGGCTATAGGCCCCCCTGTCGAGCACTAGGCACATCGCTTACATGACCTCCGGGCGCGCTTCGCCCCGGGGGCTAACGTCGTCCCGAGGCACGGTGTCCTGAGGTGCGAGGGGGACCCCGCCCCAGTCACGCTCTTAGTGACCCCTGAGCCGTCATGATCAGGGCCGGGCCCAGAGGGTACGGTATTACTTGAGCGGGGAGACGGAGCCGCGGTCCTGGGCCATCCTGGCGTGCGTAGGACGGGCTGCCGTACCGCCTCCAGACGTACCCTCCGCAGCCCGGGGGATGGTGCGTCGGGAGGCACGGCTTCTTGATCTTGAGTGGAGGGAGAGGAGGCCCCTCCCCACACGCATCATACCCACCGTCGGCAAGCCCCTGGTGAAATCCAGGGTGGGCTCATGCGCGACGGGTCAAGCGTGAGGGGACGATGGCCTGACCCGGGCCTTCCCTCCCTTTTTGTCTTGATGCGGCACCTGGGGTGCTTACTTGGCCTGCTGAGGCTCGGGGCCAGAGACACCATTGGCCCGAGACCTACGGCTAGTGCCGCGAGTGCCGGCCTCCGCAGGCACCCGCGCGCGTTTCATTCGTGCTTCATGGCCGTCGGTGGTGACGGCGGAGGGTCAAGGGCTAAGATCGTGGGGTCGGCCTCCCGACCTTCTACCCCTGAGCGCCCTCGCACCGATGCCTGATCGCACTCAGCGTCGGGTGTAGTCCTGCAGACACCTCCTGAGGATCGCTGGGCTCCTGAGGCCTAGGGGCTCCGGAGGCCCTCGGTGATCACGGGGTCCGGATCCTGCTCCGTCAGAACCGCTTGCCACTGAGCCTCCTGAGCCCCCAATGCCTGCCGCGTGAGGTACTGGAACGTGGCAGCTGCATTGGAGAAGCCGAAGAGCGTGCGAATGTAACTACAGGGGAGAGTCCTCCTCCAGCCGACAACCATCAGCCAAAAGGGCTCCAGAGAAGCGGCTCAGTTGAGGCCTGCGATGTTCACGTAGATGCTGAATTGGTTGCTTGGGTTGCGGGTAGGTGAGCTTGGTGCCGTGCGGTTGCGCCCACCGCGTATGAGCCTTGCGTACTGAAGTTCCTCGGTAGCCTGGTCGATGAAGTCTTGAGCCCCCAGCACTGTATGCCTCACGCTGGGCTCACAAAAACGCGCGTAGAGACACGCCTGCAGGTGGTGTCCAAACACCTCCCACGTGACACTGGTCAGACCAGGGGCACTCCAGAGGAGAGCCCCCGAGCCCGTCCTAAGAGGGGCGGCGGGCGCCTCCCTATGCAAGGGTGGAGGGCGCCTAGTCAGCAGGCGTGGGACCCGAGGCGGTGCCATCAGGAGCCCCTCCATCTTGAGATCCGTTTTAGGGGAAGGTGCTGCTTCTTCTTGGGGGCGGTCTGTAGGGCGAAGACGGCTCCATCTCTGTCGGAGCTCTCGACCGCTGCAGTCTGGTAGGCGTGCTCCAGGGAACACAATGCTTCCTTCTCGTCGCAGGCGATAATGACGACCCCGCCACTCCCGGGCATCTTGAGGACGTTGTAGCCGTGATGGGTCGCCGCCATGAACATGGTGAGGGCCGGATACCCTAGGATGGTGTTGTATGGCAGGTGAATGTTGGCGACGTCGAAGTCGATGAGCTCGGTGTGATAGTTGTCGCGATCGCCGAAGGTGACGGGGTGGTGGACCTGCCCCATCGGGAGTGTGGAGCCATCTATGAATCCGTAGAATGGCTTGGTTGGGTGCACCTGATCGTAGGGGACTTGGAGCGTCTCGAAGGTCTAGACGGAGAGGACGTTGAGCCCTGCTCCGCCGTCAATGAGGGTCTTGGTCACGAGGAAGTTGTTGATGGTTGGAGTGCAGAGCATTGGGGGAGTGCCTATGGCTGCGGTGCACTTGAGCTGGTCCTTGGGGTCGAAGGCGATGACCTGCTTGGTCCACCTGAGGTTGCACGCGGCGTCAGGCCTAGGGAGCGCCCCATTCACCTCACGAGCAAACTGCTTGAAGATGCAGTGGGAAGCTGGAGCGTGGGCTCCTCCCATGATGCATGCAACCGCGCGTGGCTCCTGAAAGCCCCTGCTTCGTCTCCATGGCGGTCGTCATCGTTCCTTCTTGGCGGTGGTGGTAGCGGAGGTAGGCCCGCATTGCTCTGAGGGCGACCCTCACGAGGCTGGTCGCGCCAGGGGGCGTCACGAGGCTGCTCCTGGCATCGGTCTTCACGAGGTTGGTCACGCCATCCATGGCACGAGTTCATGCCGTCCCAGCGTCCTCCACCACGGCCCCCTCCGTGGTCGTAGCCGCGGTTGTCGCACTCAGGACGCTGCCCGACGCGCCCGTCATGCATCGCCCTGAGTTCTTGGGAGTCGTTGGTGTTATGGCTGTGAACATCATGGAAGACGCAGTACGGACGATTGTCTCTGGGGGTCGTTGTAGCCGCAACCACGCTTCACTTCTGGCTCCGCAGCCATCACGTCCGGTCCCTTGCGCTTTGCTTCCTTGGCCTTGGTCTTCTTGTCGTTAGCCTCCACTTCAGGCAGCTCCAGGAGAGAGAGGCGGCCTTCCTCTGCCCTGGTGCACTTCGCCGCAAGGTTGAACATCTCGAGCGCCGTGCACAGGCCCTCATCGATGGCGAGCTCCTCCTTCATCCTGACATCACGGACACCGTCGGAGAACGCGAATATGATGGCCTCGTCCGAGACCCTGGGGATCTTGAGGCGCACGGCGTTGAAATGCTGGATGTACTTCTGCTGGGTCTCCCCATGTTGCTTCTTCACGCAGTGCAGATCCGCGGCCGCCGGGGCTCGGTCGCAGGTACCTTGGAAGTTGGCGACGAAATGCTGACGAAGCTCCCCCCAGGAGGAGATGGATCCCGCGGGAAGCTTCAGGAGCCAGGAGCGAGCGCCGTCCTTGAGGGCCATGGGGAACCAATTCGCCATGACCTGCTCGGTGCCGTTGGACGCCTCGATGCTCAGCTCGTAGAGCTGGAGGAACTCTATGGGGTCGGCGGTGCCATCGTAGCGCGGAGGCAGATCCGGCTTGAGCTTGTCGGGCCAGACGAGACGCCGCATCTCTGGAGCTAGGGCGCGCCATCCAGCCATGCTAATGATTGCAGGCGCCCCCTGCGCCTGCGGTGCTAGTTCCTGGGGTACAGGCGCCACCACCTCCTGTGGTGCGCGGTTCTGGTTCTGCGGAACGGGGAGCCTGCGAGCTTCTACCTGGGGAAGCAGGACCACCTCGCAGCTCTCCTCGTCGCGTGCAGGGGCCTTGCGGGGCTGCTCGCACCGTGGAGCCTCGCATTTGAGCCCCTGGCCAGCGCCGTGCAGTGGAGGTGGAGCCGGGACGCCGTGGTCCACGTTCCCCGCCATGAGCGATGGAGGACGGGAGGAGTGAGTCGGTGCAGGTACCTCCCCGACGACGTTGACGAGCTCGGTGATGCGGTGGAGCCACTCGTCGTAGAGGTCGTCCGCTGGACGGTAGCGTAGGAGCTCCCGCGCCATCAGTAGCGCAGGCTGCTGGTAGACCGGCCCGCGGCGGATCAGCGAGGACGACGCCGCGGCCGAAGAGGTGATGGTGCCGCCGTGCGGCCATCGCACCGCATGGACAGCGGCAGCGACGAGTCCTGCTGCTCGTGGACGGCCGGGTCGGTGGCAGCGTTGGCGACCGGTGAGTTGGGGCGGAGTGGTGCACCGTTGCCCACGGGCATCGTCTGAGCGACGTTGGCGTGGCGGCGGGCGGCGCGTGCTCGGCGTGTTTCCACCATGGCGGTGAAGCGAGGTCGACGAATGAGAGCGGGACGAGGTCGTCGGAGAGGCGAGTTTTCGACACGCCCCCTACCTGGCGCGCCAAATGTCGGATTACGGTCTCCGCAAACCCAAAGAAGTTCAAACACAAGGGCGTGAACGAAGATCTCTCCCACTCATGTCTACCTAGCTCCACGCCCTTGCCTGGTGGTGAGATTCAAGCAAGCAACAAGTAAAAGCACACACGAGTTTACCCAGGTTCAGGCCACCTTGCGGTGTAAAACCCTACGTCCTATTTGAGTGGATTAGCCTGAGGAGGGCTTGAGTATGAACAAGTATAGTGGTTCTTGAGCCCAAAAGGAGAGCTCAAGAGGGTCAGGAGGCAAGTGTTCTTACCCCTTGAAGCGAAGGTGGAGTGTTTGAGATGAGGTCGATCCAGATCAGATCCGATGCCTCCACAATGGAGACCCTAGCTACTTATAGGCGGCCAGGGTCCTCTTCCCCCGAAATTTTTAGGCGGGAAGGGATCCCACAACGGCCATTTTGAGCGGGAACACAAGGACGTTCCTATCCTGGCAAAAGCGGTCTTCGCCTGCAAAGAGATCAGAGGATGACGCGGTGGTGGGCTCGGTGGTGACATCCTCCCAGTCATCCTTGCGGTCTTCGGTCTTGTTGCACTGAAGGGGAAACCTTTGTCTCGCCCCTTGGGAACCTGCGCCTGCGTTGTCTCCTTTGCACCAAAACCGTAACTGCGCTGCTGGCACGCACTGGCACCCGCTGGCGCGGTGCGTCATTGCTCGCGTCACTGCCTCCTCTTGAGGTAGGCTTGGCCTTGGGTTCTCCGCCCCTTCGGAGCAGCCTAGACGAGGCCGCTCCTGAGAGGGTCTTGGTGTCGTTCTCCTCGTGAAGCTTAGCCCCCTCGCGATGGTCTTGAGCAGCTGGTCGATCAGCTGGGCCGTTCCAGGCCGTAGTAGGAGCGCGTCGCGGGCCGAAGGTAGGCAAGTCTGGGTACCCTGGTTCCCAGAACGCTGACAATGTAGTTCCTTACTCTCGACAACGTAGTCCAGATTCGACTTGTCTGCAGATTTGGAACATGAAAAAAATACAATTCCGGAAGGTTTGGTGCAGTGCAAAGTCCACTACAGATTTGGAACATAAAACAAAATGCAGTTCAAAAACATGCAAAAATGCAGTGCACTTTGGTCTAAAAAAAGTCCACTACAATGGACTTTTTAGCACACACCTTTTAAAACAAAAAATGCATTTAAAAAATCATGCAAATGCGGTGCACTTTGGTCTTGAAAAAAGTCCACAACGAAGAACTCCTTAGTACAGTCCATTTCAAACAAAATGTATTTAGAAACATGAAAAAATTACAGTGCACTTTGGTCTACAAAAAAGTCTACCACAAAGTTCTTTTCAGTACACACATTTTAAAATAAAAAATGCATTTAATAAATCATGCAAATGCAGTGCGCTTTGGTCTTGAAAAAGACCACTACGAAGGACTTTTCGTACATTGCATTTAAAACAAAATGCATTTAGAAAATATGCAGTTCGTTTGACAGTCTGATGCAGTGCGGTTTCCTGTATGAAGCAGTGTGTTCTTCTGTCTGATGCGGTTTAGGCGTCGATTTCGTTATCGTGAAAAACAGAGGGTCCGCATTTTGGTAAAATCAAAACTACTTTTAAACCGTAAAGAATTAGAGTGTGTTCTACATGTAAAAGTTGTGCCTCGTCGATCTCTTTTCAGCACCGTAACGTTTGAATCATTTCGACCAGCGGTTTATAAAAATTTCATGAAAACGGCCCCTCCCTCTCGTAGTCAGCCACACAATTTTCAAAATCAACTAAAAACCATAAGGAATCTCAGAAACATTTCAACATATGAAATTTGCGCCTCGTCCGTAGCTTTTAAACGGTATATTATACGCCTCGTTTCGACATACAGTTATAAAACTGGAGCAAAAACAATACCAATTTTTTTTTAAAAAAAAATTGAAAAACAGAATTCCGTGATTTACTAAATTTGAAACTGCTTTTAAATCGTAACGAATCAGAAAAAATAATAAAATGAAAAAGATGTAGCTCGATGATATCTTTCCAACGGTGTATCATTTGCTTCATTCCGACGAGCGGTATAGAAAAAATCAGGAAAAAACGCTCGCTACCACTCGTTGTGCGCCGCATCATTTTCAAAACTGCTCTTAAACCGCAAGGAATCTCGAAAAGTGTTCAACGTGACGAAGTAGCGGCCTAATCCATAGCTTTTCAATAGTATATTACACGCCTCGTTCCGACAAATGGTTTAAAAACTAGAGCAAAAATGGTATCGAAAAAACATAACGTGTAGTTTTTGTGACGGGAAGTTCACTCACGTGAGTACTGCAGCACACTTAGTTCAAACAATGACATGCACTTGCGTTGATCGTGCAGTGCGGAAGTGTTATCAGATTAGTTATTCTGCTAATATATATATATATATATATATATATATATATATATATATATATATATATATATATATATATATATATATATGTATGTATATATACACACACACACACACACATCTGGGCTATTCTGTTACGCGTAACAGAATATTAGTCTGTTACCCTTCTTGAACTGACGTGGTTTGCAGGTTGGACTGACGTAGTTTTCCTCTTGAACTGATCTTCCTGCGTGTACGACGGGCGGAAACAGAGGATGCAACGTGGAGCTTCCGGGTGTTCTCCGGCGCGATGCTGCGGGCTATTCGTTGCTAGAGGAGACATGTAAGGGGTTCCGCACGTGCACGCGCTCACCTGGTTGTGTTTTGCGATCTGTACTCATCGGAGGTGACAGCGTGGGTATTTGGCGGCGGACGTGTTCTGGGCGTTGGTGTTTACGGTGGTGTTCGTAGGCCTCAATTTACGTCATGTTTGTTGTTTTGGATGTGGGAATTATCGGTATGTTGGAGTTTTTGGCTATTAATTTCCTTTGTAATTTCTGATTACAAGTTTTGGTGTTCTTGGTCATTTTCCACGTCCGCCATGTAAATGTGTTCTTCTTTTTCAGTTGTTTTACTTTCGAATTGGTGTTGGAGGGAGAGTTATGAGGATTGTATGAAAAGATTTGCGTTGTCAATTTTGCTTCTTTTGAGTTGTTTCTACCCTGGATTCCCATGTTATTTAGTCGTTGGCGGAGGTGGTGTATGGTGGCTGACTATAGGTTCTGATTTTTCCTGTAATCTGGTCAAACTGTGTAATTAAGTTGCGTGTTTTCAGTGTTTGTTTGAATTGCTGTCGTATGTGTAGTTGGACTGCTGCGTGTGAAAGTTGTGTTACTGTGCGTTCACATTGGAATTGGCTGCCTACCGATACTTCTGCACTTTGATTATAAAGCCCGAGCTCTCTGTCACTTACATTCTACCAGCTGCAAGCAAAGAATAGCGAGGTGGATCCTGAGTTGGGAGAGGTCACAGAGGAGGAGGGGGATGCCGTCGATGTGAGGGTTGCAGTAGCGGAGCAGAGGAGGAGGAGGAGGCGCATGCGCAGGTAGATGGCATGCTGTGCTGCGGAGGAGGAACTGGAGGCAGAGTTCAACAGACGCCTTGCGCGCGAGGTGATGGATACTTGCAACTCCAATGAATTCGAGCTTCTTTTCCCAAAGGGTAGGGGAAGGAACCATATTCAAATCATCAGTTGGGCTAGGGCGAGAGTAGCCATGGCTCCATGTCCATCCACCAGGGCCAAATGGCGTCGTTTCTTTGATCGTTATGACTGAAGTAGTGAAGATTATGTTTTTAAGATTTTTGTTGTGAGGGAGCAGATGTTTGAATGACTAAATGAATTGAACTATTTTATGTCTGAATGTGTTGTTTTATCTGCAAATGTTTTGACATGTGTACTTTTGAACTGCTTGTTTGTCAAAAGTTGAACTGATTTGCGGTCAAATGTTGCATGGCTTGTATAATAACTATTTCCTACCAGCTGGCTACCCACCTGCCTATTAATTATTTTTTTAATCTGTGAGTCTCCCTGACTATAAATTCTATCCATCTATGTGTGGTGTGTGGCTCAGTCTCCCCGTCCTTTTTCTTCCTTCTTCCAGAATGAGATCTAGGTTCCTACCTCTTCTCTTCATTGTTTTCATCCCTGTTCCTTTGTGTTCCATGGAGGATTGTTCATGCGGATGCCTAGCAAAGATGGCGCGCATAGCTGACGGCTGTGTGTACGAATCTGGTTTGGAGCTCACCCAGACACAGCGCCGTGGGCAACTTTCTTGTCTGCTGTACAGCAACCATGGGTTTCGTGCGCCATATGTTTGTCGCCTGACGGTTGGTGACTTGAAGGAATCATGGGTATGTGTTTCTATTCGTTTTGTTTTCTACATTTTTGTGGGTCTCTTTTTGAATCCCATGGACTGGATTTGTAGTTTAGTGTTATGAATAGTTTGTCTATATTTTTTTATTTGGTTTTGTCAGGATTTAACAGTAGGGATTTATGTTTGTATTTGTTCATTACTAAACAGTTTTTTATCCATTTTGTATAATCCTCGATCTATTTTTTGTCAGATGTTTTTACTGTAGGTGTGTTGATATGTATATTTCTTCAGTTTAGTCAGTTCACATGACTAGTCAGTCATGTGTTATTGTTTTGGTTCAGATTTTTTCTTTTTAGTTTGTTATGCAAACCGTTCATATATCTGTGTAAAAATTCAGTTATGTCAGATGTTCACTTTTGTTTTGTACTCCCATGCCCATTTGCAGAAAATGTCACCCATGATCAGGATTGTTGCTCCTAGTTCGGGTGTTCTGAAAATGGAGACTTCAGACAAAAATGGGTATCAGTTGATGGAAGTTGCCTACCACATCGACTTTGATGGTTGCATCAACCTAACTACTGGGTGGAAGGAGTTTGTGGCAGAGTCTGGATTTGAGGATGGTGATGTGGTTATGGTTATGTTCTACAGGGAAGATTACTCTCTGACATTCAGAATTTATGTGCTGTAGGTTTAAATGTGGCAAATGACGCCGGTTCGTGAGATTTGTGTGTGGTTGATTATGTTGCAGTATTTTTTTCTTTAAAACTTCTGCATGTGAGATGGTTGAATTCTATTGTATTATAAGATGGTTTGGAACAACTTATGTAATGCTTTTGCTATCTGTTTTGCTCAAGTATAACTGCTTTATTTATATATTCTTCTTTATATTAGTACTGGAACAATTCTATAGTTGAACTGATGGGCATCCTTTGTTTTGACTGGTATATTTTCATGTACATAGCTCGCAGAAGGAAATATACGCTGATGATGTTTGTAGAACCCCCTTTTTTGGGTTCGAGATTGCTGAACTTACATTCTGTTAATGATAGTACTGAACTATTTTAGGTTGTCAATTACCTATCAAATTTGTTTGTTGTATAACATTTTTTCTTACTTTTTAGATGAATTTTGGATCACATCTTTTTTATAGTTAAATAATGATATTTCTAGTATTTTTTTCAATTAAAAGATTGTTATCTTTGCTGCACAATATTTTTTTTACTTGAACCTTATGAATTGTAGTAGTTGAACTTTTTATAATTTTGCTACTGAAATTTTTATTTACAATTTTCTACGTTTAATTTTCCAAAAAAATATATGTATTTCTATTTTTTTAGTTCTTATAATTAGGATGTGTTTGAACTTTTTACATTTTTTTTGAACTTATTTCTTGTGAGGTTTTTTTTTAATATCTGCATTTGTTTTTGTCGTGTGTGATTGGCTGGAATTTTGTAATGGGGCGAAGTACTGTGTTGGGCCATCTGGCTGAGTCGTTGTTTTCGGCCCAGATAGCTCGTCCGCGCGGCTGTGCAGCGCGGCGTGCGCGTGCGTTATGGGTTTAGTCCCACCTCGCTAGTCGAGGGGGTTCTAGACCTGTTTATAAGCGCAACCGAGGCTCAATAGTCGAACTCCTCGGAAAACATACTAGAGCGCTTATACACGACGCTCGCTCTCTCTCTTGACCTGTGGGCCCTAATCAATGGGCCATGTGTTGTGCTGACTACTAGGGATTCTCCTATGGGCTCGAGTTCAAGTATCTCGCAGCGTCAGGGCCTGCGCCTGTCTTTGGACGGTCAATTTTTTTCTTTTTGTTGTTGTTTGAATCTAGAACTTGACTCCACCAGTAAATTGGACTGATACTTTTATGATCCTTGGGCGTCAATTTTTTTCTTTTTTTTTGTTGTTTGAATCTAGTACTTGACTCCACAAGTAAACTGGACTGATACTTTATGATCCTTGGGCGGTCAATTTTTCCTTTTTTTGTTGTTGTTTGAATCTAGTACTTGACTCCACCAGTAACTTGGACTGATACTTTTTTGTTCTAGTTCTTGTGAGTTTTGTTCTAGGAACGAGCCGTAACATGACTTGCCCCCGCACCGAACCGCACCAAAAGGCATAGTCGTACTGACACATCTTCCTTGTATGGACTTGCCCCCATTATCTATCTTAGGGGTGTGGGTGCGTGTGGGGGGGAGGGGTGTGGGGGCGTGTGGGGGGACAGAATAACCGCACTGCGCCTGTCAAACGAGCGCACTGCCGCGTTAGCGCGAGGCCGAGCCGGGGAAGGGAGC
>LR738710.1:430120551-430136603 GCA_902687465.1 Secale cereale | reverse complement strand
TGTGTGTGCACTCCCCGGTCCTCTCACCCCCTCTTTGACACGTACTATATACTCCTACCACAACAAAACCCAAAAAGAAACCTCCTTGCTGGGTCAAAGTGATGCAGGACAACCTCACAGGCCCATGGATGGAAGCATCACATGCGAGTGAGTGTCCTATATGACGCGTAGTATTGCCCCCGGCCACCCTCTTCAACGCGTACTATATATATACTCCTCTTACCGTACGTATAACAAAAACCAAAAAAATGAACATCCTTGTTGGTCAAATTAACCTCTCTCATCGCATATCGTAGTGCTGGACGGCAACCTCGCGGGCCCATGCGAGTGAGTGCCCTAGGACCACCGCATGCATACGGCCCAAAGATGCATGTCAAACTTTTTCTGCAGCGAACATGCGACTAGAGGAGTTTAGTGTTGAAAATTAATAAAAAATAGATAACAAATGTTCGTTTTTTATACATTGATTGATTTTTCGGGGATTTAAATGTGCAAAAATCAAATTTGATCTACATGAGACCCGTGATAGTGCAGGAAAATGGATTGCAAAATCATATGTGTACGTGTCCCTCGGTGCATGTTTAGTCGCCATGCAAGAAATTTCTAACATCTTGAATCTTGATTTTAAAATCCAATAAATCCAAAATTAAGTTGAAATGCATCAAACTTATAGTGGTGTCATATGGACACCAATAGACTGTGATATATGTTTTCAAATTCGAGACAAGTTTTCATATAATCTTCTTACATACAGGAATTATAAATAATTATCAACCAATATCACAAATGAACTCTTTATTCGAACCGTATGCGTTAAACCAATAATGTAAGTGTCGTTCCTCGGTTAATCATAAAAAAAGGAAAAATCAATATAATACGTGGTGTTTTGATCTGAACATGATTATCGGCTTGCTGTGATGCTTTCCATGTCTGGAGAATTTGTATATAGAGGTGATGATATCAAGAATATTGATATACTTTACTAGAACTAACTGTTCAACTGTACTGTTTTTTAGACATTAACTGTTTTCAGTCTTCGTGTGTATTTAGGCTAAAGGACATGGACAAAAAGGTATATCCAATCAGTGGCATAAGAAGCACCGGGATTTTCTCAGTTCTCATGATATTCGTCTGAGGACAATAACACTGGAAGGATAAGCATCCAACCATGCAAATACTAGCTTTGCCACATTCTTCCTATTGAATGCGAGAGTACTATTGTCCATGAGGATTAAGGTTTTTAGCAAAAAACTTTCTCACGTATGGACACGTTGAATAGCATAAAAATAAGTTTGAGGTGGACAAAAGGGCTTCTGAACGTGCTCGGCTTCAATTTACATCAACTTGTCTTCATGTACCAGTAGATTTTCTCGTCCAGGATCTTGATTTTATGGATGAGACTAATACATTTGATTGTGATTGCCGAAAACTTTGGTTGAGTTTGTTATTGTTGTCCTGTTCAATCTGGATTGTGTGTAAACCTGATGAACAATAAATCATCGTGCTTTTGTTCCTGATTTATTTTACAGAGGCAAGATGCAACTGTGCTAAACATATGAAATTATCAAGGGTTCGCTTTGCCTTTTTAAACATTGATTTTCCTAGGCATTTTAACAAATAGCCACCATGTTATTATCGCAAACGGTCATATTACTCCAACCGTGGGCGTTCAATGAACCATTTACTACCGCAGGCAGCTGTTTGATTGGACGAGACGACTGTGAGCTGTCCGCCGCGCACGCCGGGAGCGCTGCGATTTATTGTTGATTTTTGACTTTTCTTTTGGCCATCTCGGGATGGTACGTGGAACAGTCCTCTGTTCTCATCTACAAGCACCACCGCCGAGGGTAGTCACCTACTGCGAGATGGAGAACGAGCCGACCAACAAGCGGGGGCGGGTCCAGCCAGAACTGCAAGAGCCTTGGCGAACGTGGACTTCATCAGCAGCCTCCCTGACAAGATGTTGGTAACCATCATATCCCACCTCCCCGTCAAATATGGCGTGCAGACCATTGTCCTCTCGCGGCGGTGGCGCCCTCTCTGGAGCTGCACCCCTGGATCTCATTGTAGACCACGAGTTCTGCAGAGTGGAGCAGCAACGCCTGGATGCATTGTCCCACGTCCTCGACACGCAACCTGGGCCAGTCAGAAGCCTTGCTATCGGCAGGCTCAATCCCCACAACAAAACCGAACCCAGGTTGCATTACTGGTTACTATCACTAGCCCTGTATCGGCTCGACGGGCTCAACCTTCATGCTAGACGTCCTTCCTCGCTGCCGCCGTCCGTGTTCCGCCTTGCGCCCATGCTGCGTTGTGCTACATTCAGGCGGTGCATTTCCCCCGGATCGATGCCACACGCGCTCGTCATCTCCCTAAACTTAAGCACCTCAAGCTCATTGTTGTCCGCATCTTGAAGGAGGATTTGAAGTGCCTTGTCGTCAGCTGTACAGCGCTCGAGTACCTTCGTCTTCATGTGATTGATGGGTTCACTAGCCTCCACATCATCTCGATGAATGTTTGTGCGATTTTATTTGCATTGCTGGCCCGCCCAAGGCTTTTAGTTGAGGTGTTTCATGATATTTTCATTGAGAATGCGCCTTTCCTTGAGAGATTGTATGTACATGATAAATTAGGTCCAACAAGAATCAGGGTCATTTACACATCGAAATTGATAGTGTTGGGCTATTCATGTGCTAAATTCAACGAACTTATTACTGGATCATTATCCGTTCAGGTACACCAGTCTTCTTCTTCACCTTATATATTATCGGACAACACATTTTATCTAATTGTTGTTGATCTATATGTTCACGTGTCATCCAAAAAATGATTCCCACAATCTTGACACGACCTCTATGCATAGTTAAGATCTTGGCACTACAATGTGTCGGCCCCGATCTGGATGAACTTGTTAGATTCCTTTGATGCTTTCCTTGCATGGAGAAGCTATACATCGAGGTGATGCTCCTTTCCTTTTAATTGTTAACCACAACAGAGCTCAATTATTTGTTAATTTTACCCATGATTACAATGAAAAATGTAGAATGATTTCTAAAGGAAATTTGGAGGATTTCAATACACATATTTTTTGAGATGCTAGTGTTGTACGCGTTTTAATCCTTCGCCCGACATGCTTTCATGATAAAAGTTTATCATGAAAGATTGAAGGTTTATTTTCACTCTTTTCGTTTATTTTAGAAATCTGCAAATCCAAGAGGACCGAATTGTTCATATCTGCAGCTATGCACTAATATGTTATCTTCGTTTGCAGATACTAGCAGGCCCGAAAGTAGAAAATGTTGAGGAATATAACAATCCCATTGAATGCCTTGATTTTCATCTCACATAAATTACTTTTAACGAGTACCAAGGCATCACACCAGAAATTAAATTCGCCAGGTTCTTTGTTGAGAAAGCAAGGTTGCTCAAGGTAATGATGTTTGCCCTATATTTACTGCACATAAGTGAATGAATTACTGAAGAGCCCATATGTCTACATCCGAATGGAAAAGGCTCCGGACAAGCTGAATTTCAGTGTAACTTCATATTACAAATTATACGGAAGTCACTATATCGAGCCGCTATATGACTTCTCGGTGGTCAATACTTTCACAAAAATAATGCATGAAAAAGATTATGAAGAAGATGAATTTTATGTGTCTCAATAGTTCGAACCTTGTAATGCTAGAATTTGAATCTTGCAATATTTATGGTATTTTTTATATAACCTAATTGGATGTTTAATTTGTTTTGCAATCATGTCCTGTTATAAGTATATATATGATGTTTTTCTGTCCACAAAGCATAGATGTGTTGCAGACAGAGCATATCAAATCGCACATGGACCACACTAGGGAACCCGTCGGTGATGAATTTATCAATCGTGAACGGTTGTATACCAGCAAGCGTTTCGCCACAACACACACGGCTTATTTCATCACAAACAGCTCGGATGGATCAACTATATGTCACATATCACACACTGTCCAAAAGTAATGCGGTCGACCTTCTATAACATGTGTAAAAAAGCCAAAACAAAAAATCAAAACAAGGACCTCGAGGTTAATTTCACTAATGGGATGGAACATGGATGTCTCTGATCCATCACATCAAAGAATTTAACATCAAGACAACTTCTTATCCAGTCACCCATCTGATGGCTACTCTAGCCTGAGCATAGTTATCTTGAGACTTCTCTTAGATGAGCAATTGCTGGAACAGCTGGTCCTTGCTGATATAGGATGCCTCTTCGCATCCTTATGGCATACCCGGATGACCGCCCATCGCCCAATGGTCAATAGATGTTGTGTAGATAGAGGACATCGCACACGGACCACACAAGGGAATCCGTCGGTGATGAATTAATCAATCAC
This sequence comes from Secale cereale, assembly GCA_902687465.1. Lineage (NCBI taxonomy): Eukaryota > Viridiplantae > Streptophyta > Magnoliopsida > Poales > Poaceae > Secale > Secale cereale. Next base: position 430,132,230 of record LR738710.1, on the reverse strand, counting down.
AAATGGTTGTATACTAGCAAGCCTTTGCACACAACACACATGGCTTATTCCATCACAAACAGCTCGGATGGATCAACTGTATGTCAAGTATGGAACATGCAACTCTAATCTGATTAGTGCTTGATGTCTCCGCCATCGCTTGCATAGTTCATCTTACTTGCCAGGTATCACTGTGCCGGCCTCTACTCACCGTTAGGCGCCGCAACACGTTGTGCTCGCCGTTAGTCGCCGCGGCGCGCTCCGCTCGCTTCCGTCGGCGCGCTCTACTGGTGTACCTCCATGCGCTCGGCATGTGGACAACTTTTCCTTGCGTGTTCGACTTCTATATGCATATATATGGTTGCCCACCGTTGAGGCGATCGCGGAGCTCTTTGCTCACACCCCAGCGCGTGTGGTCTGCTAGCGGTTGGGTGATAACCCTCAACCGTAAGGGATCGAGATAGTCTTCGCGGGTAAGAATAACCCAATTTATAGATTCGACACACGGGGAGCCAAAGAGTATTTATAAGCTTTGACTGTTGAGTTGTCAATTCAACCGCACCTGAAATATACTTACTTGCAACAAAAGATAAGTGGTAACGGTGATATGATAGTGATGGTGGTTACAGCAAAAGTAACAACTAATAACCAGCAGGATTGAAACACTGTAGGCTAGGGAGATGGATGGTTGGGCGCTGCATGGATGAGATACATCATGAATCTAACTTGGGGCAAGGCACACAGAAAAGTAATGATCATCTAGGCAAATATCAAACATTAGGCATGTATCCCACAGGTAGTTGTACGTGCCTGCAATAAGAACTTGCACAACATCTTTTGTCCTACCATCCCGCTACGAACGGGGCCAAAAGGAACTTATGGAGATTAAGGTGCTCCTATCAAAGAGCACCGGAACAAAGCAATAAACTCAATGGATACATGGAATCCTCAAATTATGGACCATCCCCTTTGGTGTCCCAAGCTGTCACGTTTGGGATCGCCGGTTCCGGACCATAATAGGTGCAAACAACTCATAGATAGGATCAAGAACACAAATATATTCATGCAAACACATAGGGTTCAGATCTGAAAACATGGCACTCGGGCCCAAAGTGACAAGCATTAAGAGCAACAAGTTGAAGCAAAGATGATAAACACCAAAGTAGATGATAGGCAACATGCCCCCAACAATCTGATAAATATTACATGATCTAACTCATCCAATCCCTACCATCCCCTTTGCCTACAGCAGGGAATTACTCACACATGGAAGGAGAAGTCATGGAGGGAGGATGGAGTGGTGATGATGATGACGATGGCGACGATCTCCCCTCTCCGGAGGCCAAATCAGCCTCCAGATTAGCCCTCCCGAAGAAGAACAGAGGGTGGCGGCGGCTCCGCGACGGAAACTGGAAAAACGACTTCTGTTCTAGGGTCTCCTCGCCACGGGAATAAATAGGAGCCAAGGTAGGGCACCAGAGGGGGGAGGACCCTCCCAGGCGGCCTCCTGGCGCGGCCAGGGGTGGGGCCGCGCTAGCAGGGTGCTTCGGGCCCCCCTGGCAGCCCTCTGGCCCCACTTCTGGCACAATGGCCCTTCGGTGCGTGGATTTTCTGTGATTTTTCTTGGAATTTTCTGAGACACCTAAAAATCCATTTTCCTACACACAATAAAACCATTATGGATGGCAATGGGTCGGGTTTGGATCGGGTTGAACAATATCAAATCCATATCCATATCCATGAAGGCAGTCTCTGTCCGCCCATGAAAAAATCCATGGGCCAAAAATTGTGTCCATGTCCAAACCCAATGGATACTCATATCCGTTGGATATCCATGGGGTCCTCTCAAGACATATACATAAGACACAACACAACATGCACATGTGCATCAATGCGTGTGTGAAAAAGCAGAGACAGAGGGGTCGAGGGGATACTTAGTTGCCTTGTCATAGGCCAGTGGTGCTGGATGTTGAAGTGCTCCACCATACATGGAGATAGCAAATGACAATGTTGGCCATCTCTTTGGATACAGGAGGAGTAAGAAGAGGAGACGGGGCTGATTCTTAATGATGAGTCATTTAACAATGACATAAAAGATCAGAAGGGGGCTGAAGTAATATTAAGGTGGGGATTGAATGTCAACTAATAAAAGTTACAGTGAGGATTGTGCAATTTGCTTTGAATGTTTTAGATTATAATGGGTAAAATTATAGTGGGACCTGTGACTGTGAGGTAGGGATAGCCGAATATTGCCATTAAGTCATACTATCGGGTCGGGTTTGGATATATCCATGGGTACAAGATTATGTACATGCCCTACCCACGAGTAAACGAGTCGGGTTTGGGTACCGCCCGTGGGCGCAAAAGCATATCCAAACCCTGTCCATACGGGTCGGATATCCATGGGTATCCATGTCCATGGGTAAAATTGCCATCCTTAAGAACCATACAGGCAGCTCTGCTGAAAACAGCGTCAGTCCGGGTTAGTTTAGTTCAAATCATGCAAGAATGAGGGCAAAACAATAGCAAAAGTGTTTGGAAAAGTATATACGTTTGAGACGTATCAACTCCCCCAAGCTTAGCATATTGCTTGTCCTCAAGCAATTCAGTTCAACGAACTGGACGCGACAAAGAAAACTTTGCAAACTCTTTTGCTTCATTAGATGTATATAAGCATGTACTACGAAAAGAGTCTAGCAAGTATTGAAACAATGCTATGAGGACAATGCACGAAGCAATCATTCTTTCAAGTGACCAATCACAAATAACTAAAAGTAAATAATATGCTACTGAAAATCAAGACAAGATTACATTGCACATAGCTTGAACATACTAGAGTGGTATCTCACTAGCCTCCATGAGTGAAGCAAAACATAAATGCAGAAACTCCTCCAGAGTTTTAAAGGAGACTAGAACTAAGAATTTCAGAATAAATAATACCACAAGCATGCAGAAGACAATGTAATACTTTGGGACAATGCACATTACACTCAGAATGACAATTATGCTCTCCTAGTTGGTGCTTTGAAGAAAGAAGGTGGAGACTCTCGAACCGTGGAATTTGATGGCGAGGTTGAAAACCCGTGGTTGGAAGCAAAGACTAAACATGTACCAGAGCTCTTGGTTTTGAAAACAGAGGTAAAAATGATTTTGGGAGGTGCATATTTCGTCAATGAATGCTAGTAGACAACCCAATCACTTCTTATGCTAGACATGTTTCAAGGAACAGCTCCCAAGATGGGGACGATCACATCCCCTTAATCTCCTTTGTTTATCACTACCAAAGTTTTCTGATTTCTCATAAACAAAGCGTGAAGGAGGGTTTGTTGGTTGTGATTATCTTTTGTGAGCTGGGCGCACTCATGCCAGTCCCTCCTCGTATTAGGGGTTTGCAGATTAGACATGCAATCCCGGGATAAAACATGTCCAACGTAAGAAGATCATGAATTACCTACTACTTCCTCATGAGCTAAAACAGAGCACAAAACATGAGTAAATTTGAATAATTTCAAGATGGTACAAGAAAGTCTTCGTTAGGATGGCCGGTAAATACCACATAGGAAGGTATGGTGGACTCATATGGAATAACTGGTTTGAAAGCATTTGGATGCACAAGCAGAATTCCGCTTAGTGTGAGCGAAGGCTAGCAAGAGACTGGGAAGCGACCAACTAGAGAGCAATAACGGTCATAATCATGTAGAGCGACAAAGCAACATTGGATTGGGCATGAAAGTGATATAACTATTCTGAAACTCAAAGATCATCAAGGCAAAGCAGACTTTTTAGTCTTAAACATGTGTAAACATGTGCCAAGTCAATCCAAGAATTCTCCAAAGGGAAATACCACCTTAGTATACCAAACTATGAACAATGCAATGCATGTAAATCATTTCAATAACACATTATATACTCTAGCTATTTGAGATTAGCCACAAGGAAAGCATGAACCACTGGGAAAGCATTGTAAACATAGCACTATGTCGCTACAAGCTGGTCTCTAGATCATAAGTACACGCATATGTACAAAAGTAGAAACAAGAAGAGTTCATACCGGTTTTCCTTGTTGCTTCTCTTCCGTCGATCTTCGTCATTACTGCCTTGTCACTTTGCACGATCGAATGTAGGAAATATAATTAAATGCCATCACGGACTCGAGCTGAACTCTGAAAACAAAGTAAACTAAAGAGAGAAATGAAATCTTTTTGGGTTTTTTCAAAGGTTGAACGAAAGCAAAAGAAAGAGAAAATCTTTTTGTTGTTTTTGCAAAGAAAGAAACAAAGAAGAACGGGCAAAAACTTTGAGAAGATCAAAGCGACCAAAAATAAAATGGAAAACTGAGAAGGGCACGTACCCCCCCAAGCTTAGGATTTTGGCCTAAGTTGGTAGTAGCTACTGCCCCCAGGAGCCTCCTACTCCGGGGTGGTACTGGTGAGTCCAAGGGTCGTATAAGGATTCCGGCGCATACACCGTAGTCCTCGGATCCTCCCACGAAGAAGGGTCCGCACTCCAAGCAGAGGAAGACCCTTCACCAAACTGGGTGACGGTCTCCCCCTGAAAAGGTGGTAACTCACCGTGCTCCTCCTCGTCGGGCACAACCCCCTCCATGGGGTTATGAAACTGATGCTGGACCATGAACTCATTGAACTGGATATCATCAAAGGACCATCCGTTCCTGCGAGAAAAATCAAACAAAAGAGGTGCAGGTAGACGGATCTTGCGTTCCGCGGTAGTTCCGAAACGCAAGATATAAACAAGGTTACCAAACTCAGAAGTCTTGGTAACAAACTTATGCCTTTTCATAGCAGCAAGATCAAAACTTAAATAAATAAAAGGCTTATCATCAGGGTGTGGGGTGCCTTTAAGATACTCTAAGATAAGTGTGGCATAAACGCCACCAAATAAATCTCCCTTGTTACCGTTCATAGCAAGGCGTCGAGCAATTAAGGCACCCACATTATAATCAAACCTCCCTGAGAGGGCGGTTGCCGGGATAGCAATATCCGGCGCAGAAATGCTGCACGTGTTGTCACGAGCTAACACCCCTCTAGCAACATAATACGCAAAATACCTGAGGTGAGGGAATAAGATGCTGGAGATTTTTGACCGATGAATATCCCTCATATCCATGCTGCAGAGAGAGTTGAAGACGGTTCTCAGCTCGGAGGGCTGAGAGGTCATCTTCGTCGTCCGCCCAACGTTTGGCACACCTATTATTTCACAAAACTTTTCCAAGGGCATGGTCAAAAGATTATTGTAAATTTTAAACTCAATAGAACCAGTATCAAGGTTATATCTAAAACTGTTAATGAAACCGGAGGTGAGTTTTTGATACTTAGCAACACGGCACGTGACGAGCCGTGTCAGACCTGCATTAGCACAAAGATTATAAAACTCATCCTTAATTCCTGCAGCTTCAAGGAATTCATCACATGGGAACATCATCGCACGTGCTGGATTTGTGTCTTCCAACGACTCTAGGGGCACATGATCTTCATTGTAGCTCACCCTAGCAGTCGAGGGTGAAGCCGCGGCTCTAGTAACTCGATCGGAGCGCGCGGGCTTCTTCTTCTCAAGCCACCCCTTTGCCCTTCCTAACAAACTCATTTCTGATTTTTTGGCAAATTACAAAAACAAGGATTTAAACAAAGTGGGTTAAGGCAAACTACTCAACTCACTTACCTAAGGCATAAACTTGCATCAAAACTTGGAAAATAAATTTCTACACATGCATGCAAGCTCATCTACACAGCACCAAGAACTACTAAATACTCAAAAATGAAGCCACCAACCAAAAATCTAATTGGAGGGGTGGAGGAGTTACATACCAGGGAGTATTTGTTCAAAATCTCAGCTCGAATGATAGGCTGTAGAGAGAGATCGAAAATTGCCTCCAAGAACAGCAAGAACGCAAGAACAGGTGCAGAACTCGTGTTTTCGGAGAGAAAGAGAGAGAGAGAGAGGAAGAAGACTCACCTGGAGGCGGGACCTGTGGGCCCCAGGCGCCCTATGGGCGCGGCCAGGGGGCAAGCCGCGCCAGCTGGCCGCCTGGGCCACTCGTGGCCCCCCTGGTCAGCCCCAGGTGCCTCTGGGTCACTCCCGGCATGGAAATTTTAATTTTAATTTTTCTGGAATTTTTCTGAAAACTTCACTGTTGAAATTTTTTCGAAGTTCAAAAAGCTTCAAAACTTTCTGAAAACTTAAAGCAGTGATTAGTATTGTGAAGCTTCAAAAACACAAACACTTGGTACAGCAAGGGGAACAAAAGCTAAAACAAATGAAAACATAACAAGCTCAACTTTTTACCTATATAAAACATGCTCACTAGTAAGGTTGATCAAGTCTTACCAACAAACCGGCGATATATAGAGCAAAAAGTCCCACCTCTTACGTAGTGATCATTGCACCTTTACTTTAATGGACATTGTCCCCACCATAATAGTTTTGTATTTGTGGTGCACATGTAGTGGACAGTCCCATTCTCCAATCTTCACGGTCTCGATATTTTCTATAGAGTTGAGGCCATGCCTCTTATCGGTCTTCTTTGGAAAATACACCGTGTGTTCTTTATCATTCACATTGAAGGTAACCTTTCTTTTATTGCAATCAATAATAGCACCTGCGGTGTTAAGAAAAGGTCTACCAAGAATAATGGACATGCTCCCATCCTCGGGCATGTCAAGCACGACAAAATCAGTAAGGATCAAACAATTAGCAACTTCTACGGGAACGTCCTCACAAATACCTATCGGGACGGCTGTTGACTTGTCAGCCATCTGAAGAGAGATATCTGTAGGAATTAGTTTCTCTAAACAAAGCCTCTTGTAAAGAGAGAAAGGCATAACACTCACTCCTGCTCCAAGATCACATAAAGCAGTTTTGACATAATTATTCTTTATGGAGCAAGGAATGGTGGGTATACCTGGATCACCAAGCTTCTCAGGAATCTTGCCACTGAAAGAGTAGTTAGCAAGCATAGTAGATATTGCTTCATTAGGAACTTTTCTTTTATTAGTAACAATATCTTTCATATATTTTGAATAGGGAGGTAACTTAATAGCATCAGTCAAAGGGATTTGAAGAAAAAGAGGTTTCATCCACTCACAAAACTTATTGTAATGCTCTTCTTCTTTAGATTTGAGAGACTTACCTGGAAAGGGCATGGGTTTCTGTATCCATGGTTCTCTTTCCTTCCCATGTCTTCTTGCGATGAAGTCTTCTCTAGTGTACTTCTTGCGTTTGTCAGGTGCTTCTTCCTCTCGAACTTCAGGCGGATCATTCTTCTCCTTATCCTTATCTTCAGGTTCGGCACCGTCTTCAATCTCAGCATCGAAGGTTGATATACTGTTGGGATCAACAACTGGCTCTTCACTTGTAATAGGATCATTGGAATTGTCAGCCTCCTTGTGTTTCTTCTTCTTTGTAGAGCCAACAATTTCTTCTTCCTGTATTTGAGAATCTTGCTCGAATCTCCTCGGATGCCCCTCTGGATAGAGAGGATCTTGAGTGCTAGTTCCTCCTCGGGTCTTAATCCCGAAGGCCTGTAAATCATCTTGTTTGGTATTGTTAGCAAGCAAATCTTTTTGCACATTAGAAATTTGTTCAAGCTGAGTTTGAACCATATGAAAATGCTTCACAAGACATTTAACATCATTAACTGTTCTACCTAGAACATCAAGCAAACTTTTGATAGCAAGGGAATTATCATGCAATTGACTTTGTATCCTCTCATTAAAATGACTTTGCTTCATAATAAAATTCTCAAGCTCATCTAAACATTGATCAGGAGGCTTACCATGAGGGATGTCACTTGCGTTGAAATCTAAAAGAGAGTGTACCTCTACCATAGGAGGGTGAGTGGTAGGCTCACACAACTTCTCAATAGGGGGTAGATTCTTCACGTCTTCAGTTTTAATACCCTTCTCTTTAATAGACTTCTTTGCTTCTTGCATATCTTCGGGGCTTAGAACAAGCATGCCCCTCTTCTTTGGTGGTGGAGGTGGTTCAGGGATGGACCAATCTTCATGGTTTTTGGCAATCCAGGCCATCAATTCTTCTGCATCGTCCGGTGTTCTTTTCCTGAAAACACAACCAGCACAACTATCCAAATAGGACCTGGATTCATCAGTTAGACCAGCATAAAATATATCGATTAATTCATTCTTAGGGACTCCATGTCCTGGTCTAGCCTGGATCAGACTACAGTACCTCCCCCAAGCTTTAGGGAGGTGCTCATCCTGCAACTGTTTAAAGTTATAAATTCTTTGTAAAGCAGCATGTTGCATATGAGCAGGAAAGTACTTATCAACAAAAGAGTGAGCTAAGTCTTGAGGACTCTTAATGGAACCACATGGTAGTGCATCATACCATGTTTTAGCACCTTGCTTCAAAGAGAAAGGAAGAAGCTTAGTCACATAAAAGTTTCGTATCTTTTCATTCGTGGTAAACAAGCCACCCAACTCAGTGAGTTTGGTCAGGTGTGCAATAGCATCATCATTTTCTCTGCCATAAAAGGGGTCAGCTTCAACCATAGATATAAGTGAAAGATCAACAGAGAAATCATAATCAGGATCATTGATGCATATAGGAGATGTAGCAAATCTAGGATCAGGAACAGTCTTGTTCTTCAAGGAGTGTTTTTCAAGCAGCTTCTTAATAGCTTTAGGGTCAGAGTCGGCAAACTCTGTCAGTTCCCTGCATAAATCATCATCAAGCATAATGTAATCATCATCAAGGAGTCTCTCCTTGAGTTTACTCAAATCAAGATAATCATAAGTTCCACCAATAGGGTAGCGAGTAACAGGAATTTCAATTCCAGATTTTTTTTGCAGTAGCGATCTGTTTCTCAAGAGCATAACCAAGTGAACCAATATCATCAAGAGTAGTAGAAGCATCATCAAAAGTATCAGACATAGTAACAGATTCAGTAGAAGCATCATGTGGTGGTGGTGAGGCAAACTTACTCATAACCGAAGGTGAATCAAGTGTAGCACTAGTGTTCAGAACAGTACCTCTTCTTGTAGTGGATAGTAAGATCGGAACCTTGGGGTCTCCTTTCTTACCCACAGCGGATGAAGTGCAGCAGGTAGGATACTTCAAGTAGACTTGTAAATATTGCTATGCTCCCCGGCAACGGCGCCAGAAAACCGTACTTGATAACCCTCAACCGTAAGGGATCGAGATAGTCTTCGCGGGTAAGAATAACCCAATTTATAGATTCGACACACGGGGAGCCAAAGAGTATTTATAAGCTTTGACAGTTGAGTTGTCAATTCAACCGCACCTGAAATATACTTACTTGCAACAAAAGATAAGTGGTAACGGTGATATGATAGTGATGGTGGTTACAGCAAAAGTGAACAGCAAAAGTAACAACTAATAACCAGCAGGATTGAAACACTGTAGGCTAGGGAGATGGATGGTTGGGCGCTGCATGGATGAGATACATCATGAATCTAACTTGGGGCAAGGCACACAGAAAAGTAATGATCATCTAGGCAAATATCAAACATTAGGCATGTATCCCACAGGTAGTTGTACGTGCTTGCAAAAAAAACTTGCACAACATCTTTTGTCCTACCACCCCGCTACGAACGGGGCCAAAAGGAACTTATGGAGATTAAGGTGCTCCTGTCAAAGAGCACCGGAATAAAGCAATAAACTCAATGGATACATGGAATCCTCAAATTATGGACCATCCCCTTTGGTGTCCCAAGCTGTCACCTTTGGGATCGCCGGTTCCGGACCATAATAGGTGTAAACAACTCATAGATAGGACCAAGAACACAAATATATTCATGCAAACACATAGGGTTCAGATCTGAAAACATGGCACTCGGGCCCAAACTGACAAGCATTAAGAGCAACAAGTTGAAGCAAAGATGATAAACACCAAAGTAGATGATAGGCAACATGCCCCCAACAATCTGATAAACTATTACATGATCTAACTCATCCAATCCCTACCATCCCCTTTGCCTACAGCAGGGAATTACTCACAGATGGAAGGAGAAGTCATGGAGGGAGGATGGAGTGGTGATGATGATGACGATGGCGACAATCTCCCCTCTCCGGAGGCCAAATCAGCCTCCAGATTAGCCCTCCCGAAGAAGAACAGAGGGTGGCTGCGGCTCCGCGACGGAAACTGGAAAAACGACTTTTTTATGGGGTTTCCTCGCTACGGGAATAAATAGGAGCCAAGGTAGGGCACCAGAGGGGGGAGGACCCTCCCAGGCGGCCTCCTGGCGCGGCCAGGGGTGGGGCCGCGCCAGCAGGGCGCCTGGGGCCCCCCTGGTTGCCCTCTGGCCCCACTTCTGGCACAATGGCCCTTTGGGTGCGTGGATTTTCTGTGATTTTTCTTGGAATTTTCTGAGACACCTAAAAATCCATTTTCCTGCACACAATAAAACCATACAGGCAGCTCTGCTGAAAACAGCGTCAGTCCGGGTTAGTTTAGTTCAAATCATGTAGGAATGAGGGCAAAACAATAGCAAAAGTGTTTGGAAAAGTAGATACGTTTGAGACGTATCATTGGGGCCTGCGCACGATCACGCTGGGGGACGATATGCATGCGGTTACGCCGTGCGCATCGACATGATGCAGTTTCATGCGGCACGATGGATTTTTGCGCTGCAAATTAGAACTGCCATTAGGGCGTGTGGACATTTCAGGCCGTCTGGCTTCCCCGTTAATTCCCAGAACCATTATAACCTTAGTCTCTTCAACCTTTTGATCTGGCCCGACAGCACAACAAGCACACCCACGACGACACATATAGAGAGGAATATCTATCGTCGTTCCAATGGAGTTCGGCTACCACACAGTGGAGACCCACATGAGGGAGACAGATCTGTCGGTGGTGTACACCATCGACCCGGCCGTGGTGGAGGACTACATCAACACCATGGAGAAGTTGGTTGCTCGAGAGAAGTACAAGGTGGTCGACATCGACCTCTAGTACACCGGTGGTCATCCCAGCAAACATCATAAGGTTGTCGTCACCCAGTTGTGCGTGGGCCATCATGTCCTCATCTTCAACTACTGCATGGCCATAGAGCCTTGCGACCTTTTTGCCAGGTTTGTCAACATCATTGAATAAAATTTCGCTAAAGTGGAAACCTGCAATGATGTAAAGGCGCTGAAGGTTATGGGCTTGGCCTGCAAGAACCTTGTCGAAATCCGTGACCACTACAGGGTCTAGGGTAGCATGAAGGACTCCCTGGTTGAACTCGCCTCAGCCATCATCGATCCCAACTACAAAAAGATGAAGCAGGATGCCAAGAGAACAAATCATGTATACTGGCATGGGGCCTGGACGTGGAAATTGAGTGAACCTCACCTCAGGTTCACGGCCAAGAGAGTGTACACATGCTATGAGATGCACAGGCGGATCGTTGACATGAGGAAGTACCTTGTTACCGAAATCGACGAGGCCGGATCGAGCCACAAGGGCGGCAAGCGTCACAAGAAGTAGAGGATGATCAGATGATCGTTTATCCTAGTTAATTATGCATGTAATATGTAGGTCACTTTGGTGTGTGGAAATGTCATGTGTGTAGTAGCCACTTATGTAATTATGCATGTAATAGTTTACTTTGGTGTTTGCAAATGTCATGTGTGTAGTAGCCACCTATGTAGTTGGATGTTTAAGTTGGTTATACAACCACGTCCTTATAAGTGTGTGTGTGTGTGTGTGTGTGTGTG
>LR738710.1:430083270-430107171 GCA_902687465.1 Secale cereale | reverse complement strand
TGTGTGTGTGAGTGTGTGAGAGAGAGAGACCCATCGGTCGATGCTCGTAAATATATCTTTCAGCCATATGCATTGCTGATGCTCAGTAAAAACTTATATAGTTGACACAATCATATGGAACATCATAGCACAATGAACTTGCATACAAAAATTTCGCGCAGGCGGCACAATTAGGATGGAAGCAGTGGATCACTATGGGTAGGGTTATGTTGAAACCAATGAACTCGTACATAACGGCTCATCGTCTTTATCAATGACAGGGAAATATGTTGAATACCGTGCAAAGAAAACAGACAAACAACACAATAAGTTCTGCTAGCACATTAAGTTCACGTACAACCCTTTCTAAAAAAAGTTCAGGTACAAAATTAGGACACGTCACAATCAAATGTACTGGCACATCAGTGCTTCACACCCATAGCTCGGATTTAACTAGTATGTGACAAGATTCAATTGTTACCTCAAATTAGAGCACATCCAGGCAGGCAGCCCTGCCTCTTCTCCCAAAGAAGCAGTGGCCTCCGCCACGCGATCGAGTAAGCCCTGTGCCATCCATCGTTTCGAGCAACACGGGGAAAGTCTCACGTTGACTCCTGTAATAGACGTCGTCGACGGACCCTGGCACCAGCGGCGGCGGCAGGACTTCGATTGATGGATTGACCCCCTCTTCAACATGCACGAACACTCGATACAGGTACATCCCTAACATGGTCCGGCGGCCTTGGGGGCGACGAATAGTACAACCCCGGTTCCTGCACCGGTATCTCAACACCAATCACCTTCGGTATGGTGGACGACTTCTTCATCCATGCCATAACCGTCAGAGCCTAGCTGTCTGGAGGAACAAACATACTTCCGAGCTCAACTCTAAGGTCATTGATAAGCTCATTCATGGACTCGCTCTTCCAAGCGCGTCGAGGCATGCCGTGGAAGGTAAGCTTTGTTAAAAACTGAAGCCCAGAGGGCACCTGTCAGGCCCAAGATGCAATTCTATCCCGATCACGTGACACTTACGTGATTGGGGCACAACCGCATTTCGGGCGCTTAGCAAGATGGATAGCATTACATCGTACCATTACATACATACATGGGGGATACAACAATACATACAAATCACATGAATACAACAACACCATCACAAGGCATCCGACTACGAATGCAAACAAGAAAAGAACAATCACATCCATCTGCTATCCCAGGCGACAAACTGAAGAAGAAAGAACTCCAAACAACGATCATCGCTCTCACGTCAAGACATCGGAAACCTGCACCTGCAACTGTCGTTGTAGTATCTGTGAACCACGAGGACTCAGCAATCCCATGACCATGGGTAACAAGACTATCAAAGCTTAATGGGTTGGAAGAGGTAAACTGGTTATGTTGCAGCAGCGGCTAAGCAAAATATGGTGGCTAACTTACGAGTACAAGAATAAGATGAGCATCTACGCAAACGGTCGCAAACTAGTAATGATCGCTAAAGATCCTGAACTACCTACGAGTCAAACATAACCCCACCGTGTTCTCTTCTCAAAGTGATAAGAGACAGTCACGGTTACTCACACAGTTGTGCGTTTTACTTCAGATCCTCTATCAAGTTTTCTACAATCGGACATTAACAAATTCCAATCTGCCACATAACCGCGGGCACGGCTTTAGAAAGATCATAACCCTGCAGGGGTGTCCCAACTTAGCCCATCACAAGCTCTCACGGTCAGCTGAAGTGATAAATATAATATCATCACCCCTTATCTTAGGGAAATCCGATCAGGCTCGGCATCCCGGTCCACAAGACATTTCGACAATGGTAAACCAAGTCCAGCAAGACCTCCCGGCGTGCCGACACCCTAATAGTAGCCGCGCGTATCTCGTCTCAGGCCACGACCGGATGGCCGATTCTACAGGTTATACCAGATACCTCGAGTTTCCCCGTGGCGGCCCCGTAGAACCCCCGTTTGGGACCAACACCATCAGCACTGGCCCCCTGCTATGTGGAAAGAATCCCTGGGGACGCGACCCCCTATGCAATTTTAATTAATTAATTACGTTGTTATTATGAGGAAAATTAAAACCAATGTTGGGCCTTGCTGGAGGAGTTTTATTCAAAGACGAAGTGTCAAGGGGTCCCCATATACCCAAACGTGTAAGGAACGCAAAATCAAGGAACATAATGCCGGTTTATCGGAGCCTAAGGTGGCATGAGTGGAACAAAACACCGAGCAAAAGGCCAAGCCTTCCACCCATGCCCAGTATATAGGTGTGTAAATAATAATAATAAATATTGTGATATTCCAACAACAAGTTCCCACCATGGAACGATCTTCATCTTCACCCGCAACTAACAACGCTATAAGAGGGGCTGAGCAAGAGGGTAACATAGCCAAACAATGGTTTTTGCTAGGAAGGTGTCAAAGGTTAGAGGTTTCATGGCAACAAGGAGATGGGCTGACAATAAGATGGGTAGCGTGACATATAACGATAGCATCGAGACAACTAAGCAATGGCAATGATAGTAAAGGTATCCAAGGGTATGGTCATCTTGCCTGAGATCCCGCAAGGAAGAAGAACGGATCCATGAAGGAGACGAAGAAGAAGCCTTGAAGATGAACCACGAGTTGACGAACGAATCCTCACGAACGCAACGGAACAAGCACTAACGAGAAGAAGCAAGCAACACGGTAAACACAGCACACGAGACATGACAATATGCTCAACCAAGTAAGATGCAACACAAGTCTACATAGGATGCACTACAAGTCCATACAGGAAGCAAAACATGGCAAGGTAGGAAGCACAGAAAAACATCAGAAGTCTATATGATGCAATACATGGCAAGGTATGATGCATGACAAGTCTATACATGAAGCATTACATGGCAAGGTAGGAAGCACAGAAAAACAACACAAGAACATGACAATATGCTCAAGCAAGTAGGATGCAAGACAAGTCTATATATGATGCAAAACATGGCAAGGCAGGAAGCACTCAAAAACAACACAGGTCAACAAGTTTAAAAGAGGCCGGAAACTACATATTACAAATCCGGTAAGCCCTCATGTGCATAACTTGAAATTAGTCCAGATCTGAACAAACCTTATGTTAAGGTTGTTAAACAGCAAGTTAACATGCACAATGATGATCTACATGAAATTCTAGTCAAGTTTCATATAAGGTTTGTTTAATTCGGAGCTACGGCCTAAAAGATATGAGCAAAACAAGACAAGCATGGCAACGGTGCAAGATGCAACCAAACATCAAGCAAACATACTCCAAACATGAAAACAATATGATATTATGATTCTAGATGCAAAATCACACAAGTTTAATATAAGGCACGCTCAAAACGGAGCAACGGGCTAAAAGATACACATGAAACAAGATATCACAACAAGCTGAAGTTAACAGCCACATAGCAACTTGGGATCAAGATATATATATGCTACAGCACTCAAACTTGGTGACAAGAAGCATGGACATGAAGTAGAAATATCCTACAGCAAACAACTCCATTGGAGCAACTCCATAGGAGGCATGGATCAATAGCAACAAGCTACAACATTTTGATCATGACACTAAAAACCTGACAGTAATATTTTATAGCAACTTGGGAGCAAGAATTAAATAAGCTAAAGCAACCCAAATGAGCAAGTGAAGACATGAATGGATAGACAACAACATATACATCAAGGAATAATCAATGGCCACCCCAAAACTAACATGGATTTAACTAGGGCATCAAGCAAACATAGCATCAGTATAAGACAGATTCCAGACTTAGCGAAATTTAACTAAGTGTTAAAACAGTAACATTAGCATGGCATGTTTGCAAGCATGTTTAATTCATCTTAAAGCATATCATGGAAATATAATTGCACCAAATCAAAGAACACATCACGGAGATTCTAAAACATCTAGGCATGTGACATGGGGACAAACACATCAATAGCAACGAGCTCCTCAACTAGGCATCTCGTAACAAGTTACAAAACCTAACAGCCACATGCACTTTTGCAACAGAGATTAACATGGCAATATGTATTCAAACAAGCATGCTACAGCAACCATCATGTAGTACACTTCACAACGAACATTTTGACATATCATAGGCATCATTTGGATAAACATGCACCAAGTTATCATATCTCAAACATGGCAACAAAATAACAAGTAACAGCAGTTTATAACAAGTAGCACTCTTGCAACAGGGATTAGAGCATCTAGATGAACTCAAATGAGCATGGCACAATGGAACAAAGTGTAGAGCATATCACCACGGCCATTTTGACATATCATTCACTCAATTTGGACATACAAACAAAAAGTTATTAGCTCCACAAGAATGCATCAGACAACAGTTTAATAGGGACTTGGCCAAAAAAAACACAGGCAAGGGGGTGAGCGCAAAATAGCTAAAAGACGTATGGGCGCCGGATAGAGGGGCCATCTCACCTCGCGGGCTGAGGCCCAGTTGGAGAAGGAGGGCGAGGCAGGCCGAGGTGGGCCTCTGGCCTCGCGGATGGGCCGGAGGGAGCTGGGCCCCGCGGTGGACGCCGGCCCAGGGAGGCACACGGGGCACGACGTCCTAGACCCCGAGCGGCTGGGTTGGCAGGGCGGCGCTCCCGCCGGCGGCGGCCGGAGGCCGGTGGGCACCGAACCGGAGGCGGGGCGACGGGATCCGGCGGATCTGGGCGGCGGCGGGCCGGATCCGACCCGAGGTGAGCTGAGCGGTGGTGGGCGGTGCAAGGAGGCGGCGAGGCGGCGCAGGTGCGGGATCTGGCGGCCTGGCGACGCGGCTCGCCGGCGGTGAACGGGCGGCGGCGGTGCGGACGAAAGGCGGCGGGGGAGCGAGCGGACGGGGCGGAGGCACACGGGCGGGCGCATGCGGGAGCGGCGGAGACGGATGGGCTCGTTGGGCCCGCTGCGGGCTCGGCGGGGCGCGGCGGTGGGATTGGCTGGCTGGCCACGTGGCGGCACTGGACTGGTGCGGAAGGCGGCGGTGGACATGTCCAGCCGTCCCGGACGCGTCCGGTGGCGGCGGGGAGGCTAGACTAGGGTTTGCACCGCGAAAAATGGAGGGGGAGGCTGTTTATATTGGCATAGGGAGCTAGGAGTGTCCAAATGAGGAGCCGTTCGCGGCCACGCGATCGTGATCGAACGACCAAGGGCATGGAGGGGTTAGAATGGGCTAGGTGGGCTGTGCAAAAGGGGTGCTGGGCCAAAAGGGAAAAGGCTTCCCGCCGTTAACACGGTTAACCGTTGGGCTATCAAACGAGCTCCGAACGCGACGAAAATTGACAGGCGGTCTACCTATGCCATAATTAGACCACACGCCAAGTTTCAACCCATTCCGAGAACGTTTTATGGCCACTCACAAAATAAATATTCAGAAGCACCGCGGGCGCGTGCAAGTGTGTCTGGGCTCAGAACGGACAACGGAGAGGATGAGAGGAACGAGAACGGATGCATATTTTGAAAACATGCTGATGCAACACTCATGATGACATGGCAAAATGCAACACGCAAGCAGATGACATGGCAACGACGACGAATAACTGGCTGACACCTGGCGCACCGGTCTCGGGGTGTCACAACACTCCCCTACTAACAAGAGATCTCGTCCCGAGATCTTAGGAACGAGAAGGGAGGAAAAAGGAAGACAGTGAAGCCAAAGAACCTTGAGAGGTTTAACAATTTGAAAGAAAAGATACAACGGAGAAGAACGTAGTTGCAAAGACTTCGTTAGACAGGAGGAACAAGGGATGCGACGAGAATCAAAGGGGTTGAAAGACACGAAGCAAGAGCTGAAGGAACGAGAATGAATTCGAAACCACTCCGGTTAATAAGAGGAATAAAAGGATTTCCACTAAGGAATTCGGGCAGCACTCCGGCTCAAACTGAAAAAAATAGCACACCGATTGAATATGAATGGAATGGAACAAGAACTTGAGAAGATGAAACGAAAACATGATGAAATGAACAATACAATGCCTCCGAAAGAATTAAAGGATGGAATTAAAAGAATGGAGAAGAAGATGACAACTTTGAGCACGAGTGACATGAACGAGAATTTATAAGAGAAAGACTTGAACGGAGTTGTTGAGAAAATCAACAACAAAATAATAAGCTTGTCGTGGACTTATGTAAACATATCAAAGCTTGAGGTGAATTACCGCCGCAACGAAAAGAAGGATTATCTGAGAATGAAGAATTGTAAAACTCCACTTCAAACGAATACGGAGAATTAATTGCACTTCGAGAGGCAAAAGAATAATGCTTGCGCTGGTCCAGAAGAATTAGCTGAACTTTTGAAGAATGAATTAAATGATGAAGAACCACAAAGAAGAACTCCCGGAATGAAAGGATGATGATATAGAAATGACGGACGAAAAGAATAAGATTAGAGCCTTGCAATGATTAGACGGGTTCCGACGAGATAGCCGAGAAAAACTTGAGCTCCGGAAGAGAAAAGATTAAGGCACATGGAACTAGAATTTATTCATCAAGAATAAACTCCGAAGGAAGGAATTAATCAACTTGATGGAAAAGAATAAGAATTATGTTATGCTTCTCCTCCACCAATTAATATGATGCGAAGCAATGGATTTGCATATCACTTATTCTCGATGAAATTGATTTAAAGCAGAATATATCGTGAACTTGCGAAAAATCTTCATGAAACACCGATATGATTGGAATGAACGAATGAATTGATATGATAGCACCAGAAAAGAACTGTTGAGCGAACCACCGTAAGGATTGAAACCACGTGAAGAAAATGAACGAACCACCGGGAAGAATTAATCGAATGATGAAAAGAACAAACCACCGAGAAGAATTACAATCGAGTGAAGAACAAGAATGACCACCGGGAAGAATTTAAATGGAGTGAAGAAGGAGAATAATCCACCGGAACGAATAAAGCACTTGGGGAATTTAGATACAAGAGAACGAAGAGATGGTGAACTGATTAGAGAGTTCTTGAACAAAGCACCGGAAGAATGTGAGACGAACGAAGAGGCATCAATGAAGAATATTTGGAGGACGAAGTTGAAAACTGAGAACGAAGAAATCTTCTGAAATGATGGTCTTCGGAGGAACACAATGAATAGAATTCAGAAATACTCTGGAAGAATGAAAAGAAGAGAGGTTGAACCAGCGATGAAAAGAATTAAAAGCGATCTTGAAGAAGGCATATGACTGATGGAATCCATACTTACGTCACACTAGAAAAGAATTTTGAAACACTCCAGAAAATTAGAAGAGTCAGGTAAGATCCTGGGAAAGACCTGTGGGTTATGAGCCCACTGAATAGAAAACTCCGTTGGAAAGGATTGAAAGGAGAAGATGCACCATAAATGATTCAAAGACTCGAATGAGGTGACAACCTCGAATTAATTGGAAGACAGACGAATATCCTGAGATTACTTCGGAACTCCGGAATAATTAGATGGCGAGAGGTAAACGAGCAAAGTGAAGCAATTGAGCCGAGGAAAAAGAATATGATGAACACCGAATACTAATAGAATTGGAACCACCGGAAAGAAAAAAAGATGAATAATATCAAACGAGAGGAGAATTCACCGGAGAATTAGGAGATAAATGATGACGAACTAGACGAGAATTCACCCGTTGAAATAACTGGGGAAGAATACAAAACTCTCCTTGAGTAGGATGGATACTCGATTAAGGACTCTGGTCCAAGAAGCAAAAGGGTGGGCGGGTGGGAAAAGGAAAGACCACATCGGATGGGGAAAACACCGTCGATTGAAAAGAACTAAGGGTCGAACTTGCAAGAAGAAGGGGGTCGAAAACACTTTACGAGAGATGCACCAGATGAAAGAACTAACAACACAACGAACGAAAACTAACCACGAGATCCTAAAAAAAATTGAAGGGGAAGAGGAGTAATTCAAAACACCTACGTCAAGATTCCTCACAAGAGCGACGAAGGGGCTGGGGAGTAAAAGAATTCCTACTCTCCGATATAACTAGACTCCGAAAAGATTTCTGCTAGACTCAACAACGGCCAAACTACGATCAATCAAGGGGGCTCCTATGGTCGGTCGAGGCTCTGATACCAACTTGTCAGGCCCAAGATGCGATTCTATCCCGATCAAGTGACACTTACGTGATTGGGGCACAACCGCATTTCGGGCCCTTACCAAGATGGATATCATTACATCGTACCATTACATACATACATGGGGGATACAACAA
Source organism: Secale cereale (assembly GCA_902687465.1). Lineage (NCBI taxonomy): Eukaryota > Viridiplantae > Streptophyta > Magnoliopsida > Poales > Poaceae > Secale > Secale cereale. The sequence continues at coordinate 430,098,957 of LR738710.1, read as the reverse complement.
TACATACAAGTCACATGCATACAACATCATCAATACAAAGCATCCGGCTACAGGTGCAAACATGAAAAGAACAACGACATCCATCTGCTATCCCAGGATGCTGACCCGGAACCTAACCCAAGACTGAAGAAGAAGAAGAAGAAGAAGAAGAAGAAGAAGAAGAAGAAGAAGAAGAAGAAGAAGAAGAAAGAACTCCAAAACAACGATCAACGCTCTCACATCAAGACATCGGAAACCTGCACCTGCAATTGTTGTTGTAGTATCTGTGAGCCACGAGGACTCAGCAATCCCATAACCATGGGTAACAAGACTATCAAAGCTTAATAGGTAGGAAGAGGTAAAGTGGTGAGGTTGCAGCAGCGGCTAAGCAATATATATGGTGGCTAATTTACGAGTACAAGAATAATATGAGCATCTACGCAAACGGTCACAAACTAGTAATGATTGCTAAAGATCCTGAACTACCTACGAGTCAAACATAACCCCACCGTGTTCTCTTCTGAAGGTGAAAAGAGACAGTCACGGTTACTCACACAGTTGTGTGTTTTACTTCGGATCCTCTGTCAAGTTTTCTACAACCGGACATTAACAAATTCCAATCTGCCACATAACCGCGAGCACGGCTTTCGAAAGATCATAACCCTGCAGGGGTGTCCCAACTTAGCCCATCACAAGCTCTCACGATCAGCTGAAGTAATAATAATTATAACCCCTTATCTTAGGGAAATCCGATCAGGCTCGGTATCCCGGTGCACAAGACATTTCGACAATGGTCAAACAAGTCCAGCAAGACCTCCCGGCGTGCCGACACCCTGATAGTAGCCGCGCGTATCTCGTCTCAGGCCACGTCTGGATAGGTGAGCCTAAGGGATCCAATCCTCGAGTTTCCCCGTGGTGGCCCCGCGGTCTCCCCGTTTGTGACCAACACCATCAACACTGGCCCCCCTGCTACGTAGAAAAGAGTACCCGAGGACGCGACCCCCTATGCAATTTAATTATTTAATTAAGTTGTTATTATGAGGCAAATTAAAACCAATGTTGGGCCTTGCTGGAGGAGTTTTATTCAAAGACGAAGTGCCAAGGGGTCCCCATATACCCAACCGTTTAAGGAACGCAAAATCAAGGAACATAATGTCGGTTTATCGGCGCCTAAGGTGGCATGAGTGGAACAAAACACCGAGCAAAAGTCCAAGCCTTCCACCCATGCCCAGTATATAGGTGTGTTAATAATAATAATATATATTGTGATATTCCAACAACAAGTTCCCACCTGGAACGATCTTCATCTTCACCTGCAACTAACATCGCTATAAGAGGGGGCTGAGCAAGCGGGTAACATAGCCAAACAATGGTTTTGCTAGGAAGGTGTCAACGGTTAGAGGTTTCACGGCAACAAGGAGAGGGGCTGACAATAAGATGGGTAGCGCGACATATAACGATAGCATCGAGACAACTAAGCAAAGGCAATGATAGTAAAGGTATCCAAGGGTATGGTCATCTTGCTTGAGATCCCGCAAGGAAGAAGAACGGATCCATGACGAAGACGAAGAAGAAGCCTTGAAGACGAACCACGGGTAGACGAACGAATCCTCATGATCGCAACAGAACAAGCACTAACGAGAAGAAGCAAGCAATACGGTAAACACACCACACGAGACATGACAATATGCTCAACAAAGTATGATGCAAGACAGTTCTATATAGGATGCACTACAAGTCCATACATGAAGCAAAACATGGCAAGGTAGGAAGCACAGAAAAACAACACAAGTCTATATATGATGCAATACATGGCAAGGTATGATGCATGACAAGTCTATACAGGAAGCAATATATGGCAAGGTAGGAAGCACAGAAAAACAACACAAGTCTATATATGATGCAATACATGGCAAGGTATGATGCATGGCAAGTCTATACAGGAAGAAATATATGGCAAGGTAGGAAGCACAAAAAACAACACAAGTCTACATATGATGCAATACATGGCAAGGTATGATGCATGACAAGTCTATACAGGAAGCAAAACATGGCAAGGTAGGAAGCACAGGGAACAACACAAGAACATGACAATATGATCAAGCAAGTAGGATGCAAGACAATTCTATATGTGATGCAAAACATGGCAAGGTAGGAAGCACACAAAAACAACACAAGTCAACAAGTTTAAATGAGGCCGGAAACTACATATAACAAATCTGGTAAGCCCTCATGTGCATAACTTGAAATTAGTACAGATCTGAACAAACCTTATGTTCAAATTTTTAAACAGCAAGTTAACATGTACCATGATGATCTACACGAAATTCTAGTCAAGTTTCATATAAAGTTTGTTTAATTCGGAGATACGGCCTAGAAGATATGAGCAAAACAAGACAAGCAAGGCAACGGTGCAAGATGCACCCAAACATCAAGCAAACATACTCCAAACATGTAAACAAGATGCTATTATGATTCTACATGCAAAATCACACAAGTTTCATCTAAGGCATACCCAAAACGGAGCAACGGGCTAAAAGATACACCCGTAGCAAGAAACAATGCAAAGCTGTAATTAACAGCCACATGGCAACTTTTGCAAAAGGGATAAACATGGCAATAAGGACTCAAACAAGCATGCTACAACAACCAACATGTAGAGCATCTCATGATGAACATTTTGACATATCATATGCATCATTTGGATAAACATGCACCAAGTTATCATATCACAAACATGGCAACAAAATCACAAGTAGCAACAGTTTATAACAAGTAGCACTCTTGCAACATAGATTAGAGCATCTAGATGAACTCAAATGAGCATGGCACAATGGAACAAAGTGTAGAGCATATCACCACGATCATTTTGACATATCATACACTCAATTTGGACATGTACACAAAAAGTTACACGCATATGAACATGCAACATAAACAGCAATTCTGAGGACTTCGTAGATTTTTTGAGACTGAAAAAAAACAACTGAGCGTCTAATAACTAAGTAGCGCACGGGCGAGGAATAGTGGCTCTTACCACTGCGGGACTGGCCCGGTGGAGAAGGACGAAGCGGGCCTGATAGGAGGGAGCTGGGCTGGGCCTGCTGGCGAGGTCGAGGGAGATGTGGGCCGGATACCAACTTGTCAGGCCCAAGATGTGATTCTATCCCGATCACGTGACACTTACGTGATTGGGGCACAACCGCATTTCGGGCTCTTAGCAAGATGGATATCATTACATCGTACCATTACATACATACATGGGGGATACAACAACACATACAAATCACATGAATACAACAACACCATCACAAGGCATCCGACTACGGATGGAAACAAGAAAAGAACAACGACATCCATCTGCTATCCCAGGCTGCCGACCCGGAACCTAACCCAAGAATGAAGAAGAAAGAACTCCAAACAACAATCATCGCTCTCACGTCAAGACATCGGAAACCTGCACCTGCAACTGTTGTTGTAGTATCTGTGAGCCACGAGGACTCAGCAATCCCATAACCATGGGTAACAAGACTATCAAAGCTTAATGGGTTGGAAGAGGTAAAGTGGTGAGGTTGCAGCAGCGGCTAAGCAAAATATGGTGGCTAACTTACGAGTACAAGAATAAGATGAGCATCTACGCAAATGGTCGCAAACTAGTAATGATCGCTAAAGATCCTGAACTACCTACGAGTCAAACATAACCCCACCGTGTTCTCTTCTCAAAGTGAAAAGAGACAGTCACGGTTACTCACACAGTTGTGTGTTTTACTTCGGATCCTTTGTCAAGTTTTCTACAACCGGACATTAATTAATTCAATCTGCCAAATAACCGCGGGCACGGCTTTCGAAAGATCATAACCCTGCAGGGGTGTCCCAACTTAGCCCATCACAAGCTCTCACGATCAGCTGAAGTGATAAATATAATATCATCACCCCTTATCTTAGGGAAATCCGATCAGGCTCGGCATCCCGGTGCACAAGACATTTCGACAATGGTAAAACAAGTCCAGCAAGACCTCCCGGCATGCCGACACCCTGATAGTAGCCGCGCGTATCTCGTCTCAGGCCACGACCGGATGGGCGATTCTACAGGTTATACCAGATACCTCAAGTTTCCCCGTGGCGGCCCCGCAGAACCCCCGTTTCGGACCAGCACCATCAACACTGGCCACCCCTGCTATGTGGAAAGAATCCCCGGGGACGCGGCCCCCTATGCAATTTTAATTAATTAATTAAGTTGTTATTATGAGGCAAATTAAAACCAATGTTGGGCCTTGCTGGAGGAGTTTTATTCAAAGACGAAGTGTCAAGGGGTCCCCATATACCCAACCGTGTAAGGAAAGCAAAATCAAGGAACATAATGCCGGTTTATCGGCGCCTAAGGTGGCATGAGTGGAACAAAACACCGAGCAAAAGGCCAAGCCTTCCATCCATGCCCAGTATATAGGTGTGTTAATAATAATAATAGATATTGTGATATTCCAACAACAAGTTCCCACCATGGAACGATCTTCATCTTCACCTGCAACTAACAACGCTATAAGAGGGGCTGAGCAAGCGGGTAACATAGCCAAACAATGGTTTTTGCTAGGAAGGTGCCAAAGGTTAGAGGTTTCATGGCAACAAGGAGAGGGGCTGACAGTAAGATGGGTAGCGCGACATATAACGATAGCATCGAGAAAACTAAGCAATTGCAATGATAGTAAAGGTACCCAAGAGTATGGTCATCTTGCCTGAGGTCCCACAAGGAAGAAGAACGGATCCATGAAGGAGACGAAGAAGAAGCCTTGAAGACGAACCACGAGTAGACGAACGAATCCTCACGAACGCAACGGAACAAGCACTAACGAGAAGAAGCAAGCAACACGGTAAACACACCACACGAGACATGACAATATGCTCAACCAAGTAAGATGCAACACAACTCTACATAGGATGCAGTCCATACAGGAAGCAAAACATGGCAAGGTAGGAAGCACAGAAAAACAACACAAGTCTATATGATGCAATACATGGCAAGGTATGATGCATGACAAGTCTATACAGGAAGCATTACATGGCAAGGTGGGAAGCACAGAAAAACAACACAAGAACATGAAAATATGCTCAAGCAAGTAGGATGCAAGACAAGTCTATATATTATGCAAAACATGGCAAGGCAGGAAGCACTAAAAAACAACACAAGTCAACAAGTTTAAAAGAGACCGGAAACTACATATTACAAATCCGGTAAGCCCTCATGTGCATAACTTGAAATTAGTCCAGATCTGAACAAACCTTATGTTAAAGTTGTTTAACAGCAAGTTAACATGCACCATAATGATCTACATGAAATTCTAGTCAAGTTTCATATAAGGTTTGTTTAATTCGGAGCTACGGCCTAGAAGATATGAGCAAAACAAGACAAGCATGGCAACGGTGCAAGATGCAACCAAAAATCAAGCAAACATACTCCAAACATGAAAACAATATGATATTATGATTCTACATGCAAAATCACACAAGTTTCATATAAGGCACGCTCAAAACGGAGCAACGGGCTAAAAGATACACATGAAACAAGATATCACAACAAGATGAAGTTAACAGCCACATAGCAACTTGGGAGCAAGATATATATATGCCACGACACTCAAACTTGGTGACAAGAAGCATGGACATGAATTAGACTTATCCTACATCAAACAACTCCATTGGAGCAACTCCACAGAAGGCATGGATCAATAGCAACAAGCTACAACATTTTGATCATGACACTAAAAACCTGACAGTAATATTTTATAGCAACTTGGGAGCAAGAATTACATAAGCTACAACAACCCAAATGAGCAAGTGAGTACATGAATGGATAGACAACAACATATACAGCAAGGAATGATCAATGGCCACCCCAAAACTAACATGGATTTTCCTAGGGCATCAAGCAAACATATCATCAGGATAAGACAGATTCGAGACTTAGTGAAATTTCACTAAGTGTTAAAACAGTAACATTAGTATGGCATGTTTGCGAGCATGTTTAAGTCATCTTAAAGCATATCATGGAAACATAATTGCACCACATCAAAGAACACATCATGGAGATTCTAAAACATCTAGGCATGTGACATGGGGACAAACACATCAATAGCAACGAGCTCCTCAACTAGGCATCTCGTAACAAGTTACAAAACCTAACAGCCACATGCACTTTTGCAACAGAGATTAACATGGCAATATGGACTCAAACAAGCATGCTACGACAACCATCATGTAGTAAACTTCACAACGAACATTTTGACATATCATAGGCATCATTTGGATAAACATGCACCAAGTTATCATATCTCAAACATGGCAACAAAATAACAAGTAGCAGCAGTTTATAACAAGTAGCACTCTTGCAACAGGGATTAGAGCATCTACATGAACTCAAATGAGCATGGCACAATGGAACAAAGTGTAGAGCATATCACCACGGTCATTTTGACATATCATTCACTCAATTTGGACATACACACAAAAAGTTATTAGCTCCACAAGAATGCATCAGACAACAGTTTAACAGGGACTTAGCCAAATAAAAAACACAGGCAAGGGGGTGAGCGCAAAATAGCTAAAAGACGCATGGGCGCTAGATAGAGGGGTCATCTCACCTCGCGGGCTGAGGCCCAGTTGGAGAAGGAGGGCGAGGCAGGCCAAGGTGGGCCTCTGGCCTCGCGGATGGGCCGGAGGGGGCTGGGTCCCACGGTGGACGCCAGCCCAGGGTGGCACATGGGGCACGACGTCCTCGACCCCGAGCGGCTGGGTTGGCAGGGCCGGCGGGCACCGAACCGGAGGCGGGGCGACGGGATCCGGCGGATCCGGGCGGCGGCGGGCCGGATCCGATCGGAGGTGAGCTGAGCGGCGGCGGGCGGTGCAAGGCGGCGGCGAGGCGGCGCAGGTGTGGGATCCGGCGGCCGGGCGACGTGGCTCGCCGGCGGTGAACGGGCGGCGGCGGTGCGGAAGAAAGGCGGCGGGGGAGCGAGCGGACGGGGCGGAGGCACACGGGCGGGCGCCTATGGGAGCGACGGCGGCAGATGGGCTCGTCGGGCCCGCTGTGGGCTCGGTGGGCCGCGGCGATGGGATTGGCTGGCTCTCTACGTGGCGGCACTGGACTGGTGCGGAAGGCGGCGGCGGACATGTCCGGCCGTCCCAGACGCGTCCGGTGGTGGCGGGGAGGCTAGACTAGGGTTTGCACCGCGAAAAATGGAGGGGGGGGGCTGTTTATATAGGCATAGGGAGCTAGGAGTGTCCAAATGAGGAGCCGTTCGCGGCCACGCGATCGTGATAGAACGGCCAAGGGCATGGAGGGGTTAGAATGGGCTAGGTGGGCTGTGCAAAAGGGGTGTTGGGCCAAAAGGGAAAAGTCTTCCCGCGGTTAACATGGTTAACCGTTGGGCTATCAAACGAGCTCCGAACACGACGAAAATTGACAGGCGGTCTACCTATGCCATAATAAGACCACACGCCAAGTTTCAACCCATTCCGAGAACGCTTTCCTGCCACTCACAAAATAAATATTCGGAGGCACCGCGGTCGCGTGCAAGTGTGTCTGGGCTCAGAACGGACAACAGAGAGGACGAGGGGAACCAGAACGGATGCAAGTTTTGAAAACATGCTGATGCAACACTCATGATGACATGGAAAAATGCAACACGCAAGCAGATGACATGGCAACGACGACGAATAACTGGCTGACACCTGGCGCACCCGTCTCGGGGTGTCACAGCACCGAGCCCCATCCTGGGTGCCACTGATCAAAGGTCACCAGTGTGCCATCATAGAACAAACGTCGGGAAGAATCGAACACACGACTTCAGTCGAAAGTTTTTCGGAACCTGATGAAGAAATCAGCCGATGGCAGACAGACTTCAACGAGCAAGTGACTTATTTGGATGCCAAGCGCAATGCCAAGAGCTTTAACAAGGCCGTCCGGCGAGACGGGAGGCCGGTTGCCATTGATGGTTACCATCAACACTTTGTCGGTAAACTGGTTGTCAACCGCCGCCATGCCATTGTTGAGCGACAGCACACAGCGACCGAAGGCAGGACGGACCTCGGGATCTCTAGCTCGGAGATCCGCGTTGACCGGCGACATGATAGTGAGCTTGAGTAGAGGGATTACAGGAGGGGGATTTGGGGGAATTGGAGTATGAATCGAGATTCCAGAGGTGGGGGAGGGGCGGGAGATTGGGGATGAAAAGTTAGCTTGAATTTTGAACACACGCCAATATGCTCTCTGCGCGCATGCGCACGAAAACACCGGTGGCGTCCACATGTCGGCCTAAGAGTCCTTATTCATTCTTTTTTTGAGAGCCCGACCTTTTTTTAGGATCTTTTGAGAGCCTGGCCTGAGAGTCATAATTGACCCGTTTGGCATTGCGTTACTACTGAGCCCATATTCAACAACACCTCACTGGCCCAAACAAGTGTACATCATCGAAAAGACACTGAGCTCAAATTATATAACTTGAAAAAAGGAGATACACTTTGAACACTGGAGAATGGTGATGCCCTCATTTAGCCCACTAGTAGTTAGAGACAATAAACAGTTCGAAACAACGATATATACAACATTCAACACTGACTAGTGACTACTACTGACATAAACAGCAAGACATGATAGTTCATAAGAAGTCTTGCTACACCACCCAAACGCACCCATCTGCAGCGCTCAGACTCTCGTGATCCAGACGAGAATGACATTCTAAACAGAGCCAACTATTACATAGTAAGAGTGACATAGACGAGGATGACCGAATGACAAGGAATATGCATAACAAAAGAAAGAACTACCCATCCAAAACAAGCAGCAAAGACAACAAAGTCATTCGAAAAGATGATCCAACACTATCATAATTTGCAGCCCCGCTTCAGCGACCAATGATCCAGAGACACCAGTACTCCACCCTTTCAACACAACAGCCCAATTACCTATCAAACTGAAGGCTTGAACCACATCACTGCATGTCGTAATTGAGACATCCAAGGATCAAAGTTAACCGGGATGCCTTTGTCATTCTCACCTTCTTTTGGCTGCAGGTTGTATCATTGACAATCAGGGGAGTTTGCTCCCGAACTCCTAGGGCTCACCGTGTAGACACTGTTTTCCATAGCAAACAGAGCCTCTCTGCCATCAAGGTCCTTGCCAACGGTGATCTCCTGGTTAATCGGATAATTGAGTCCGAGAAACAGATAGTGTGAACCAAGGTTGTTTACCTGCCTCCAACTAAAAAATCCTGAAGGCCCCAACAAGCTGGTATCCTGCTCACAGACGTAACAACACTGTCCAGATACTCACGTATTTCATGGTGCTTGTATACAGTGGGGGTTTTGCAATATAACTTTTCCTGCTCATGTGTCAGAAAGATCATCAGTCTTTTGTCGTCGTCTGATCGAGCGAGGAACCAGTTGTGCTTCCCTATTTTTGGCAAAGGTGGTGTGATTACAAAGGGTAGTAACTGTAGGGACACTACATCATATCAAAAAAGATAGGCATTGTTAATGTAAGATCAGCATTGTTCAGAGTATGAGTAGGATAATGCAAGAAACATCATTGATATGTCCCTGTTGGAACTGGGAGGAAAATACAGGGAAATGTATACTGGGTTCGAAAATATAGAAGTGCCATGCATGGTTATACTCATGTTATCTCGCAATCGATTCTTCACAGGAAACTACCATGTCATGCACGTTATGGAATCATGTTCTGTCCTCACAAACGAATTCTTCAAGGTAACTAACAGACCATGCATTGTTATATACTCGTGTTCTGTGGGCAAATTTTTTGTGAGGATATTATTCTAGCCATTGATTGCTGAAGGGCGAGTATAGGTGCGTACACATGGTAAGCATTACAGGATTTCACTACTTCCAAATATAGAGTTCTCCATATGCACATTTACTTCCCTAATGTATGGTTAGATGAAACAAACTGTGTGGTGCATGTTTCTACATCATGAAAATGAGGAAACTTACATGGCCGTTGATACACACTCATATTTAGTAGTAGTATATAGATTACTGTAAAATAAAGAGAATATCCATATATTCCTAACCGTTTGATTATTCAGGGGTACAAATTGGTTGTAATGACATGATCACAATCGCATGAATTAACTCATTCCAAATATAGCTGATTTACGGTGTCTCTAATAAATTGCCATAGTTATACTCAAATTCTGCTCAAACAGGGATATGCCAATCTTCACAAAAAGTTCAAACAGTGTCATGGCGTCATCATTAAAATGAGACGAAAACAACTTACACGCGCCGTCCCAGCAATACGTTGTGCCATCTGCTTTGTCGATCGCGTAGATGATGCCATTGTGTTCAATAGCATCACAGAAGTGTGTATCAGATTTGACGATGATCCACTGCGAGCTGAGTTGTCTCCAGCCAAAGAAGGCACCGGTGAAAAGATAGGCGAGTCCGCGGTCGAACAAGGCAATTAGCTTGAAGTCTGCATAATTCGCACGTCGTGTGGGCAGTTGGCAGATTAGAATCTTCTGCAAAACAAGGCCCGTCCAACTGACGTGGTAATCTAGATGACTAGGACAGCGACGGTAAAACTCTATATAATCCAACGGAGGAAGGATAATCTCATGGGAGGTCTGGAAGTTCACGAGCACCAACTTATTACCGTCTTCTCTGAAGGTAGCAATCCAGTGGGAGTTCATGCCGACCCAGTACAAACCTGCCAAGAAGTTTCGGGCGATGGTGATCGGATCGAAGTCGAGGGAAATGATGTACGGCGATCCACTACATACCTGCAAAGAAGTTTCGGCTAATGGAGATCGGATTGAAGTCGAGGGGCATCACGTACGCCTCCGTATCATGGTGTGCCAATCTCGCAAGACCAGATAGCAGCAAGCAGGGTGTCTTGAAAATCATTGGCCTCCCTTCGATGATGGCCGTGTGCATGCCCCTCGAGCTTGCAGCCAGCCACAAGGCGCTCAACATATCCATACACGAACAACAGAGGTCAAGGACGTCACTGGGGAGATTGCTCCAATCGCGGCTCATATGGATCCTGCGCGGTTCGCGTTCGGCCATGGTGGAGTTTGGAAGGTGGGGTTTTGGGGGGGCTTGATTTACGGTGGAGAAGGTTGTCCGTGCTAGAGCAGCTAGCGAGGGAATAATGGTACTGGGGGAGGTGAGCAAGGCGAGGGTATGCGGGGGCACAGTGAGATAATGAAGAGTGACCTCAGGATCTCCGACGAGACGAGGATGGAGATGGAGTGGTGCTAGGGGAGAGGGAGACGAGGCGAGGCATGCTATATAGCGGCGGTGACAGTGAATGCACAATGCACAAGGTGAGGCTGACTTTGGTAACCCGGACACGCCGCCTGGACAGGTGTCACCTCGGGCGCAGGGTCTTGTCACTTCACTGTGAGGACCAGATGAATAATAGTATTTTGACCATCAAGTGTACCAAAGTTTTACTACTACTAGTAGTAGGAGTAGTAGGAACATAAGTAGTAATCTCGTGCTAGCATGCCTATGGGTTCACTTCATCCTCCAGGTATCATCCATATTACGAGCAGAACCAAATTCTCGTTCGCATAGGTCCCACCCGTCAGGAGGGGTGCAGAAATAGAAAGGAATCATAAAATGTCTCGCCACGGTGATTTGAAACAGTGACCTCAACTAGCCAGTGGCAGATGTAGCGCTAGAATGATGGGCACGTACAGGGACAGGCCCCACTCCTCAGCCTATATGTGTAGCCTTTTCGTTTAGTCTACCTAGCCGTCTAATCAACTACCTGCAGGCCACTTCTACCATTTACTTCTCCATCAGGAACCGATTTTCCTCGGCTTCTTCACAACTCCTTGATCTTCATTTGCATCCAAACCACACTGCATTCACATTTTTCAACCTCTTCACATCCTCCTGGAGTAATTCCGAAGCCCTTATAAATAATCATCTTCTTCCGTTAGACTAGCCATCTAATCCTAATTCTCCAAACCATAGCCCTCCGGTCCAGCGGTTCCAAATGGCGAAAGTGATCGAGATGCAGGTTTTTAGCGTCCAACATGTCCTCGTCGAAGGCTCGTTGAGCATAGTTGCCACTGTCACCGACCACCCAAGGATTGTTCGGAAGTGGATCAACAATGTATCCAACTCCCTCCAAAAGGTGGAGATGAATTTCATCGGTCTCGACGCAGAGTACACGGAGCGTGCCACTTGGAAGATCCAACGCACTGCCGTCCTTCAGCAGTGCCTCGAAGACGATATTTTGGTGTACCACAGCATACACGCGCCCTCCATACCAGGTGAGCTTCACGATTTCTTGTCTCGGGAGTACATATACTTCTATGGGGCAGCCATCGCAGGGGACAAACAGAAGTTGGAGCCGTACAACCTTGATTTGAATAGCCTCGCTGACCTACAAACCAGAATAAAAATTCATGTAGAAGATTGTGATAAACCGACACCATCCCTATTCGACGTAGCACATTTTTTGCTAGGAACAAATCTTCAGAAGGGTGATGAGACGGTGGCATTAAGGTCATCTGAATGGGAGAATTATCCCTTGACGTACGAGCAGATAAAATATGCTGCCCTCGATGCCCGTGTGAGTTTTGAGATAGCTGCAAGGTCCAGAGAGCTTGTTGCGAAGCCGTCTCCCACAGAAAATAAGAAGAAGAAGAAGAAGAAGATGCTACACTAGCAGCAGGGCATTATGGATGGATGAACTATTTACTCTCTTGTAAAAAAATATTCCCACTCTATTTATATTGATATAGATGGACTATTTCGATGGTATGCATGTCTTCGGAGCAAGTAGTAGCGTGGGTCCGCTTGACTATAAGGAACTATTTATCCACCTAGCTTTCTCTACTACTCCTTCTAGTGATCGGTATGCAATGCATGTGTCCGTAGACATGACAGCTTGTCCATGGAAGTTCAACTACGGCGACCATCACGTTTCATCCACTACCACTCACGATTCCCACGACGCCGCTCCAACCCACGGCACCACGTCCCCCGAAATGCGCCTCACCCCTCCCGGCAGCACCGCCCCTCTTCCTTTGTGTGCATGACATGTGGGCCACCTTAAATGTGGCGAGCATCAAGTTTCTACTATAGCCACACGTGATTCCCACGACGCCGCATGAACCCATGACACCACACGTCCCACACCATCGAATTTTCATCCAGCGGCTGTGACACATTTCGTCCCGGGCATCAATCCTCAGCTGGAGTACTTCTGTACTACAGGTAGTACCCGCCGGTGTGGCCATCTACGCCTCGTAACGCCCCGACGCCCAGCTGTAGCACCCTCGCCACGGCCACGCCACCACCGGCCGGTTCATCTCGAACTAGTGATTCGCGAACCACACCACCACCATGAGAATGACATGTGGGCCAGCCGCATTTAAGGTCCGCATGTCATTGACTCCTAGGCCGGGCACTAAGCCACTGAAGTTCGGTCCCGTGGGCCTCGAGAGGGAAATGTAACTCCTGCGGCAGGCCTTGTGGTGCTCCGCAGTACGACCTCGTGCCAAACCCGGAATTTGTTTCTTACTACTACCAACTACGTACTAGTAAGGTACACGTACATTGCACGCATTTGATTCTGGTGGTTTGTGCATTATGCTTCTACATGTGGAGTCTTCTAGATTCTACATGTGGCAGAATCTGGTGGAATGTACAGATGATATCCAACGGCTAGTAGTGCTCTGATTTGCCATCTTTGTACCGTCGGATTGGCTTCATCCAACGACCAACTTTCAAAGTTATTCACACACTATATAGGGGGTATAGATATAGATGTGCCGGCCCCTTGCAATGTCGGATTGGCTTCATCCAACGACCAACTTTCAAAGTTATTCACACACTATATAGGTGGTATAGATATAGATGTGCCGGCCCCTTGCACTGGATCCAAAGTATATCTGTTTAGTGAAGTGAACTCTAAACACATTATCTATTTAGTTTTCTCTAACCTTTCGTAGCCATGCAACCAAACCACATAGGCTTCATGGGTGCCCCCCACATCATATTATTCATACTACGTTAACAGAAAAAAAGATAAATCACCCAAAACAATATCTTCCCGTTTTTTGTTCCTACGATGTTGTGCCGTGCATGTACCTACTAGTTGTATAGTGGTAGTACTAGTTGTATAGTGGTACTAGTAGGAGTAGAGTAGTACGGAATGCTCCTACTCTATCAACGAGCCCCATCTGACACCAAATTTCTTGGCTTCCGTGCTACAGCTAGATCTCCCCCTCGTTTCTATTTTCCAACCCGGCGGCGGGCGGGGTGCGGTTTGCCAATAGTCGGTTTGCTCAACGGCGATCCCATATGAAAGTGAAAATGCTAGGCAACACGCCTTCCCTAAGCTATGTGTCATGCATGACGGGCCGTGGAGTACTCCCGATTCCCGGGCGTGTGTGTGTGTGGGGGGGGGGGGGGGGGAGTGCGACGTGAACGCGACAGGCCTTTACCTTTCACTAGCAATGTGCCCGTGCGTTGCGACGGATCCAAAGTAGTAGAATAGTAGTACTTGTTCACAAACTTGAAAGAAATCACTCTAGTTTGGATATACTCCTAATATATTACTCCCTCCGTTCCTAAATATTTGACTTTTTAGAGATTTCGAACGGACTATCACATACAGATTATATAGAAATATTTTGAAGTGTAGATTCACTCATATTGCTCCATATGTAGTCACTTATTGAAATCTCTAGAAAGACAAATATTCAGGAACAGATGGAGTAATTTTCACTCAAAATAAATTTCTCAGGCTATTTTGAAGAGGTGAGGGAGGGATGTGGTTGCTTTCAAGATAATAAGGGGTTTTATGCAAATTGGAGCAGAGAAGTGGGCTATTGTTGCAAAAATACCACAACTTACCTCACAACCGTTAGACGCGGATGTAATGGTCAGAAACGACGGATGACAGACACACCACCATCACCAACAAAGTCTTTTATAGGAGTATATATATTTCTCGGGCTGTTTTGATGGGGGGAGGGAGGGATGTAGTTGCTTTCAAGATAATAATGGGTTTTCTACAAATTGGAGCAGAGAAGTGGGCTATTTTTGCAAAAATGCCACAACTTACCTCACAGCCGTTAGATGCAGATCTAATGGTCAGAAACGACGGATGGAAGACACACCACCATCACCTACTTAGTCTTTTATAGGAGTATATATGTATTTCTTAGGCTGTTTTGATGAGGTGAGGGAGGGATGTGGTTGCTTTCAAGATAATAAGTTTTTTTTACAAATTGGAGCAGAGAAGTGGGCTATTATTGCAAAAATGCCACGACTTACCTCACAGCCGTTAGATGCAGATCTTATGGTCAAAAACGACGGATGGCCGAAACACCACCATCACCTGCTGAGTCTTTTATAGGAGTATATATATATTTCTCAGGCTGTTTTGATGAGGTGAGGGAGGGATGTGGTTGCTTTCAAGATAATAAGGGGTTTTCTGCAAATTGGAGCAAAAAAGCGGGCTATTGTTGCAAAAATGCCACACCTTACATCACGACCGTTAGATGGAGATCTAATGGTCAGAAACGACGCATGGCAAACAAACCAGCATCACCTACTAAGTCTTTTATAGGAGTATATATATATTTCTCAGGCTGTTTTGATGAGGTGAGGGAGGGATGTGGTTGCTTTCAAGATAATAAGGGGTTTTCTGCAAATTGGAGCAGAGAAGTG
>LR738710.1:430042456-430064272 GCA_902687465.1 Secale cereale | reverse complement strand
AGCCCTGCAGCTTTTCCCGTTGCATCCACCACCATGCCGTCGTGCTGCTGGATCTCCATCAACCTCTCCTCCCCCCTTGCTGGATCAAGAAGGAGGAGACGTCGCTGCACCGTACATGTGTTGAACGCGGAGGTGCCGTCCGTTCGGCGCTGGGATCATCGGTGATAGGGATCACGACGAGTACGACTCCATCATCCACGTTCTCTTGAACGCTTCCGCTCGCAATCTACAAATGGTATGTAGATGCACTCTTTTATGCTCGTTGATAGATGACTCCTTATATTGATCTTGGTGAAGCGTAGGATTTTTTTTGAATTACGCTACATTCCCCAACACCACCTCCCCTAGAAACAAGTAGACTGCTCATCCACCACTGTACCACAGCCCATTCAGTGCCGGCCTTGTCCACGGCGCCGGATCTGCTTCGCTGGTACTCTCGTCAACCGCAGCGCATCTGCAACGGCTCATTCGTACTCCCCACCGGAGACGCTTCGTCCACACCCATGGAGCCGCCCCACCGACGACCCGGTCGACGGCCTCTAATCCTCTTCGCCGACACCTTCCTCAACCCTACCGGAGCCGCTTCGCCGACACCATCGTCAACCCCACCGGAGTAGCGTCACCTATACCATTTTCAACCCTGCCGGGGCCGCTTTGCCAACTCACAAGTCCACGGCTTCAGATCCGCTTCCTCGAACCCTCATCCAACCTACCGGAGCAGCTTCTGACGCCCCGTCCACGGCCATAGATCCACATCGTCGACACCATCCTTAACCCAACCACCAGAGCAGCTTCACCTACGCCCTCGTCCACGTCCATAGATCCGCTTCGCCCACACCGTAGTCCACCCTACTAGAACCGCTCCACAAACACCCTACTCGACGGTTCTAGATCACCTTACTGGACCCCGACAACCAGCGCAGCGTCATCACCCTTGATGTTTCTAACCTGATTCCCACCATCTGGCAAGATGCCAAGCACCCGCCACGACCTAGGTACTTGTCACCTTTAAACCCGTCCAGTATCACCTGCCCGATGTACTTCAAATATACTAACAGGTCGTTGTTACCTGTTATGCAGCTGGCAAAAACTACAAGGACGATGTTTCCTCTGGATCTAACTGCTTGTCCAACCAAGATCTTGGACCGAGGCATTGCTATGATCCTGTAAGCGTGTCTCTCTCTCTTGTATTGTTCTATGCCTGCCAGCGTGCTTTGCTAGGATTTTCGACCAGTAATCCCATTGTGCAGGCAATGATTTCTACTACTAGCTGCTGAATTAGATAAGTAGATGTCATACATGATACTACCTCGTACCTCCGTTCTTAAATATAAGTCTTTCTAGATATTCCACTCTAGGCTACATACAGAGCAAAATGAGTGAATCTACACTTGAAAATGTATCTATATACATCTGTATGTGGTCCATACTGGAATCTCTACATAGAAATATATTTAGGAACAGAGGCACTACATTACACAAAATCGTAGGTGGCATGTAGGAATTCCAGTACACTACATTAGGCTCCCTTAGAGTGCATGTTAGTCCAGCACACAGAGTCATGGCTAGTTTATGCTACGCACACAATCATTAATTGGTGGTTTAAATATGCGCAAGGGATATGCAATGTATTATCATGTAGACATGTATGAAATTAGCCGGGTCAACTTGCAGATAGGGTTACACAATGAAAAATACAATATGTATGTGGCAATTTCATGCAACATCGCAAAAAGAGGAGAGCCAGCGATGAGCCTATACAGTGTGCTATGGTACGTCACTCCTCCATTGCAATCATTGTGACATGTTATTTGTATGTCAGTTCTATTGGCCAAGTTTCTTACGGACGGTTATTACGAGTTATCCTAAGAAAATAAGCACCTGTGAATATAAGCTCCATGTAATAAGCCAACCAGTTCTTTTCATTGCGTTTTCAGCTTATCTTTGGTATGATCAGTGAAAACTCTAGATTGCATTATATTTTTTCATTTTGCTGATCATATGAAAATTAATTTGACTTGCAAACATCACAAATTGAACCTAGTGCAGTAATGTAATGCCCCAGATGTAACACTTTCCCAATATGGCAATATATAAACTTTGGCTTCGTCAATTCCTTTTAGGGCTCTTCTTTCATTTCGGGTTTCTTTGTTTTCTCGTGTGCGTGTGTGCATTTCATCCATGTCATGTTGTCATGTGCATTGCATTGCATTTGTGTTGTCACTTGCATCCGGTCCCACTCGTCTCTTCCCGTTGTCCATTTCGAGATCTGACGCTCTCACGCGTGCCCGTGGCATCCCCGAGTCCTTCTTTCGTGTGTGGCCGTGTAACGTTCCCGGAATGACGTGAGACTTGTCGTGCGATGCTGTTTTGGTACGTGTAGGCCGCATGTCAAGTTTCGTCGCGTTTGGAGTTCGTTTGGTACTCCAACGGTTAACCTAGTGGGCTAAAAGAACCTCTTCTTTGAGACCCAAGACCCCCTCCAAAACAGCCCACTAACCCATCACAACCGTTCCCATCATCTCGGTCATCGAATTGTGATCGCGCGGCCGAAAAACGCTCCCCATTTGGAGTCTCCTAGCTCCTTGTGCCTATAAAAACGTCCACACCCCCCATTTTCGCGTCCAAACCCTAGTCCCACCTCCTCCACCGCCTCCGGACACGTCCGGACGGACCGGACGCGTCCGCCCGCCGTCGCCCGACCTATCGGACGCCGCCACGTGGTAGTCGTCCCCGCCGCCGTTCCCCACCGCTCCGGCCCGATTCGGGCCCCCGCGGCCCGCATCGTCTCTGCCGCCGCGGCGCGCCTCTTTCCCGCCGCCTCCGGTGACCGCCCGCCGCCGCGCCTCCACGGAAGCTCCGCCGCCGGCTCGATCTACCCCACCGTCGTTCATCTCCGCCGCCAGCCGCCGTCCTTCGGGCCTCGCCGCCCTCGGGAGCTCCGGACGCGCCGCCCCGGGCCCCGTCCTCCGCCGCCGCGCCCCGCCGTTCAGGCCGGCCCCGCCGCCCCTGCCGGCTACCGCGTCTCCCTTGCCGCCGAGAGACCGAGCAACCGGGCCTCCCGATCCCGACCCCGATCGGATCCGCAGCCGGGCCGAACCCTAGCGGGTCGGACCCGCTTCGCCCGCACCGCTTCGCCCATTGACCCGATCCGCCCCGTGGACCCGATCCGCGAGGTAGTTTCTGTTTTTTTTCTCTAAGTCCCTAGAATTGCTTATTTTTGTTGCATGTTCATTAAGATGTATCTTTTATTGTGCTTGTCCAAATTGTGCATATGATATGTAAAAATGACCGTGATGATGTGCTCTACGTTTTGTTCCATTGTGTCATGCTTGTTTGAGTTCATCTAGAGGTCTTAATCTTTGTGACAAGAGTGCTACTTGATATAAACTGCTGCTACTTGTTATTTTCATGCCATGTTTGAGATGTGATAACTTGGTGCATGTTTATCCAAATGAAGCAAATGAGATGTCAAAATGTTTATCATGAGATGCTTTACATGATGGTTGCTGTAGCATGCATGTTAGGGTTCATTTTGCCATGTTAATCTCTGTTGCAAAAGTGCATGTGGCTGTTAAGTTTTGTAACATGTTATGAGATCCTGATTTGAAGAGCTCGTTGATATTGATGTGTTTGTCCCCTTGTCACATGCCAATATGTTTTAGAATCTCCATCATGTGGTCTTTGCTGTGGTGCAAACCATTTTCCATGATATGCCTTGAGGTGACTTAAACATGCTTGCAAACATGACATGCCAACTTAACTGTTTTATACTTAATGAAATTTCTACTAAGTCTGGAATCTGTCATATCGTGATGCTATGTTTGCTTGATGCCCTAGGCAAATCCATGTTAGTTTTGGGGTGGCCATTGATCTTTCCTTGTTGTACATGTTGTTGGATATCCATCCATGTCCTCACTTGCTCATTTGGGTTGCTGTAGCTTATTTATTTCTTGCTCCCAAGTTGCGATAAAATATTACTGTCAGGTTTTTAACGTCACGATCAAAATGTTGTAGCTTGTTGCTATTGATCCATGCCTCCTATGGAGTTGCTCCAATGGAGTTGTTTGCTGTAGGATATGTCTACTTCATGTCCATGCGTCTTGTCACCATGTTTGAGTGCTGTAGAATATATATTTCTTGCTCCAAAGTTGCTATGCGGCTGTTAATTTCAGCTTTGCCTTGTATCTTGTTTTGCTCGTATCTTTTAGCCCGTTGCTCCGTTTTGAGCGGGCCCTATATACAACTTGTGTGATTTTGCATGTAGAATCATAATATCTTGTTGTTAACATGTTTGGAGTGTGTTTGCTTGATTTTTGTGTGCATATTGCACCGTTGCCATGTTTGACTTGTTTTGCTCATATCTTCTAGACCGTAGCTTCGATTTAAACAAACTTTATATGAAACTTGACTAGAATTTCATGTAGATCATCATGGTGCATGTTAACTTGCTGTTTAACAACTTTAACTTAAGGTTTGTTCAGATCTGGACCAATTTCAACATATGCATATGAGGACTTACCGGATTCGCCATATGTGGATTCCGGCCTCATTTAAACTTGTTGTCTTGTGTTGTTCTTGTGTGCTTCATCCCTTGACATTTATTGCATCATGAGTGCATCATATGTGCATCATGTTGATTGTGCATTGCACCTTGTTTGATGTCGTGCCTCGTTGTGTTCTTGTGTTGAGTAGAGCCGGAAGCTGAGACCGAGAACGAGAACGAGGTTACTACCGAGGTTGACAACGAGGAGCCGTCTTACGATCCCATCGACGACTCGACAGGCAAGATGACCTGACCCAGATATCATTACTATCTTTGCCTATTTCTAGATGTCTTGCTCTTTAGCTCATTTCCTCGATGCCCATGTTTGTTTGTCAGCCTCCTATTGTAACCATGAATCTGTCTAACCACCCAACCTAGCAAACCTTTGTTTGGCTACGTAAGCTTCGCTCAGCCCCTCTTATAGCATTGCTAGTTGCAGGAGAAGATTTGAAGATTCTTGCTTCATGTTGAAGTTATGGTTGGGATATCACACTATATAAACTCTTAAACTAAATCATCTATATATTGGTAATGGGTGGAAGGCTATGCCTCTTGCTTGGTGATTTGTTCCACTCATGCCACCCTAGGAACCGTATAAACCGGTGTTATGTTCCTTGATTTTGCGTTCCTCACACGGTTGGGGTTATGGGACCCCCTCGATAAACCGCTTAGCGCTAAGGCTTTTCCAGCAAGTCCCAACATTGGTACTACATTTGCCTAAACAACTAAAACTTGCATAGGGAGTTATAAACCCTCTTATTAATCAACAACCCGGGCCAGTGCTCCACATGAGTGTTGGTCCAAACTGGGAAACCTGCGGGGCCACCTTGGGGAAACCCGAGGGCTGGTAAAAACCCATAGCTTGTCCCATCCGGTCGTGGCCTGAGACGAGATACACGTGGCTACTATCAGGGTGTCGGCACGCCGGGAGGATTTGCTGGATTAGTCTTACCTTAGTCGGAGTATCTTGAGCACGGGATTCCGAGAATACTCGGGCCTTCCCACCTTGGAGTTGCGACCCCGCGGATCGTGCGCTTGTAATGGGCTAAGTTGGGACACCCCTGCTGGGTATTGAACTTTCGAAAGCCGTGCTCGCGGTTATGTGGCAGATGGGAATTTGTTAATATCCGGTTGTAGAAAACTTGACACCATGTTCAGAACACACTACAAGCGTGAGTAACCGTGACGGACATTTTTCGAAAGGGGTTCGGGAAGTGAACATGGTGGGGTTATGATTGACGTGCTTAGATAGGATCACTTCGTGATCACTTTGACGCTCGTGGCACTTCTCTTCTCGCTCTAAACATGTAAGCTAGTGCTAGTGCAGCTGCAACCTTTATCTTTCTTCAGCCTTGTTCCACACCCAAGGCTTAGATAGTTTTGCTACCCGGGAACGGGATTGCTGAGTCCTCCGTGGCTCACAGATTCTACACAACACCAGATGCAGGTACCATGGTGAACTACTCAGGTGACGGCACGGAGCTATACTGGGAGTTTGATGAAGAACGTAGTCGATACTATGTGCACTATCCCGATGATCAGTAGTGGTTTCTACTAGGGGTGATTCGGACCTTGTGGCTTTATGTATTTGGTATCTTTCATTTGGATCTTCGCCCGTAGTCGGATTGTGATGTTATTTGGATGATGTTTTGCTTATGTAATGTATTGTGTGACGTGGCGAGTGTAAGTCAACTATCCTTTTGTAATTTCATCCCTATTTTTACATGAGTCGTGCAAAGATACCAAACTTGAGATCATTCTAGAATGGGCTTATACCTTTAAGTCGTGCCTCGACACGTAGGAGGTATAATCCCATCCTAGGCATTACAAGTAATTACTATGATAGGAAAATAGACCATCACTATTTGCTCAAAATGCAAATACAAAGATACCATCTACTTGGCACAATCTACTTTGGTCAATGTTTTCCATAGAGATCCCATTGCCTAATTTAAACAAAAACACATGACCATCACTGTTTGCTTTGATTACTTGTTGTTCTTGACCTAACACTCTAACAGACCTTGTCAATGATTTAAAAACTAAGGGCTGCTGTAGTGGGGCCTTTTCTAACTCATAGGTGACATAAATGTTTGGCTGTACACTAAAGTAGGCTCTCCAAGAGTACCTGGAGATCCAGTTCGAAGGTATGCCTAGTTTTTACATAGTGCATACATAGTAAATGCTAATTTCATTGTATGCAAGTGCAAGAGATGCAACATGTTCCATTATGTGGTGTTGTTTTGTTATAATCTCATCCTTTTGTGTTCACAGACTGGAAAGTATTCATATTTATCTTCCAAGAAGACGAGTAACTAGTTTGTGTCTCCTTGTAGAGGGGGTGAAATGAAGATAAGATTGAGGATTTCCAAGTACAAGATGTTAGGAAGGAGCCTTGCAAGAGAAGTAGGAGCTGCGTTGAGCCTCTTCAACCTGTTAAGGTAAGTCAATGTATCCAACTCAACAGTTCAATTCCTTGTTTGTTTCAGGCATAGTTAATTTGCTCTTTTCAATTGCTTTATTTGTCCTCAGTTAATGAGATGACCAAAGAATGATGCCTGATGTTGGGTACTTGTATAACTATTAGTTGACATAATTAAAGGCCTTACCATTTAAATACTCTGCAGAAGTGTGCCTAAAGCTTTGAATTCTATTGACCAACTATTATTGAATGAGGCTCACAATCTAGTTTATACTAGGCTAATGATTGCATAGTTTTGCTTGATGTAGTATGTTTGAATGAAATCCTCTGCTGTTCATTATGCTCCCTAAGACTTTAATTAAGCTATAGAATGGCCAACTGCTTGCTTACTTCTACGCAACGTGTTGTAGAAATTTGTAACTTGTCTGTGTTTTGGATTGGGCCCCAACATCACGCTCCTCTAGTGAGCTAAGAGAGATTTATGTATGCAGGCTGCACATACTACCTTTTTTATATTTTTTAAAATATCACCTGCTTATGCTTCATGATGTGTAACATTATTGTTAGTCCTGTTTGGCCATGTACTCCCTCCGTTCCTAAATATAAGTCTTTTTAAACATTTCAAATGGACTATAACATACATATGTATGTAGACATATTTTAGAGCGTAGATTCACTCATTTTGCTCCGTATGTAGTCACTTGTTGAAATCTCTAGAAAGACTTATATTTAGGAATGGATGGAGTACAAAATAGTCTGTCTTGCTCGCTTCACTATTGTAACTATATTTTTGCCTAGTCATGTGTACTTACAGAAACATTTCAGGATGAAGTGAAATCAACACAAAGATCTGCGAGCAGTGCGGCATGGCCGTTACCAAATGATTATGGACTGGAATTGGAATGTGCTGATGTTGTCGAGCATCAACTAGAGGTGGCAAGACAACGTGTACATGATTCTGAACGTACAATCAACAAGTTGAGACTGAACATGCAGGTATTAGATGCAGGAGTCAAAAAATGAAACAAGACACTGAGGTAACAATGAAGGAATTGGAGATTTTGCAGACTGAAATTTGTGCTATCTAAATCCGGCCAATCCTATTTTCTGAAGAGATTATAGTTCAAATGGTAAGTTATGTTGATGCGCATCCATGATGTATGAGTTGTATTTGCCCAGTGTATGTAATTTGCTCTTTGTGTATGCTTTATTATCACTGGTCCTGAACCATAATGCCCAATGGGTATAATCGGCTGTAATTTCTTTATTGTATAGTATAGTATTATTCTATGTTTCTATGCCTTAGTCTGTTTATTGTATAGTGTATGATTTTTAGAGGTGATAGTATAGAGTAGGATAATTCTCTGAATATGCTATATCGTTGAAACGGGGGCCAACTCCCCGAAACGTTGTAGTGACCATGACCCTCCATAGGCCGTATGATCCATGGGCCATCTATGGGATGGACGACCCATGGCCTTCTATGGCCGTTGGATTCATGGGCCTTTTATGGGCTCTCGGATCCGTGGGCCTTCTATCGGCTGTCGGATCCATGGGCCTTCTGTGGGCCAGCGGATCCATGGGCCGTCGGATCAATTGTCCTTCTATGGGCCGTCGGGTCAATGGGCCTTCTAAATCCCGTACGATCCATGGGCCGTCTACTGGCCGTCTCATCTATGGGCCTTGTACGGCCGTATAAGGGGCCGTAAACGGGCTAGAATGGAAATCGTACGTTTTATGGGCGGACCATAACGGGCCATTAATAGGCCGTATTTGATGATGCTATGAAAATGGCCGACCACAAACGGGCCGACTGTAACCACGGGATGAATTTGGCCCACAAGCAAAAAATGACAGTAATGGGCCGAAAGTAAACAAATGTTGGAAATGAGCCCAAGAATAAATGGGCCCTGAGAAGGCTGAAAGATAACATGGGCTGGAAACGGCCCAACAAAATAATGGGCCATTAATGGGTATAAAGTGATACACTATTCATTATGGGCCAGTTTTACCACGGGCTGTTAATGGGCGACTGTTACTAAGGGCCTCATATGGGCCAAAAGACGTCATGGGCCATACATGGGCCGGAAGTTAAAACGGGCTGGAATTATATTGGACGGCCCACATGACGCTACTGGGCCAAATTCGGATAGGCCGTAAACGGGCCCTGGTTTAGCGGGCTTTAAATGGGATATACGCGAACATGCCGTTAATAGGCTTGCCGTGGGCCGGCCCGCCACCTTTTGACCAAGTCAAATGGGCCGGCCTTTTCATAGGAATGGGCCTTTGTTGGGCCGTGCCACATGTCAATGTATCATAGGCGCTTTGGGTCCAATGAGTAGATGACGCTACTGGGCCTAATTCGGATAGACCGTAAACGGGCCCTGGGTTAGCGGGCTGTAAATGGGCTATATGCAAACAGGCCGTTAATAGGCTTGTCGTGGGCCAGCCCACCATATTTTGACCAAGTCAAACGGGCCGGCCTTTTCACAGGAATGGGCCTCTGTTGGGCCGTGCCACGTGTCGACGTATCATAGGCGCTATGGGTCCAATGAGTGGATGACATATGTTCCAACGGCGAGCCGACACGTGTTCCCTGCAGCCAATGATGATTTTACACGTGGAAAATCCCCATTGGTCGGGGCTGTTAACAGGTTATCGGATCCAAAACCAGACCCGATAGCTTAACGACGTTTCGTTACGGTGGATGCCACGTGTTGGTCACCCTTGACGAAAGCACTTCTGTGACGCGCGATTTATCGTCATGGAAGTGAACACTTCCGTGATGATAATTCAGGTAATGTCAGGGAACACTTGGTTCCTGAGTACATGTAGAGGGATAAACTCAAGCAATATGATATAAACCTTATCTTTTTTATCCTCGATGCCAACAATACTATGCGTGCCTTGCTGCCCCTGCTGTCACTGGGAAAGGACACCGCAATATTGAACTCAAAGCCAAGCACTTCTCCCATTGCAAGAACTATAGATCTAGTAGGCCAAACCAAACCAATAATTCGAAGAGACTTGCAAGGATATTATAATCATAAATAAAAGATTTCAGAAAAGAATCCAATATTGTTCATAGATAATCTTGCATAAACCCACAATTCATCGGATCTCGACAAACACACGGCAAAAAGGTTACATCGAATAGATCTCCTCGAAGATCGAGGAGAACTTTGTATTGAGATCCAAAGAGAGAGAAGAAGCCATCTAGTTAATAACTATGGACCCGAAGGTCTGTGGTAAACTACTCACAACTCATCGGAGGGGCTATGGTGTTGATGTAGAAGCCCTCCGTGATCGATGCCCCCTCCAGCGGAGCTCCGGAACAGGCCCCAAGATGGGATCTCACAGGTACATTAGGGTTTGGTGGTGCTCCTCTATGTTTTCAGGGTATGAGGGTATATATAGGGTGAAGAGGCACGCCAGGGGAGCTAGAGGGGGCCCACGAGGGTTGGGGCGCGCCCCTGCCCTCTTGGCCGCCTCTCTCGTTTGCTCACGTGTACTCCAAGTCTTCTGTGTTGATATCATTCTAAAAATAACTCTCCCAAAGGTTTCATTCCGTTTGGACTCCGTTTGATATTCCTTTTCTGTGAAACACTGAAATAGGCAAAAAAACAGGAATTTGCACTGGGCCTTGGGTTAGTAGGTTAGTCCCAAAAATAATATAGAAGTGTATAATAAAGCCCATTAAACATCCAAAACATAATATATAATAGCATCTAACAATAAAAAATTATAGATATGTTGGAGACGTATCAGTGACTCCTCGAATGGGCTATCACATGCCAGCGGGACGTCTGACCCCGCCACTCCCCCTTCAACTCAAGAGGGGTTGGGGGAGGCAATGTCTACTACGGCTCCCCTAGTGGACACGACAACGACCGAAGTGCCGATCATCATGGCCGAGGTTGAGACCTAAGTCCAATAGGGCCAAGGGGATGGGGTTGCTGAGGTCATCAAGAGGGATTGGGCCAGACATCAGCCTAGTCGAATTAGACTTTGACGACAACACCATAGCCGGAGACCCTTGTGCCCGGAACTTTGGTGTTGGGCTCTAAGGTTGTGCCACCACGCCTCCTGCCCCAAGGTAGGCTACTGTGGGTAGGACCGTAGATATGGAGGTAGCCCTAATGGGCTCCTCCCTCATAGAAGAGCACTATGTGCTATTCGGCGCATCACTGCAATGCTTCCGGCCCGCGGAGTCCTGAATGCATGAGGTCTTCAAGGGCCTTGTTACGAGCTTCGAGGTATTCTTTTGCACTTATATTAAGAATAACCTCCTTGCTTATATTTATTTCCAAATCCATTCTGTCTGCGGACGTTTCCTTAGATGACAACATAGTATTTAGACAACATAGTCAGTGTCATGAGGACATCTTTGCCACAGTTGCACCCATTGTGACTTCTACATCAGTTATTACATCTAGACCTATGACTAGAGCATGCACGAGATAGATAGATGAACAGGTACTATCGCTCCTTTGTACATATGATTTAACTAACGAGAATATGGTATTACACTCATGTTCCGATTTACTTGTACTCAGGAACGAAGGTGTTGAAGAGATGACGAGGCAAAGCTGCATGCAGATGGAAGATGGATAAAAATATGCACGTTGATTCCACAAGCAAAAGCACTATTGACATGCGAGATGCTACCTAGCCACCTACGTGGAGCTCAAGTGCAAAAAGGGGAGAAGGCGTATTAGGCCTCTTGGACAAGAGAAGGCCACATCCGCATGCAGCCCAAATTGGTAATAATATCTTCTAACCCGCCAATTCTAGCGGAATCATGTCATATTCTTTCATCAATTATGGCTTCTTTCTCTTTTAGGGTTTTGGTTGAAACTACTCCAAAATTTCCTCCTAATAAAACCACTAAGTTTATCTATGTTGCTAAAAATAAGGGTGAATCATCTAGTAAAGGAAACGGAGTTCTTAAAATGATAGGTATTTGCCCTAGCTTTTTCAATATTATTAAGGAACCAATCCCTACGAATGAAATTCCTAATTTTCTAGCTAGGGGTATGATCATAAACAAGCCTAATGAAATTCCTAGGGATCATGGATGTATAATTTAGGTAGCAAAGATGACAATACCTAGTTCTTTGCAATATGCCTAGCTAGGGGCTTTAAATAATAGCGCTTGTTGGGAGGCAACCCAATTTTATTTTTATTTTTTTACCTTTTTGCTTCTGTTTTGAAATAAATAGATCTTGTAGCCTCTGGTTAGATGTGTTTTTATGATTTTAGTTAGTGTTTGTGCCAAGTAAGACCTTTGGAATGATTTGGAAGATTGATGATTTCATTCTATGAGAAAACCGAAACTTTTGCGCCCAGTACAGAAAATTCTAAAATTCATTGGAGCATGATAATTTTCGGCAATTTTTACACAAGATTGATATACAAATTTCCCACATTTTCCCAATTGTTCATAATTTTTAGAGTTGAATAAGTATACGAAATTTCGACATTGCTACAAATTGTTCTGTTTTTCACAGATTCTGTTTTCATTATGTTGTTTGCTTATTTTGATGAATCTGTAGGTAGTACCGGGGGTATGAGCCATGGTGAAGTTGTAATACAGTAGATATAACACCAATATAAATATATAATGATTTCACAACAGTACCAAAAGTTTTGATTTCCTTTATTATACTGACGGATCTCACGAGTTTTCTATCAAGTTTTGTGTTGTGAACTTTTCAAGTTCTGAGTGAAGATTTGATGGACTACGAAATAAGGAGTAACAAGAGTCTAACCTTGGGGATTCCCAAGGCACCCCAAGGTAATATTTAAGGACAACAAAGCATCCAAGCTTTCTTTAGCCATGTTATTTTGAGAAGACATGATTACTTTATTAGTATGCTTGAAGTATTATTGTTCTTATGTCAATATTAAACTTTTGTAATGAATCTTATGGATCCGAAAATTCATGCCACAATAAAAAAATTACATTGATAAATATGTTAGGTAGCATTCCACATCAAAAATTATGTTTATATCATTTACCTACTCGAGGACGAGAAGGAATTAAACTTGGGGATGCTTGATACGTCTCCAGCGTATCTACAACTTTTGATTGTTCCATGCTATTATGTTATCTACTTCGGATGTTTTATATGCATTAATATGCTATTTTATATCATTTTTGGGACTAACCTATCAACCTAGTGCCCAGTGCCGGTTTTCTATTTTTTCCCTCATTTTTTGTCTTTTATAGAAAATCAATACCAAACAGAGTCCAAATGGAACGATTTTTTTGAGGACTTTTCTTGGACTAGAAGACAACAACGAAGGTTCGCGAAGAGGCCGAAAGAGCCACGAGGCAGCCACAAGCCGCCAGGGCGTGCCCTAGGGGGGCGCCCCTACAGCTTGTGGGCCCCTCGTAGCTCCCTTACCCCTAATCTCGGCTCTATAAATATCCCCCCTACGTAAGAGGGCGCACCAAAAATACGTTTCCCCCGCCGCAAGTTTCTGTCTTCGTGAGATCCCATCTTGGGACCTTCTCCTGTACGCCGCCAAAGGGCGATTCGATCACGGAGGGAATCTACATCAACCTTGTTGCCCTACCGATGATGTCTGAGTAGTTTACCACAAACCTACGGGTCGATAACTAGTAGCTAGATGGATACTTATCTCTCTTTGATCTTCAATACATTGTCCTCCTCGATGTTCTTGGAGATCTATTTGATGTAATCTTCTTTTGTGGTGTGTTTGTTGAGATCCGATGACTTGTGGATTTATGATCAGATTATCTATGAAAATTATTTGAGTCTTCTCTGAACTCTTTTATGCATGATTAAGATAGCTTTGTATTTCTCTCCGATCTATCGATTTGGTTTGGCCAACTAGATTGGTTTTTCTTGCTATGGGAGAGGTGCTTTGTGATGGGTTCAACCTCGTGGGGTCCTCACACAATGACAAAAAGGGTAGCGAGGCACAAATTGTATTGTTGCCATTAAGGATAAAAAGATGGTGTTTATATCATATTGCTTGAGTTTATCTCTCTACTGTTGGGAACATAGCATGCAATTTAAAAAACATCCCACACTCACGCAAGATCAATCTAGGAGATGCATAGCAACAGGACGGGGAGAGTTAGTCCACGTACCCTCGTAGACCGTAAGCGTAAGCACTATGTTAACACGGTTGATGTAGTCGAACGTCTTCACGATCCAAACGATCCAAGTACCGAACGTACGACACCTCCGTGTTCAGCACACGTTCAACTTGATGACGTCCCTCGAGCTCTTGATACAGTAGAGGGTCAAGGTAGAGTTCTGTCAGCATGGCAGCGTGGCGATGGTGTTGGTAATGTGATCCGCACAGGGCTTCGCCTAAGCACTATGATGCAATGACCTGAGGAGCAAACTATGGAGGGGGGCACCGCACACGGCTAAGACAAATCTTGGTGTACCTTTGGGGTGCCCCCTGCCCACGTATATAAAGAGGGGGGAGGAGCAGGCCGGCCTAGGGAGAGGGCGCGCCAAGGGGGGTGTCCTACTTGGACTCCTAGTCCAAGTAGGATTCGGCCCCCCTCCTTCAATCATGTGGAGAGGGGAAAGGGGAAGGGAGGGAGAGGGAGAAGGAAAGGGGGATGCACACCCACCCCTAGTCCAATTCTGTTTGGGATTGGGGGGCACCTCTTGTGGCAGCCTCCCACTCTCCACTATGGCCCAATTGGCCCATTAACTTTCTCGGGGGGTTCCGATAGCCTCCCGGTACTCCAAAAAAATCCCCGATCTTCTTCGGAAATACTTCGGTGTTAGTATATAACCTTCCAATATATGAATCTTTACCTATCAACCATTTCAAGACTCTTCGTCATGTCCGGGATCTCACCCGGGTCTCTGAACAAACTTCGGTCACCAAAAACACATAACTCATAATACAAATCATCATTGAATGTTAAGTGTGCGGACCCTACGGGTTCGAGAACTATGTACACATGACGAAGACACATCTCCGGTCAATAACCAATAGTGGAACCTAGATGCTCATATTGGCTCATACATATTCTACGAAGATCTTTATCGGTAAACCACATAACAACATACGTTGTTCCCTTTGTCATCGGTACGTTACTTGCCCGAGATTCGATCGTCGGTATCATCATACCTAGTCCAATCTCGTTACCGGCAAGTCTCTTTACTCGTTTCGTAATGCATCATGCCGCAACTAAATCATTAGTCACTTTGCTTGCAAAGCTTATAGTGATGTGCATTACCGAGAGGGCTCAGAGATACCTCTCTGACACTCGGAGTGAAAAATCTTGATCCATGCCAACTAAACAAGCACCTTCGGAGACACTTGTAGAGCATCTTTATAATCACCCAGTTACCTTGTGAAATTTGATAGAACACAAGGTGTTCATACGGTATTCGGGAGTTGCATAATCTCATAGTCAGAGGAGCATGTATAAGTCATGAAGAAAGCAATAGCAATAAAACTAAAGATCATTATGCTAAGCTAAAGAATGGGTCTTGTCCTTCACATCATTCTCCTAATGATGTGATCCCGTTCATCAAATGGCAACACATGTCTATGGTAAGGAAACACAACCATCTTTGATTAACGAGCTAGTCTAGTATATGCATACTAGGGACACTCTGTTTGGTCTATGTATTCACACATGTATCAAGTTTCCGGTTAATACAATTCTAGCATGAATAAAATACATTTATCATGATATATAAGGAAATATAAATAAAAACTTTATTATTGCCTCTAGGGCATATTTCCTTCAGTCTCTCACTTGCACTAGAGTCAAAAATCTAGATTACATAGTAATTATTCTAACACCCATGGAGTCTTGGTGTTGATCATGTTTTGCTCGTGGAAGAGGCTTAGTCAGTGCGTCTGCAACATTCACATCAGTATGTATTTTGCAAATCTCTATGTCTCCCTCCTTGACTTGATCGCGGATAGAGTTGAAGTGTCTCTTGCTGTGTTTGGTTCTCTTGGGAAACCTGGATTCCGTCGCCAAGGCCATTGGTCCAGTGTTGTCATAAAAGATTTTCATTGGACCCGATGCACTAGGTATTACACCTATATCGGATATGAACTCCTTCATCCAGAATCCTTCATTTGCTGCTTCCGAAGCAGATATGTACTCCGCTTCACACGTAGATCCTGCCACGACGATCTTCTTGGAACTGCACCAACTGACAGCTCCACCGTTCAACAAAAATACGTATCTGGTTTGTGACTTAGAGTCATCTGGATCAGTGTCAAAGCTTGCATCGACATAACCGTTTACGATGAGCTCTTTATGACCTCCATAAACGAGAAACATATCCTTTGTTCGTTCAGGTACTTCAGGATGTTCTTGACCGCTGTCTAGTGATCCACTCCTAGATTACTTTGGAACCTCCCTACTAGACATATAGCAAGGCACATATCAGATCTAGTACACATCATTGCTTACATGATAGAACCTATGGCTGAAGCATAGGGAATGACTTTTGTTTTCTCTTTATCTTCTGCAGTGGTCGGGCATTGAGTCTGACTCAACTTCACACCTTGTAACATAGGCAAGAACCCTTTCTTTGACTGATCCATTTTGAACTTCTTCAAAAATTTATCAAGGTATGTGCATTGTGAAAGTCCAATTAAGCGTCTTGATATATCTCAATAGATCTTGATGCCCAATGTATAAGCAGCATCACCGAGGTCTTTCATTGAAAAAAAATCTTATTCAAGTATCCTCTTATGCTTTCCAGAAATTCTACATCATTTCCGATCAACAATGTGTTATCCACATATAATATCAGAAATGTTACAGAGCTCCCACTCACTTTCTAATAAATACAGGCTTCTCTGAAAGTTTGTATAAAACCATATGCTTTGATCACTTCATCAAAGCGTATATTCCAACTCTGAGATGCTTGCACCAGTCCATAGATGGATCATTGGAGCTTGCACACTTTGTTAGCACCTTTAGGATTGACAAAACATTCTAGTTGCATCATGTACAACTCTTCTTTGAGAAATCCATTAAGGAATTAAGTTGTGACATACACTTGCCAGATTTCATAGTCATAAAATGCAGCAATTGCTAACATGATTCGGACAGACTTAAGCATCGCTATGAGTGAGAAGGTCTCATCGTAGTAAACTCCTTGAACTTGTCAAAAACCATTCACAACAAGTCCAGCTTTGTAGACAGTGACATTACCATCGGTGTCAGTCTTCTTCTTAAAGATCCATTTATTTTCAATGGCTTGCCGATCATCAGGCAAGTCAACCAAAGTCAACACTTTGTTCTCATACATGGATCTCATCTCAGATTTCATGGCCTCAAGCCATTTTGCGCAACTTGGTCTCATCATCGCTTCCTCATAGTTCGTAGGGTCATCATGGTCTAGTAACATGACTTCCAGAACAGGGTTACCGTACCACTCTATCGTGGAACGTACACTGGTTGACCTTGGAGGTTCGGTAGTAACTTGATCCGAAGTTTCATGATCATCATCATTAGCTTCCTCACTAATTGGTGTAGGAATCACTAGAACTGATTTCTATGATGAACTACTTTTCAATTCGGGAGAAGGTACAATTACCTCATAAAGTTCTACGTTCCTCCCACTGACTTCTTTTGAGAGAAACTCCTTCTCTAGAAAGGATCCATTCTTAGCAATGAATATCTTGCCTTTGGATCTATGATAGAAGGTGTACCCAATAGTTTCCTTTGGGTATCATATGATGACACATTTCTCCGATTTGGGTTCAAGCTTATCAGGTTGAATCTTTTTAACATAAGCATCACAGCCCCAAACTTTAAGAAACGACAACTTGGGTGTCTTGCCAAACCATAGTTCATAAGGTGTCTTCTCAACGTATTTAGATGGTGCCCTATAAAACGTGAATGGAGCTGTCTCTAAAGTATAACCCCAAAACGATAGTGGTAAATCGGTAAGAGACATAATCGACCCCACCATATCTAATAGAGTATGGCTACGACGTTCGAACACACCATTACACTGTTGTGTTCCAGGTGGCGTGAGCTATGAAACTATTCCACATTGTTTCTAATGAAGACCAAACTCGTAACTCAAATATTCGCCTCCGTGATCATATCACAGAACCTTTCTTATCTTGTTACGATGATTCTCTACTTCACTCTGAAATTCTTTGAACTTTTCAAATGTTTCAGACTTATGTTTCATTAAGTAGATATACCCATATCTGCTCAAATCATCTGTGATGGTTAGAAAATAACGATAACCGCCACGAGCCTCAACACTCATCGGACCGCATACATCAATATGTATTATTTCCAATAAGTCAGTTGCTCGCTCCATTGTTCCAGAGAACGTTGTCTTAGTCATCTTGCCCATGAGGCATGGTTCACAACACGAAGTGATTCATAATCAAGTGATTCCAAAAGCCTATCAACATGGAGTTTATTCATGCGATTTACACCATTATGACCTAAACGGCAGTGCCACAAATAAGTTGCACTATCATTATCAACTTTGCATCTTTTGGCTTCAATATTATGAATGTGTGTATCACTACGATTGAGATTTAACAAAAATAGACCACTCATCAAGGGTGCATGACCATAAAATATATTACTCATATAAATAGAACAACCATTATTCTATGATTTAAATGAATAACTGTCTCGCAACAAACAAGATCCAGTTATAATGTTCATGCTCAACGCTGGCACCAAATAACAATTATTTAGGTCTAAAACTAATCCCAAAAGTAGATGTAGAGGTAGCATGCTGATGGTGATCACTTCGACTTTGGAACCATTTGCCACGCGCATCGTCACCTCGTCCTTAGTCAATCTTCGTTTAATCTGTAGCCCCTGTTTTGAGTTACAAATATGAGCAACCGAACCAGTATCAAATGCCCAGGCGCTACTACGAGCATTAGTAAGGTACACATCAATAACATGTATATCAAATATACCTTTGTTCACTTTTCCATCCTTCTTATCCGCCAGGTACTTGGGGCAGTTCCACTTCTCGTGACTAGTCCCTTTCAAGTAGAAGCACTTAGTTTCAGGCTTGGCTCCAGACTTGCGTTTCTTCCTGGGTGTAGCAACTGGCTTGCTATTCTTCTTGAAGTTCCCCTTCTTTCCCTTGCCCTTTGTCTTGAAACTAGTGTTCTTGTTAACCATTAACACTTGATGCTCCTTCTTGATTTCTACTTCCGCAACATTGAGCATAGCGAAGAGCTCGGGAATTGTCTTCTACATCCCTTGCATATTATAGTTCATCACGAAGCCTTTATAGCCTGCTGGCAGTGATTGAAGAACTCTGTCAATAACACTATCATCATCAACTTTAACTCCAAGTTGAGTCATGTGGTTATGGTACCCAGACATTCTGAGTAAGTGTTCACTGACAGAACTATTCTCCTCCATCTTGCAGCTATAGAACTTGTTGGAGACTTCATATCTCTCAACTCGAGCATTTGCTTGAAATATTAACTTCAACTCTTCGAACATCTCATATGCTCCATGACGTTCAAAACATCTTTGAAGTCCTCATTCTAAGCCATAAAGCATGGCACACTGAACTATCGAGTAGTCATCAGAACAAGCTTGCTAGATGTTCATAACATCAGGGGTTGCTCCTGTAGTAGGCCTTTCACCTAGCGGTGCTTCAAGGACATAATTCTTTTGTGCAGCAATGAGGATAATCCTCAAGTTACGGACCCAGTCCGTGTAGTTGCTACCATCACCTTTCAACTTGGCTTTCTCTAGGAACGCATTAAAATTCAAGGGAACGGTAGCACAAGCCATTGATCTACAACAACATAGATATGAAAAAAACTATCAGGTTGATGATAAATTAAAGTTCAATTAATCATATTACTAAAGAACTCCCACTTAGATAGACATCCCTCAAGTCCTCTAAATGATCACGTGATCCATATCAACCAAACCATGTACGATCATCACGTGAGATGGAGTAGTTTTCATTGGTGAACATCTTATGTTGATCATATCTACTATATGATTCACGCTCGACCTTTCAGTCTCCAGTGTTCCGAGGCCATGTCTGTACAAGCTAGGCTCGTCAAGTTTAGCCCGAGTATTCTGCATGCACAAAACTGTCTTACACCCGTTGTATGTAAACATAGAGCTGATAACACCCGATCATCACGTGGTATCTTGGCATGACGAACTATCGCAACGGTGCATACTTAGGGCAAACACTCGTACCTTGAAATTTTGTAGGGGGTCATCTTATAATGCTACCGTCGTTCTAAGAAAAATAAGATGCATAAAAAGATAAAAATCACATGCAATCAAAAAATGTGACATGATATGGTCATCATCATCTTGTGCTTTTGATCTCCATCTCCAAAGTATCGTCATGATCTCCATCGTGACTGGCTTGACACCATGATCTTCATCGTAGCATCGTGGTCGTCTCGCCAACTATTGCTTCTAGTACTACCGCTAACTCATAGTGATAAAGTAACACAATTACATGGCGTTCGCAATTCATACAATAAAGAGACAACCATAAGGCTCCTGCCGGTTGCCGATAATTTACAAAACATGATCATCACATACAATAACGTATAACTCATCACGTCTTGACCATATCACATCACAACATGCCCTGCAAAAACAAGTTGCGCGCCCTCTACTTTGTTGTTGCAAGTTTTACGTGGCTGCTACGGGCTTCTAGCAAGAACCGTTCTTACCTACGACATAAAAACCACAACATAGTATAGTGATTGCTTTTTGATATTAAAAAAGAACCCTGTTCATTCAATCTGATTCAACTAAAGTTGGAGAAACAGACACCCGCCAGCCACCTGTGTGCAAAGCACGTCGGTAGAACCAGTCTCATGAACGCAATCATGTAATGTCGGTCCGGTCCGCTGCATCCAACAATACAGCTGAATCAAGGAACAACTAGTGACAACAAGCAATATTTATATACCCACACCCAGAACTCGTGCATATCATCTACGCATAGACCTGGCTCATGGTACCACTATTGGGAACGTAGCATGCAATTTCAATAAATTTCCTATGCTCACACAAGATCTATCTAGGAGATGCATAGCAATAAGACGGGGAGAGTGTGTCCACGTACCCTCGTAGACCGTAAGCAGAAGCATTACGTTAATGCGTTTGATGTAGTCGAACGTCTTCACGATCAGACTAATCCAAGTATTGAACGTATGGCACCTCCGTGTTCAGCACACGTTCAGCTCGATGACATCCCTCGAGCTCTTGATCCAGGAGAGGGTCGAGGAAGAGTCCTGTCAGCACGACGGCGTGGCGACCGTGTTGGTGATGTGGTCCACACAAGGCTTCGCTTAAGCACTACGACGCTATGACCTGAGGAGCATACTGTGAAGGGTGCATCACACACGGCTAAGAAAAATCTTAGTGTACCTTTCACTACTAGGAAAAAGGCTATAGATGATATAGCTACTAATGGTGCACCATGTATGTGGTGCGCCACTACTATATAGCAGTGGTGCACCAAAAACAGGTGCTCCATTACTATCATATTACTAATGGCACACCAGGTGTGCGGTGCGCCATTAGTAGTTATGAAAAAAAATCGAAAAAAATGTTAGTAGTGGCGCACCAGGGCATAGTGCGCCATTACTCACCGCACCCACGGTGCGCCACTACTAACATTTTTTTCATTTTTTTTTCAAAAGTAGTAATGGCGCACCGCACACCAATTGCGCCATTACTCTGTCAAACATAGTAATGGCGCACCTTTACAAAGTGCGTCATTACTAACTTTGACTGAGGTTTGACCAAGTCATACACATAGTAATGGCGCACTTTGTAAAGGTGCGCCATTACTATGTCCAAATTTCACCAACTGCACCCCCC
>LR738710.1:429963594-430042146 GCA_902687465.1 Secale cereale | reverse complement strand
CCTTTTCAGTTTTAAAAAAAATAAAAGAAAATGATGGAAATGTCAAAAAATTAAAAGAAAATAAGTTTCCCATGTGATATGTGGTCTAGTTATTGGGAAAATTTACAAATATGAATTTCGACTTTATTTGCAAAAAATTCGGGAATTTAGTAAAACGGGCATAACTTTTGCATACGAACTCGGATTAAAAAGTTTTTTATATGAAAGTTATGGGGCTTTTAAGATCTAGAGGGGGGAATAATGAAAAAATATATTCAAACTTACTAGTAGCGCACCTTATGCTAGGTGCGCCACTAGTAACAGAATTTTTTTTTTTTTGGAAATTGTTTTCAAAATATGATACGTAATATGACCGGGAAGTTTGAATTTTTTTTCAAAATTTAATCACACTCATGAACATGACCGGGAGGTTTAATAGGATTGATATGATATACTCCCTCCGTCCGAAAATACTTGTCATCAAAATGAACAAAAAGGGATGTATCTAGAACTAAAATACATCTAGATACATCTTTATTTATTTATTTTGATGACAAGTATTTCCGGACGGAGGGAGTATATATCAACAAGTGCCTGTGAAGTGAGCTGGTGCTGGGGTTGGATAGAACTCCGAAGTTAAGCGTGCTCGGGCTGGAGTAGTGTGAGGATGGGTGACCTTCCGTGAAGTTTGACCACAGAGTGCGATTTGACTTGAGATTAAGCATATTGACCCGAGATTAAGCCATAGTGACCTGAGATTAAGAAGAAAAGAAAAAAAATTGAATTTTTTTTTAAAAATAATTTCAAAAACATTTCTGTAAAAAAATTGAAAAAAATATAGTAATGGCGCACCTCTAGTCATACTAATGGCGCACCAGGTGGTGCGCCATTAGTATCTGAGATACTAATGGCGCACCAGAGGTGCGCCATTAGTATTAATTACTAATGGCATGGTAGTAGTGGCGCACCTGTAGTGCGCCATTAATGGCCAAAACAGGTGCGCCACTAACACCCCCCTTAGTGTTTGGGGTGCCCCTTGCCCACGTATATAAAGGAGGGGGGAAGAGAAAGCCGTCCTAGGGAGAGGGCACGCCAAGGGGGGTGTCCTACTTGGACTCCTAGTCCAAGTAGGATTCGGGAGAGGGGAAAGGGGAAGGGAGGGAGAGGGAGAAGGAAAGGGGGCTACTCCCCCCACCCCTAGTCCAATTCGGTTTGGGCTTGGGGGGGGCGCCCAATCTCTTGTTGTAGCCAACCTCTCTCCACTATGGCCGAATAGGCCCATTAACTTTCCCGGGGTGGGGGGTCCGATAGCCTCCCGGTACTCCGAAAAATCCTCGATCTTCTTCGGAACTATTCCGGTGTCCGTATATAACCTTCCAATATATGAATTTTTACCTCTCGACCATTTCGAGACTCCTCAGCATGTCCGTGATCTCATTCGAGACTCCGATAAAACTTTGTTTACCTAAAACACATAACTCATAATACAAATCATCATCGAACGTTAAGCGTGCGGACTCGATGGGTTCGAGAACTATGTAAACATGACCGAGACACATCTCCGGTCAATAACGAATAGCGGAACTTGGATGCTCATATTGTCTCCTACATATTCTACAAAGATCTTTAACGGTCAAACCGCATACCAAAATACGTTGTTCGCTTTGTCATTGGTACGTTACTTGCTCGAGATTCGATCGTCGGTATCATCATACCTTGTTCAATCTCATTACCGGCAAGTCTCTTTACTCGTTTTGTAATGCATAATATCACAACTAACTCATTAGTCACATTGCTTGCAAGGCTTATAGTGATGTGCATTACCGAGAGGGCCAAGAGATACCTCCCCAACACTCGGAGTGAAAAATCCTATTCTCGATCTATGCCGACTCAAGAAACACCTTCGGAGACACCTGTAGAGAATCTTTATAATCACCCAGTTACGTTGTGACGTTTGATAGCACACAAGGTGTTCCCTACGGTATTCAGGAGTTGCATAATCTCATAGTCAGAGGAACCTGTATAAGTCATGAAGAAAGCAATAGCAATAAAACTAAACAATCATTATGCTAAGCTAACGGATGGGTCTTGTCCATCACATCATTCTCCTAATGATGTGATCCCGTTCATTAAATGACAACACATGTCTATGGTTAGGAAACTCAACCATCTCTGATTAATGAGCTAGTCTAGTAGAGGCATACTAGGGACACTCAGTTTTGTCTATGTATTCACACATGTATCAAGTTTCCGGTTAATACAATTCTAGAATGAATAAAAGACATTTATCATTGTATATATGGAAATATAAATAACAACTTTATTATTGCCTTTAGGGCATATTTCCTTCTGTCTCCCACTTGCACTAGTGTCAATAATCTAGATTATATTGTAATGATTCTAACACCCATGGAGTCTTGGTGTTGATCATGTTTTGCTCGTGGAGGAGGCTTAGCCAATGATTCTGCAACAATCATATCCTTATGTATTTTGCAAATTTCTATGTCTCCCTCCTTGACTTGATCATGGATAGAGTTGAAGCATCTCTTGATGTGCTTGGTTCTGTTGTGAAACCTAGATTCCTTCGCCAAGGATATTGCTCCAGTGTTGTCACAAAAGATTCTCATTGGACCCGATGCACTAGGTATTACACCTAGATCGGATATGAACTCCTTCATCCAGACTCCTTCATTTGTTGCTTCCGAAGCAGCTATATACTCCACATCACACGTAGATCCCACGACGACACTCTGCTTGGAACTGCACCAACTGACAGCTCCACCGTTCAACAAAAACACGCATCCGGTTTGTGACTTAGAGTCTTCTAGATTAGTGTCAAAGCTTGCATCGACGTAACCATTTACGATGAGCTCTTTATCACCTCCATAAAAGAGAAACATATCCTTTGTACATTTCAGGTACTTCAGGATGTTCTAGACCGCTGTCCAATGATCCACTCTTGGATTACTTTGGTACCTCCCTGCTAGACATATAGCAAGGCACACATCTGTTCTGGTACACAGCATTGCTTACATGATAGAACCTATGGCTGAAGCATAGGGAATGACTTTTGTTTTCTCTTTATCTTCTGAAGTGGTCGTGCATTGAGTCTGACTCAACTTCACACCTTGTAACATAGGCAAGAACCCTTTCTTTGACTGATCCGTTTTGAACTTCTTCAAAACTTTATCAAGGTATGTGCTTTGTGAAAGTCCAATTAAACATCTTGGTCTATCTCTATAGATCTTGATGCCCAATATATAAGCAGCTTCACCGAGACATTTATCATGATATATAAGGAAATATAAGTAACAACTTTATTATTGCCTCTAGGGCATATTTCCTTCATCTACATCATGTCATCTTACTTAAAGTGTTGCTCTTTTCTTATGAACATAATACACTAGATGCAGCCAGGAGTCAGTCGATGTGTGGAGTAATAATAGTAGATGCACAATCATTTTGGTCTACTTGTCACGGACGTGATGCCTATATTCATGATCATTGCCTTAGATATCGTCATAACTTTACGCTTTTATATCCATTGCTCAACAGCAATTTGTTCACCCAGCCGACAAGAGAACCCAAGAGGTGTACCAGAGGAGGCCCGTGGGGCCCACAAGGCACCAGGGCATGCCAGAAGCCCCAGGTGTGCCCTGGTGCCCTGTGGGGCCCTTAGTGCCCTTTTCCACTGACCTCCATCTCTATACATACTACAATAGTCCAGAAACCCTAGGGGAGTCGATGAAAAATTGTTTCAGCCACCGCAAGTTATAGAACCACAAGATCCAATCTAGAGGCCTTTTTTGGCCCTCCGTCGAAGAGGAACATGGTCACAGAGGGGTTCATCATCCTCATTGGTGCTCCTCCGATGATGCATGAGTAGTTTACCATAGTCCGTAGTTAGTAGCTAGATGGCTTCTTCTCTATTTTTGATCTACAATACAATGTTCTCCTTGATGTCCATGGAGATCTATTTGATGTAACTCTTTTTTGCGGCATGTTTGTTGGGATCTGATTAATTGTGAGTTTATGATCAGATCTATCCATACATGATTATTATAGCCTCGTATTTATTCTTCCATATTTTGGTTTTGTTTGCCCAACTTGTTTGATTTATCTATTTTATGGGAAGAGGTGTTTTGTAATGGATTCGATCTTGCGGTGCTCAATCTCAGTGACAGTAGAGACATGAAACGCATGTATCGTTACTATTAAGGATTACAAGATGGGGTCTATTACTACATGAATAGTTCTTGTCTACATCATGTCATCATTCTTAAAGCATTACTCGTTTCCCCATGAACTTAATAGACTAGATGCATGCTGGTAACGGTTGATCTGTGGAGTAATAGTAGTAGATGCAGGCAGTAGTCGGTCTACTAATCTTGGACGTGATGCGTATATACATGATCAC
The DNA here is from genome assembly GCA_902687465.1 of Secale cereale. Lineage (NCBI taxonomy): Eukaryota > Viridiplantae > Streptophyta > Magnoliopsida > Poales > Poaceae > Secale > Secale cereale. The sequence continues at coordinate 430,037,750 of LR738710.1, read as the reverse complement.
TCTCTTGGATATATCGTCATAATTATTTGCTCTTCTATCAATTTCCCAACTATAATTTGTTTACCCACGGTCTGTTATTTTCTCGAGAGAAGCCACTAGTGAAATCTACGGCCCCCGGGTCTATTTCCGATCATATATTTTCAGATTTGTTTTGCCAAAAAATCCAAAACTACTTTGTTGTGTTTTATTTGCCTTTATTTTATTTTCATCTATCAATCTATCTATTTATCTTACCTTGGAGGGATTGATAACCCCTCTACGCGTTGGGTTGCGAGGTTTTGTTGTTTGTGTTAATCGATCTTTTGATCCGCTTAGGATATCGTTGGCACCCTGTGTACGAGTAGTACGACGACTATAATTAGGAGCAGTACCATGCCGATATCGTATCATTTCTTCTAAGATCAACTCCAGCTCTGTCTTGCACATTGCTTATGCTCTTGTGTTGACCATTGCTATCTCAGTCCATGATGCTACCTATGCTTGTCCGACTTTTCTTGGTGGACAGTACAGAGATTTGGATGAATGCCCTCTCAGACAGATTTTGGTTACTTCCAGTGAGGGTGAGTCAGGATACTACCCTGGTATATACACCTCCGTTTCGCGCGAGCCCTTGGGTTCACAAGGAAAAATTAAAGAAAAGGGGTGTGTGAAACTTGGAGCAGAAGCATAAGGCGGAGTTTGTTGACTGGTTTGTAGAGCATGTATGGAAGTTAACAAATGCGACCGAAGATATAAAGCTGCTATCAAAAGGGCCAGACATGAGTGTACATCCGTGGGATGCATGCAGTGTGAATGGTGTTAGGTTCCATACCATGGATTCTGAAAAGGACCGCGGGACTCAAAATTCGGTCCTCATGAAGAAGGTAGATGTTGAAAACTCTGAAGAAGAGAGGGAAGTATACAGGGTGCTGAAGCAAGTTCTTGAGGTCAATTACGGAGACATATAAGCATTCTGTTAGAAGTGATTGGTTTGACCTTGATGGACTGACAACATACACATGAAGATAAAGCTGGATGAGTTTTCTAGAAGTGTGAATCCTTCCGCATTATAGTACCAAGACGCTCCATTGAGGCTAGTGTCCCAAGCTATCACATGTATTTACTTGGAGGACACAATGTTTGGTCACCCATGGAAGGTGGTCGTGCCTATTGGGTCCAGAGGCACATATAATGTTCTAGAAAATCTTGATGGTGAGCAGGACGCGACTGTACAAGCCTATCAATAATACGACCATTTTTCACCACATCGTTTTGCTGCGGATGTTGGGGATGAAGTGGAGGGTCATGATGCTGATGGAGATGTTGAGGAGGAAGAGGAGGAAGATCGTGTTGTACCAAATGTTCACCGCGAAAGAGACGAAACATTAGGGGTTTCAGGTCCTGCTAGAGTTGTGGCAGAAATTCAGCATAAATTTGAGCAGGGCAATGAAGACTTTGACATGAGCAAGGATGATCTGGTCGATGAGGAGGGAATAGGTCCAGATGAGATAAACAGTGATCTTGATTAAAAGTTATGTTACTAGCATGTTGCCTGGTTGTTTAAGATGTTAATGTAGTGTCGTACTAGGGAGACTCGTGTTGAATATTGCATATATTTCTTGAATTTGTTATCATATATTTACGAAGGTGCTTGAAAGTAGTTCCAACATGTATCCATTTTATTTCCAAAAGGGTTTACAAAAAATTCTTAAAGTAATCAAATCATTTTATATAATTCACATGACAAAGAACTACAGGAGAGCGTACATAAGTACACATCCACCTATGACAGACACTACAGCTAAATCCGTTCTATCCCTACTCTTAATGGTGTGTTTCAGGTAGAGGTTTTGCCACCTTTATCTCTTATTTCATGCAAGCTATCTGCTTGTCTTTCTCCATATTTGGTTTTTTAGCACCAAATTTTCTTCAACAAGCTCGTGGATAACAGTTCATGCTCTCCCCTTCCATTCCTCATCCATCCACTTCAAATATCCACACATATCCCCTTAGTATAGGAAAAAAGTGGAGTTAAATTGTGGATGTAACTGATGAATGCATAATATAGAAAACAATTTGTTTTATTTAGACATATTTTGGGCAGACCAGAAACCTAAGCCTGAAATCCAATCCATCCTTGCAGACTACAGAGTGGGGTACATAGGTGCCCGCATGTCTTCGTTTTTTGTATTCCGCTGAACTAAGGACTTTGCTTGGACATCGGAATACTATTGTTTACCACAGGGAGGATTTCACCATCCTATTCATAGATACTAGATTGTTAAGTGAAAAAATATTACACCATGTTTCATGAGGGAGATGTGTGTTGGGTTGACTTACCAGTGTTGGACTTTTCCTTTCGAACGACAACTACGATGTGATCTGCCATTCACCAGGCAAGTTGCCACCACCGCCTCCGCCCGTGATGCTTTCGCCGCTGACACCGCATGTGATGTTGTCACCACTACCTGCGGTGAGACAAGGATTGCTTGTCTCCCTCGTCGATCCTTCAACCCGGAGACCCTCCTTCTTGCCTCCATGCACGAACATTTTACCCATTGGAGGCTAGGGTTTCGCTCGCGGCGTGCTGGTGAATGGGAAAGATAAAGATTTGAAAAGGTAGTATTCTTAGGTACTTCTTTTAAGGGTTGCAGTTACATTAATTGATTTAATAGTACAATACCACAAATATTCATAATATAGGGACACACAACTTCAGGATAAATTGGCCAAGTTTACCAGAATTTAAAATACATAAATCGTAATAAAACTAATATATTGAAAACTAGTATCTCCCATGCTACACCTTATCCATTATGTGTTGCACCGTCTCCATATTCTTGATGTTTTAATGGATGGCCAGCATCACTTGCCTTCCTTTTTGCTTCAAGTCGACCCTGCTTGATGAGGTAGATCCATCTCAAGACGGCTAAGCATGTGTACGCATCCATGCACGTGTATGCGATTGGTGCATCATAGAGCTCCATAGCCCAGTGTTGGTGATACTCCTTATCGAACATATTCCTCATCTCGTTGTAGAATTCATCAACGATTAATCTGGCTACTTCCCCGAGCGAATTCAAAGGCTTGTTTATGTCATCCAGAATAGCCCATTAGGGCCTGGATGTCCTTGTAGTTTGTGACCCTTAAGCCGAAGAGCTCCTACAATTCTTTGTTACGCTGGATGGAAAAACCTATGAATGTATATTGTTCCTTGAGGAGGAACTTCCGTAGGGCTCACCCTTAGCGACTGTCATACCTGGTAAATGAGACAACTAGAGCCATCGCATAGCTGGATGACTGTTGTGTTATCCTACGAGGGAGTGTACTCGAGTTCTATGTTAATGAACACCAGTTTCATATGCTCGCATGTATGCCTTTCTCTCTTGTATACATGTTTCAATGGCACTGATCTCATTGGTGTAGATGGTGCGGATGGTGCAGCTGCCTTGGAGGTTGACACGGCGTTCCTGAGTGAACGGGGCTAGTGAACTCGACATCACTGTCTTGCCACTGCCGAGGGAGTCGAAAGATCAAGCGTGAGACATGGTGCTAGTGATAGAAAGATGTAGGGAGATATTGAGAGTCGAATTGGGAAGGCAATGCAGAGGGCAGTTGGTGACCGCTTAAATCATGGTGGGAGAAGAGGAGGCCGCCAAAGTAGTTGGAACAACGACCATACCAGGTGTCCACCATGTAGCCACGATCTGGCCGCACCCCGTTCATACGAGGCAGACAAGGAGGCACATGAAGACTTGTCTGTCTGTTCCTTTTTTTCATTCTACACACGGAGACGTGACAGTGCATTGCCTTTTTCTCAATGTGCAGAGACTATGAAAGTGCTCTCAGTGTATTGTGGAAGCACTCGTATTGTTTCCAAAAGGTGTGGTCATTCGTTTTGAAAGACCTTGCTAGTATTTCTAAAAGTGCTCAAACTATTCACGAAAAATATTAACACAAAGTTAAGAAAGGTACAATCATATATTTTTACATAAGAAACATGAATTTGTACATCGTCACACTAGTAATTCTACGTAAATAAGTATAATAAAATAACACATGACATCTCTGACCTAGTAAAATCATAGTTAGAACATACGATCGCTCTAGCTAAATGAACGTACTACTACTTGAATGTACAGACCCAAGTTCTTGCAATAACACATGACATCTTTGACCTACTACAATCATAGCTAGAACGTATGTTCTCTCAATCTGAATGAACATACTAGTAGTTGAATGTACACACACAAGTTGTTCGAACTCACCACCCGTTGTTTCTCTTCCGGCACTTCCAATCGCTCGAAGATCCCTCGTCCTTGTTCTTACGGGGGCAGACTCATTCCCTTAATGGTGCTTGGAGAAGGTGCTCACTCCAAAAAAAGACACATCCGTGACATTTTGGGCCGAACGGATTTGTTTTTGTCATGCTTATGACACTTCTATGACGATAATTGTGACAAAACTCTGTATTATCATAGTGTGGTGGGCTCCTACTTCTATGACAAAAAATCAAGACAAAAAATGGGCTTTTCATCCTAGGTGGGCTGGAGGCGCAGCTGCATGACAATCTTTGGGCCATCCATGAAGGAAAAAACCGTGGTAGAAGTGAGGCCGAGGAAAAAATCGGGGAGTTCCCGGTTACGATGGGTGGTTGAGGCAGAGCGATGCACGGAGGGATTACACATTTCTATCGTACACGTACGCGCGAGTGTGAGAGGCATTGGGCTCTAACTGAACCCGAGCGAGGCATTCGCCTAGTGAACCCGAGCAATTGCATTGCAGGCTATGCGTTACTGAACCTGAGCGATCGATCGATCTAGTTGTTAACTGAACCTGATCGAGCGATTCCTTCGCTACTACTGCTAACTGAACCCGATCAAACCTACTGCCTCTTGATGAAAAGTGAGTGTTGTTGGGGGTTGGATGAAGAGTTCCCGGTGGGGGTTGGATGAACAAGACTCCGTGGTAGTAGAGTCGTTGCCGCTAGATGAACAGGGCCCCGATCGAGAGGAGGCCGCCACACACCCAAGCCGATTGGGGGTGGATGAACAGGACCAGTGGAGGGATGGTTGAATAATAGCCAGCGGAGGACTGGATGAACAGTAGCCGATGGAGGGGTGGTTGAACAGTAGCCGGTGGAGAGGTGGTGGATGCTGGAAGAACAGGAGCCCATGGATGAACAATAGCTGGTGGAAGCAGGAGGGAGACGTCATGGATGAATAGTCACAGGTGGAGGCTGGAGGAGGTCGGCAGTGGATGAACAGTAGCCCATGGAGGTCGAAGAGAAGTCTATTTCCTCCATTTTGCGTTACGACACACCCCTCCCGATCAGAAGGACCCTATTTCGACCGTAGCAGGTCAAACACAACTTTGTTTCCTCAGTTGTGTGGTACACCAGACACCTCCCGGTGAAGAGGATCCTGTTTCGACCGTAGGTAGTCGAGTAGCAGGTCGTTTCCTCCATTCTGCGGTACACCTGGCCTCATTTCGGTTGTTCTGTCGAAGTCGGTTGGCTCCCGATGAACAGGACGCGTTCCATTGCCTCCCGATGAACACGACGCAGTTTCTCCGTTCCGACCCAGCCGGTTGGCTGCCAATGAACAGGACCCCGTCGCTACTCTCTGCTGCCTCTTCATGTACACGAGCACAGGGCCATAAGTATGCGTGAGTAGGCATTCGAGACCCCGCCTGTATGTACGTATGTGGCCGTATTTACTTTCTTGCACCCTGGCTGTACGTACGTGTACACAATATTGACAGGACTACGTGACATGCTACGTCCGCGCCTCTAATACGACACGTGCCCTTCCTTACTCAGCCACAGTTCATCGCTGCAGCCTGCAAATAGACCGATAGACCAGTATGTATGTACACGTTCGCGACAAGACAGACAAGCCTACGTACGGTTTGACCAGGTCGGTCCCAAATATTAGGGAGGTAAGGAGGCACTTCCTTGCGTGCAAAGATATAGATGGTGGGTCCCAGCGGTCAGGGGGGAATCATTTTATTTGCCCGTAATATGGACACACTTCCTTGCGTGCGAAGATGTAGTTGGTGGGTCCCAGCTATCAGGGGAGGAACATTTTTTCGTGAAATACGGTGGCCCGTCCGGTGGGTCCCTACTGTCACGTGGAGGAATGATTATTTTGGGCGTAATAAGGAGGCACTTCCTTGCTGCGGCCATGGACACGACTGTCAGCCTCTTCACGTACAGTACTATTTCGATGGAAGTCGTCCCTTGACCACATTGACCACGCTGCACTGAGAACACCAAGGCGGTGGATGATGGTGAGCCCTAGGAAGGGGATGACATGGGGCCATGGAGGATGCGGCAGTGGATGCCCACGCAGAGAGGAGTATGAGGGTTGACTGGTTCGACTGCGGTGTGAGGCTGCCGTCGCCGCAGAATAATAGGGGTTGTGAGTGAGTAGATGGATGGCCCGACGAGAGGATGGGGCGGTCAGCCCTGCGCGGCACCAGAGCCGGCCATGGGAGGCAGGAGTATGCGGCACGACTGGCACAGGTTTGGGCGGCTGGAGCAAGAAGACCAGAGGTTGAAGAAGCACTACGGCCATTGGATGGACATCGTACGGTCACTTCTCCTAGAATCGTTCATATTTACTAAGTTGACAAAGCCCTCCATCTGTGTCAGTAGGCCCACAAGTCAGCCTCCAACTATGGTGGGTAACAGATAGCACGGGGGGTATTCATTTTTTGTGCGTAATAAGGAGGCACTTCCTTCCATGTGAAGATATAGCTGGTGGGTCCGAGCTGTCAGAGGGAGGAACGTTTTTTCGTGAAATACAGAGGCCCTTCCGGTGGGTCCCTGATGTCAGGTGGAGGAATCATTATTTTGCACCTAATAAGGAGGAACTTCCTTGCATGCGGCCATGGACCCAGCTGTCAGCCTCTGCACGTACAGTCCTTTTCCGATGGATGTCGTTCGTTGACCACGCCGTGCCGAGAGCACCAGGGCGGTGGACGATGGTGAGGCCTTGGAAGAGAACAACCCAGAGCCGGAGAAGACTTGGCAGTGGTTGCCCATGCGCTGGGGACTACGTTGGTTTATTGGTTCGGCTCCCGTCGCCGAAAAATAACAGGAGGTGTGGGTGGGTAGAGGATTGGTCTGGCTAGCAATTGAGTAGGGTGGGGCGGTGCGGCCTGTGCAGCAGCACAGCGGGCCATGGGAGGCGGGAGCAGGCAGTCCCACCGGCACTGGTTAGGGCGGCTGGAGCAAGAAAATCAGATATTGAACAAGCACTGCAGCCGTTCGATGAACATCCAATGGCCACTGCTAATAGAATCGTGTGTTGACTATAAGTTGACAAAGCCTTGCGTACGCGTCAACCTAGTAGACCAACAAGTCAGCCTCCAACTCTGTCCCAAATAGCATACACCCCAAAATTTCTAGCCAGATTTCAAATTAATTTAAAAACTAAACATACCTTAATTTAAATCCAATGAAATTTACCCGCACAAGACCAACGAAATTTAAAATATCAAAGTCCGAAAGAAAAAAGCATACAACCCATTTATTATTACTTATAGCCCATTTATAATTACTTATAGCCCATTTTCTGGGCAAGCCCGAATGCATCCCTCCTCGTCATGAAAGATTTCCGGCCCAGTAGGGTGTAGTAAAGCAAGTAGGCCTACGTTGGTTATTCTGTAAAAAAACAAAATAGCTGGGCTAGTCATTTTCAGAAAGGAAGAAAAAACGGGGCTAGTCATGTGGTAAACATATGAAATAATAGCCTGGGCTAGAGCACAACCCAGCTCATACCCTTCTCCGTCCCGGAAAAAAATACTACGCGCGTTGCTGGGTCCCGGTTGTCTGCCCCTCCTTGTGCAGTTATCTCGCTTATTGACTATGTTGACAGTGGCGTGCGACCCAGATGCCAGGAAACCATCAGGAGGAACCCTTTTTTTTCTTGTAATAAAGGAGGCACTTGCTTGCCTACTGCCATGATCGTGGTGGGTCCCTACTGTCATCCTCACCATGTAAAGTAATCTCCTTATTCCTCTCAGTTGTTGACCATGTTGACAACACTGGAGGGCGGCACCGTGGCGAGCGTACCAAGGCGGAGGACAATGGTGAGGCCTCGGACGGGAACAAATAGGAGAAAGGGAAGATGCATAGAGTTTTAGGGTTCGACGTGGCCACGATGCGTGCGCGGCAGCACAGCCAGCCGTGGGAGGCGGGAGCAGGCGGTCCCGCTGGCGCTGGTTTGGCTTTGGCGGCTGGAGGAAGAAGAGACTGAAGAAACATGACAGACATTGAATGTCAATCCAACGGTCAAGGTTGGCACAATCATTTGTTGACTAAGCCGACACCTAGCATACTTTTTTATATATAGGAAGAAAAGAAAAACTAGGCTCGTTCGCCTGATAAAATTCCCGAAACTGCGACCGTTCAATCTTGCGTCGCAACTAAAACTATGAGGAAAACGCGTTTTTCTGCCGTCCTCCTCCCAGTGAACGTTCACATAAGTGACTAGCACCCTTGGTTTTCAACCGAGAGGTCTTGGATTTGAGTCCCGGGGACCCTCAATTTTGTCCTCCTTCCTTCCTCACAGAAAAAAAAGAGAAAGAAAATAAAAGACTTGAGAATGCGTACAGAATAAGTTAGTGTACCAGTAAAGAGATGTTGCTGAGTTTTAGAAAAAAGTAAGACGTGCTCCTGTAGTTGGTTCGAACCCAAACCTGCAAGTAATGAAACAGACGTATCCAACATTCACTTCTCCTCTTCTCTACTTACTCCGCCTAGCATCAGAAGCTCTGGCAGCAGCAACCATGTCCGCCTACTCTTCAACAGGCAACAATCAGATATGCGCCAAGTCGCCTGTGGGTCTGATCACACCCCCGTCGACACACACACCACAGCCGGTTCCTCATCGTAACCCGCTGCCGTTGGTGTTGTGCCACTGCTGCAAATCACGCAGAGTCATCCGTCACGTCTCAACCCCAATCCTCAACCCTGGCCGAGTCTTCTACAAATTCCCGAATAATGGGGTAATAATATATTTAAGTGTTGTTCCACTACTGTCAGTTGCTAATGTTTTTAATACTTTGGTTGATGATCTTCCAATTTGATTCATGCAGAAAAGGGAAGATTCGTGTGATTTGTATTTCTAGGAAGTTGCTCATTTGGGGGAATGCAACTACGCTGATTATTTGGTTAGCCGAGGAATCCCAGTACTAGTAGGTTGGGGTGTTGGAAAAGTAACTGAAGGAACAACAAAAGAGGAAGATGCAGAGCAGAAGGTTAAAGATGTAGTTCCTCTGATAATGGCCAAGCAACAGCTACTGGACGGCCTTGACAACAATGAGGAGATGAAAGAGCTTTTGAAGATAATGGGAAAAATCAATTTTCTCTGTAGGATGACTGTCTCTTTATTTGAAGTGTATGTAGCACTCGTGATGTATTCAGTGGCTATGACATGAGCACTTTGCTGAAACTAGTAATGAATGAAACCTGTTTAGCAGGCTGGGCGTAGTGTTGTGAACATCTAATGATTTCTATTAATGGGAATTGGGGGCTATCCCCTTTTCCTCATAAATAAATAAATAGTAGAGGCCCTTTTGCTAATAAATAAATAAATTAGCAGAGGCCCTGTCAGGTCAACTTTGTTCCCATTCGAAGACGTCGAGAAAATTGCAGTCCAACAGCAAACTATGTGATCAAATACAAGTTTCACAGCCAAATATGAGTACAACTAAACAACAATGTCATCATGTTTTAGTCATCATACAATCACCACATAAATCAACATACATAATAAGTGATGTTCTCACAGCAAAATACTAAACAACAACTTCATCAGGTTTTAGTTGTCATAGCAAACACAATTACACATACTAGATAAAAAACGTCTTCTAACAGGCAAATACGACAAAACCAATCTAATCATCATCCACAGCAGCCACGTCAACATCTTTGCCATGTGTATAAGTCTGAATCGTAATTCCTCCCAGTGTCATCTTCTTCTTCATCTTCAATGTCCTCGAACGTTGGCTTCTTGTCGATCAACTCTCGTATGTCCACAGCCCGACAGGCAATCTTTTCGCTAGCGTCATTGACGTGATGGTTCTCAAAGATATTAGGAACATCTGTGGAATCTTCTACATCAGGAGCAGTGTAAGCATCGTCTTGTTGTGCACCTTCATTAAACGAATTCCTGTGCTCAAACCTTTGCACTACTCTCCAGTCATCGCGACGTGCAAGTGTGTCTTCCAAGAAAAATATTTGTGTAGCTTGCTTTGCCAAAATAAAAGGCTCATCATACTTGTACGCTCCTTGACATTCATGGATTTTAAATAATCATTAGCTCTGGGTTTTGCGATCCTAGGAAACAGGTTATACCAACGATAGCACAACAGAACCACACACCAATGAAACTCGAAACTAGCTATATCTTCGCACGCAAGGAAGTGCCTCCTTATTACGCACAAAAAAATGAATACTCCCCCTGCTAGCTGGGACCCAGTATAGTGGGAGGCTGAGTTGTGGGCCTACTAAGTTGACGGGGACGGAGGGCTTTGTCAACTTAGTAAATATGCACGATTATAGCTCCAGTGACAGTACGATGTCCATCCAACGGCCGTAGTGCTTCTTCAACCTCTGGTCTTCATGCTCCAGCCGCCCAAACCAGCGTCGGTCGTGCCTCATGCTCCAGCCTCCCATGGCCGGCTGCGATGCCGCGGAGGCCTCACCGCCCCTACTACTCACACCGCTGGCCAGGCCATCCCTCTACTCACCGACACCCCCTGTTATTCTGCGGCGACGGCAGCGTCACACTACAGGCGAACCAGTGAACCCTCGTACTCCTCTCCATGTGGGCATCCACTGCCGCATCTTCCCTGGCTCCGCGTTGTCCCCTTCCTAGGCCTCGTCGTCGTCCACCACCTTGGTGCTCTCGGCGCGGCATGGTCAATGTGGTCAACGACCGACTTCCATCGGAAGAGTACTGTACGTGAAGAGGCTGACAGCTGGGTCCACGGCCGCAGCAAGAAGTGCCTCCTTATTACGCGCAAAATAATTATTCCTCCACCTGACAGCGGGGACCCACCGGACGGGCCATCGTATTTCGCGAAAAAAACGTTTCCCCCTAACTGCTGGGACCCACCAGCTACGTCTTCGCACGCAAGGAAGTGTGTCCGGGCAAAAAAAAACGATTTGCCCCCCTGACTGTTGGGACCCACCACCTACTTCTTCGCAAGCAAGGAAGTGCCTAATAGTCGGGACCCACCTGGTCAAAGCGTACGTAGCGTTGTCATTCTGGTCGCGAGCGTGTACGTACATACTGGTCGATGTAGAGGCGTGCACGTGTCGTAGTAGAGGCGCGCACGTAGTATGTACACGTATGTACAGCGGCCAGTGTGTAAGAAAGAAAATACAGCCACGTACGTACATACGGGCAGGGTCTCGAACGCCTACTCGCTCATACGTACGGCTAGGGTTCATGTACATGGCTGGGTCCGAACGGAGAAACAGCGTCGTCGTCGTGTTCATGGGGAGCCAACAGGCTAGGTCGGAATGGAATGTGTCGTCGTGTTCATCAGGAGGGCTTGGACGGAACAACCAATGGAAATGAGGCCTGGCGTACCGCAGAACGGAGGAAACGGCCTTGTGTCGGCCACGGTCGAAACGAGATCCTGTTCATCGGGAGGGGTCTGGCATAGCGCAAAACGGAGGAAACGACCTCCTACGTTCGAAACGGAGGTCCTGTTGATTGGGAGGGGTGTGGCGTACCGCAAAACGGAGGAAATAGACTTGTGTTGGAGCGCTACGGTCGAAACGGGGGTCCTGTTCATCGGGAGGGGTGTAGCGTATCGCAAAACGGGACTCCACGGGATACTGTTCATCTCCACCGTCGACCCCCTCCAGCCTCCACGGGCTACTGTTCATCCACCGTCGACCTCCTCCAGTCTCCACCTAAGACAGTTCATCCACGGGCTCCTGTTCATCCAACCTCCACCGCGCGCGACTCCACCGGATACTGTTCAACCAGCCCTCTCCACGGGCTCAACCAGCCCTCCACGGGCTACTCTTCATCCAGCCCTCCATCGTCTACTGTTCATCCAGCCCTCCACGGGGTGGTCCTGTTCATCCTGCCCTCCATGGGGTCCTGTTCATCCAGCCCCAACCGGCTCGATTGATCGGGGTCCTGTTCATCCAGAGGCAACACCACGGGGTCATGTTCATCGACCCCCACCGGGAACTGTTCATCCAAACCCCCCAGCAACGCACACTTTTCATCTAGAGGCAACATCGATCGGCTTCAGTTAGCAGCAGTAGCGAAGGAATCGCTCGATCGAGTTCAGTTAACAGGCATCGATCCATCGCTCGGGTTCAGTAACGCGTAGCCTACAGTGCAATCGCTTGGGTTAAGTTAGAGCCCAACGCCTCGCACCCACGTGCGTTCGTGTACAAGAGAAATGTGCATCAATCGGCCCCGACCACCCACCGTAACCGAGAACACTCCGATATTTTCCTCGCCCTCGCTTCTACCATGGTTTTTCCGTCATGGACGGCCCGAACAATGTCATGCAGCTGCGTCTCTGGCCCGTCCAGGACGAAAATCCCATTTTCTGTCATGATTTTTTGTCATAGAAGTAGGACCCCACCACATCTATGATGATACCGTGTTTTGTCACAATTATTGTCATAGAAATGTTATAAGTATGACAAATTTTTTTTCGTTCAGCCCAAAATGTCACGGATGTGTCTTTTTTTGTAGTGATAGACGATGCTTCACATGTTGCAAATCTCTTTTGTAGGGAAATATTGAGGCTACATGAACTACCAAGGACAATTGTGTCGGACCGAGACGTCAAGTTCGTAAGTTACTTTTTGAAGACAGTATGCGCTAAGCTCGGCATCAAACTACTATTCTCGATGGTCTATCATCCTCAAACCTATGGCCAAACATAAGTCACCAACCGAACGCTTGCCACTCTACTACACGTGATGATAAAGAAGAACATCAAGGAGTGGGAGGACTGCCTACCCATCGCCGAGTACGCCTACAACCGAGCACAATACTCTACTACCGGCAAGTCCCCCTTCGAGTTCGTCTACGGCTTCAACCACTTGTTGCTCTTGGACATCCTCCTCTACCTCTCCAAGAACGTGAAAACATGGATGCAAGTGCAAGAGCAAGTTATCTCAAGAAGGTGCATGACGAAACACGGTCCATGATCGAGCATCAAGTCCAACGTCTCGCCACCAAACTCAAAAACAACAAGGCACCAATGGTGTTCCAACCGGGTGATCTCGTTTGGCTACACCTACGCAAAGACCGCTTCCCCAAGGAGCGCAAATCCAAGCTTCTTCCATGCGTCGATGGGCCATTCAAGGTGCTAGCACGCTACAATGACAATGCTTACAAGATCGACATTCCCCGCACCAAGTACAACATAAGCGACATCTTCAATGTCAAGGACTTGTCACACTTCCATGGTGATGAAGATCCCGGTCCGCAGACGGATCTTGCCCAAGGGGGGGGGGAGATGATGCGGAGCATCCCTCCATCACCCCCATGGACACTCCGTCACCGCCACAACCACCCAAGGTACCAATGACTAGGGCACGTGCACGTGCCATAGAGAACGAGGTGAATTCTTTCCTCTTTGAGTTTCGTTCGGATTTGCATGAGAATTGGGTTCTACCTCACAAGGACATGTTATGCATTCTTAGTTACCAAGGAGTTGATCATGAGAAGGAGAAGATGGAGACCCGAGCATCTATGGAACAAGAGGAGGACAAGAAGGACGAAGGGAAGGAGTTCCTGGGCACCCCGGGCACCTAGACGGAATGACCCCGCGCGCCCGGACTCGAACACAAGAGGAGGGCCAAGCCTCCTGGACACGTCGGGTGCCAGGCCATCTTGGCCCCGGGTGCCCGGCCTCCGCGCTAGCTCACCCCGGGTCACCGGCTCCCTAACGCCGAGTGCCCGGTCTCCGCCTGGGCCGCGCCCAGTTCACCCCCGGGTGCCCGGGTCCTCAATCCCGGGTGCTCGGTCTGCCACGCCCAGGCCACTAGCCTCGCCCGGGTGCCCGGGCCTTGGACCCCCGAGTGCCCTACCTCGGCCCTGCCAGCCCCCAGCAGCCACCCCGGGTGCCCGGTCCCCTCCGACTTATATTTCGTTTTACGATCTTTTTGGTCTTTTGTAACCCTACCTTCCCCGATTTCGTCCCTAGACTTATATATACTCTATCCCTAGCTCATTTGAGATGTTAGCAAAGTATTTGATAGACATTGAGAGCTTTGCTCCTTGTATCCCCTCCTCTTGGAGATCAAGACCCCTCTTGGGAAGAATCCTTGTGGATTTCACGACCTCCCAATGGAGTAGATCATCATCAAGACCTCGTCTCCTCTAGGAGTGGGAAGAATTCTACCTATTGCTTGTTTCCTTGTATTTATCTTGTATACTTGTGGACCTCATGTATGCTACTCTAGTAGATGTGTGATTGTGGTTTTGTTTGAGTGATCTCTCTTGTGTTCTTGTGTTCTTGCTCCTTTCCCCCCTCCAAGTGTGAAAAGATCTTACCTAGGATATCACCCTACAACAACTAGTTTCAAGAAAAAGGGCAAGGGAAAGAAAGGGAACTTCAAGAAGAACAACTAGCAAGTTGACACTCCCGAGAAGAAGCCCAAAGCTAGACCCAGACCTGAAACTGAGTAATTCTGGTGCAAAGGAAATGGTCACTGGAACTGGAACTACCCCAAATACTTGGCGGATAAGAAGGATGTCAAAGTGAACAAAGGTACATTTCATATACATTTTATTGATGTGTACCTTACTAGTGCTCGTAGTAGCCCCTGGGAATTTTGATACTTGTTCGGTTGCTAAGATTAGTAACTCAAAACAGGAGTTGCAGAATAAACGGAGACTAGTTGCGGGTGAGGTAACGATGTGTGTTGGAAGTGGTTCCCAAATTGATATGATCATCATCACGCACTCCCTATACTTTCGGGATTAGTGTTAAACCTAAATAAATGTTATTTGGTGTTTGCGTTGAGCATGAACAAGATTGAATCATGTTTATTGCAATACGATTATTCATTTAAGTCAGAGAATAATTGTTATTTTGTTTACATGAATAAAACCTTCTCTGGTCATACACCCAAGATGAATGGTTTATTGAATCTCGACCGTAGTAATAAACATATCCATAATATTGAAGCTACAAGATGCAGAGTTGATAATGATAGTGCAACATACTTGTGGTGCTGCCGTTCAGGTCATATTGGTGTAAAGCGCATGAAGAAACTCCATGAAGATGGGCTTTTGGAATCACTTGATACTTGCGAACCATGCCTCATGGGCACGATGACCAAAACTCCGTTCTCCGGAACAATGGAGCGAGCTAATGACTTATTGGAAATAATACATACTGATGTATGTGGTCCGATGAGTGTTGAAGCACGCGGTAGGTATCGTTATTTTGTCACCTTCACAGATGATTTGAGTAGATATGGGTATATCTACTTAATGAAACACAAGATTCAAACATTTGAAAAGTTCAAAAAAATTTAGAGTGAAGTAGAGAATCATCGTAACAAGAAAATAAAGTTTCTACGATCTGATCGTGGGGGTGAATATTTGAGTTACGAGTTTGTTCTTCATTTAAAACAATGTGGAATAGTTTCGCAACTCACGCCACCTGGAACACCAAAGCGTAATGGTGTGTCAGAACATTGTAACCGTACTTTATTAGATATGGTGCGATATATGATGTCTCTTACCGATTTACCACTATCATTTTGGGGTTATGCATTAGAGACAACTGCATTCACATTAAATAGGACATCGTCTAAATCCGCTGAGACGACACCGTATGAACTGTGGTTTGGCAAAAAACCTAAGCGGTCGTTTCTAAAGTTTGGGGTTGCGATGCTTATGTGAAAAAGCTCCAGCCTGGTAAGCTTGAACCTAAATCGGAGAAGTGCATATTCACAGGATACCCAAAAGAAACTGTTGGGTGCACCTTCTATCACATATTATAAGCCAAGATTTTTGTTGCTAAGAATGGATCCTTTCTAGAAAAGGAGGTTCTCTCGAAAGAAGTGAGTGGGAGGAAAGTAGAACTTGATGAGGTAATTGTACCTTCTCTCGAATTGGAAAGTAGGTCATCACAGAATGCAGTTCCAGTGATACCTACACCAATTAGTGAAGAAGCAAATGATAATGATCATGATACTTCATATCAAATTACTACCGAACCTCGTAGGTCAAACAGAGCACATTCTGCACCAGAGTGCTATGGTAATCCTGTTCTGGAAGTCATGTTACTAGACCAGGACGAACCTACGAACTATGAGGAAGCGATGATGGGCCCAGATTCTGAAAATGGCTTGAGGCCATGAAATATGAGATGGGATCCATATATGAGAGCAAAGTATGGACTTTGGTTGACTTGCCCGATGATCGGCAAGCCATAGAGAATAAATGGATCTACAAAAAGAAGACTGACATTGATGGTAATGTTACTGTCTACAAAGCTCGAGTTGTTGGGAAAGGTTTTCGACAAGTTCAAGGAGTTGATTACAATGAGACCTTCTCAACCGTAGCGGTGCTTAATTCTATCCGAATCATGTTAGCAATTGCCGCATTTTATGATTATGAAATTTGGCAAATGGACGTCAAAACTACATTCCTTAATGGATTTCTTAAAGAAGAGTTGTATATGATGCAACTAGAAAGTTTTTGTCAATCCTAAAGGTGCTAACAAAGTGTGCAAGCTCCAGCGCTCGACCTATGGACTGGTGCAAGCATCTCGGGGTTCGAATATACGCTTTGATGAGGTGATCAAAGCATATGGTTTTATACAGACTTACGGTGAAGCCTGTATTTACAAGAAAGTGAGTGGGAGCACTACAACATTTCTGATAAGTATATGTGAATGACATATTGTTGATCGGAAATGTTGTAGAATTTTCTGGAAAGCATAAAGGATTGTTTAAAAGAAGTTTTCCAATAAAATACCTCGGTGAAACTGCTTGCATATTGGGAACCACGATCTATAGAGATAGATCAAGACGCTTGATAAGACTTTCGATTAGTACATACCTTTATAAGATTTTGAATTAGTTCAAAATGGATCAGTCAAAGAAGGAGTTCTTGCCTGATTAGTAAGGTGTGAAGTTGAGTAAGACTCAAAGCCCGACCACGGCAGAAAATATAGATAGAAAGAAAGTCATTCCCTATGCCTCAGCCATAGGTTCTATAAAGTATGCCATGTTGTGTACTAAACCTATTGTGTACCTTGCCATAAGTTTGGCAAGGAGGTAGAACAGTGATTGTTAGGGAACGTAGTATTTCAAAAATTTCCTATGATCACGCAAGATCAATCTACCAGATGCATAGCAACGAGAGGGAGAGTGTGATGCAGAGCATCCCAAGGTCATCCCCACGGACCCTCCTTCACCTCCTCCAGTGCCTCAAGGACCGATGACACGTGCTCGTGCTAGAGCTTTCGAGACCGAGGTGACGTTACTCCTAGCCCTACTTCCTTATGAATCTTGCGAGACATGGTTGATACCTCAAACGGGTGTGCTTTGTGTGCTCAGGTGTGAAGGAGACCACATCGGAGAAGAGCTTGAAGATGGACAAGTTCCCAAGGTCATGGACGAGTTGATGCAACGAGAAGGGCAGAAAGCAGTTCCAGGCCCCGGACATCCGGCCCCTGGGCATCTCTCTACAGAAGGCCAGCCACAGGGCCCGGACATCCGGCGAGGGCCCGGACATCCGGCCAAGCACGGCCCGGACATCCGGCCTCGGGCCCGGAAATCCGGCGCTCCTGTCCAGAGAGCACCCGAGGCTCTGTCACTCCAGCCCGGACATCCGGGCCCGCGCCCCGGACATCCGGCGCCCCGCGAAGTCCCGGACATCCGGGCCGCTGCCCGGACATCCGGCTCCTGATCTGCCTGCGCGCAGCACTTGGGCCGAGGCCCGTGTACCCCCTTCGCCCCGTAGACTATATATACTCCGCTCCTCTTTCCGTTTAGGGTTAGCTGTGGTTTAGCTCATTTCTCATACTTGTGTGGATTTCTCCCACGAGACGGTGCGCCTCTACGGAGAAGATCCACTACGGATTCAGGACCTCCTTCACGGAGAAGATCCCACGGGATTCCAAGACCTCCTCACGGAGAAGACTATCTGTATCACCGTTGTTGACTTTGGATCATGGATCTCGACTTTGTATCGCGAACCTAGCGCTTGTGTGATTGCTTTCGTGTTGATTTGAGTGTTCTCTCTTGTGTTTTCCCCGTCTTTCTCCTTGTTTTCCCCGTGTTCATCGTGTGCCACCCTCCAAAACGTGAAAGGTCCGCTGATTAGGGTTCCACCCTACATCATCTTGGTATCAAGAGCAAGGTTGATCACGATTTTGGAGCCCCACACCCTGTCTTCTAGTTTGTTTTTGTCGTGTTCTTCCCAATTTCGAAAAATTCCCCACAAAAAGAGCCCCAAAAAAAAATTTTGTGATCTGTTGATTTGGCAAGATTTTGTTGAATTTGTTCCATGGATTTGCTATGCCACGTGTGGATCTAGCTTTTCCTACACTTTTCCCCAAATTTCATCCGCAAAATCCGCCGAATTTTCGCCCCAACACCACCGTTTGCAAGGAGTTCTTCCTGGCTCGGGCACCCCGGACATCCGGCCCCTAGCCCGGACATCCGGCCTCCCGCAGCCACTTTTCACCACCACACACCATCTTGCACTCTTACACCGCCATTTTCGTCCGGTAACCCACACATCCTTCCGCAAAACCGCCACCAATCTTCCACAACCACCAACGCTTACCCGCTCCGAGTTTGAAAAGTTTGTCTCCATTTGCTTTCGATACTTGAGTTGTGGTTTCACCGTTTCCTTGGATGTTTAGGCTACCTTGGAACGGCAAGACTTCGACAACACCACCGCTCAACTTCGGCAAGGACGGTAACATCGACGACACTTCGCTCATTCTACCTCGCAATTGCATTGTCACCCTATGAACCATCTTTGCGTAGCTTTCCCATTGAGACTAGCCATTTGAGTATTGCCGGGCCACGACACTTGTGCACATTAGTGATAGTCATATATATTGCATACCACATCATCTTGGTATCATCATTGTGAGTACCACCACATTATCTTGCATATCTCAGCGTGCCGCAAGAGTGTCCCGCATACACAATAGCTACCTCGATCCGAGAAGCATACATATGTGCCCAAAGAAAGAGCTCAAAAGCTTTTAAGCAAAAGAGCCAATCCAACCAAAAACACAATAGCGTCATACGCCGTGCATCCAAAGAGATCATACACAGCAACATCATCTTGTGCTCAAGCATCGGCACATCATACACTCATAGCATACTTGTGATAGATAGTCGTTACGTTTTGCCTCTTATAGGTTGTGCACAAGTGCGTATCCGCCTATTAAGCAATCGGTTAGCGTCTCTCTAGCGTTGTGTAACACGAGCATTTTCCGTGGTTTTCCACATTTTTCGCTCATCCTTGGTTGCACAACCATATTTATCTATCCGTGCGTGTGTTCCGTGTGCTACTCTTTGCTAGTGATCTACTTGTTGCATGAGCAAATTGTGAAACATTTTCAACATCATTGAGTCATTTTGACGATTGCATTGAATTTCTGCCACATCCTAACCAAGCTACTCTCAAAGCTTTATTTGTGTAGGTGTGAGAATCGACACGAAGTGATACCAATAGTGCTATTTCCGGGTTACATTGTCGCGTGATCATCGATCCATTTTCAACCTCGGTTAAGGTACATTGATATTGTCTTCTCCTTTCTCCCACTCACATACTTGCTTGTGATGATGGATAGGCCAAGTTCATCTTCGAACCCGATCTTCGACGATCCTCAAGAAGCGAACAACTACGTCACCAAACTACATCTATTCGGTGTCCAACGAGCTCTACATCAAGAGAGTGAAGCTATGCGAGAGTACATTGGTCAAGTCGCCGAGGACGCGCACCAATTCCAACAAAGTACTAAGGAGCAAATCGACCTCATCAACACCAACATGTCTACTCAATACAATGAGCTCCGGACATTGATCATCAACCGACGTTCTTCCTCAACATCATCTCAACGACGAAGCCGCTCAAGTCGACATACCGATTCCACGCAAGACTCAAGTACACCTACGTCAAACACTCTTCGTCAAGCCGCACGTCAAGCTCGACATGACCATCGGCATCCTCTACATGACAAGAGTTCCCAAGAGCTATTCGACGAGCAAGAAAGCCGACATCGTCAAAACCAAGCTACACTTGAGCAAGCACAAGAACGGCAATGACTACGCCAACAACAACAAGAGCGAGCTCGCCAATATCAAGAAGAACAAGATGCCGAGGCTAACCGTCAAGCACAACAACGTCGAGAAGCTCAAGCTATGGAGGCGCAACGTGCTTTACAAGATGCACATCGCAATGTGGCAGCCCGCACGCTCTCCACTCTTCTTCGTGTGTTGATCAAGAGGAACATCCGAGAGTGGGAGCATTGCTTGCCCATCGCCGAGTTCGCCTACAACCATGCTAGACACTCCACAACCGGCAAGTCCCCCTTCGAGATCGTCTACGGCTTCAACCCGTTGTCGCCTCTGGACATCCTACCTCTTCCTCTCCAAGAGCGCACGAACATGGACGCAAGGGCACGAGCAACCTATCTCAAGAAGGTGCACGAAGATGCAAGGGAAATGATCGAGCGACAAGTCCAACGTCTCGCCACCAAGCTCAACGTCAACAAGAAACCAATGGTGTTCCAACCGGGCGATCTTGTCAGGCTTCATCTTCGCAAGGACCGCTTCCCACACGAGCGCAAGTCCAAGCTTCTACCTCGCGCCGACGGACCATTCAAGGTGCTCGCTCGCTACAACGACAACGCCTACAAGATCGAACTCCCTCGAGACAAGTACTCCGTGAGCGACATCTTCAACGTCAAGGATCTCTCTCCTTTCCATGGTGATGAAGAATTCGATCCGAGGTCGAATCTTTCCCAAGGGAGGGGAGATGATGCAGAGCATCCCAAGGTCATCCCCACGGACCCTCCTTCACCTCCTCCAGTGCCTCAAGGACCGATGACACGTGCTCGTGCTAGAGCTTTCGAGACCGAGGTGACGTCACTCCTAGCCCTACTTCCTTATGAATCTTGCGAGACATGGTTGCTACCTCAAACGGGTGTGCTTTGTGTGCTCAGGTGTGAAGGAGACCACATCGGAGAAGAGCTTGAAGATGGACAAGTTCCCAAGGTCATGGACGAGTTGATGCAACGAGAAGGGCAGAAAGCAGTTCCAGGCCCCGGACATCCGGCCCCCTGGCCCGGACATCCGGCCCCTGGGCATCTCTCTACAGAAGGCCAGCCACAGGGCCCGGACATCCGGCCAGGGCCCGGACATCCGGCCAAGCACGGCCCGGACATCCGGCCTCGGGCCCGGAAATCCGGCGCTCCTGTCCAGAGAGCACCCGAGGCTCTGTCACTCCAGCCCGGACTTCCGGGCCCGCGCCCCGGACATCCGGCGCCCCGCGAAGTCTCGGACATCCGGGCCGCTGCCCGGACATCCAGCTCCTGATCTGCCTGCGCGCAGCACTTGGGCCGAGGCCCGTGTACCCCCTTTGCCCCGTAGACTATATATACTCCGCTCCTCTTTCCGTTTAGGGTTAGCTGTGGTTTAGCTCATTTCTCATACTTGTGTGGATTTCTCCCACGAGACGGTGCGCCTCTATGGAGAAGATCCACTACGGATTCAGGACCTCCTTCACGGAGAAGATCCCACGGGATTCCAAGACCTCCTCACGGAGAAGACTATCTGTATCACCGTTGTTGACTTTGGATCATGGATCTCGACTTTGTATCGCGAACCTAGCGCTTGTGTGATTGCTTTCGTGTTGATTTGAGTGTTCTCTCTTGTGTTTTCCCCGTCTTTCTCCTTGTTTTCCCCGTGTTCATCGTGTGCCACCCTCCAAAACGTGAAAGGTCTGCTGATTAGGGTTGCACCCTACATCAGAGTGTGTCTACGTACCCTCGTAGACCGGGAGCGGAAGCGTCAAATTACGCGGTTGATGTAGTCGAACTTCTTCGTGATCCAACCGATCAAGCACCGAACGTACGGCACCTCCGCGTTCAGCACACGTTCAGCTTGATGACATCCCACGAGCTCTTGATCCAGTTGAGCTTCACGGGAGAGTTTCGTCAGCACGACGGCGTGGTGACGGATATGATGAAATTACCGGCGCAGGGCTTCGCCTAAGCACTACGACAGTATCACCGAGGTGTGTTTCTGTGGAGGGGGGCACCGCACGCGGCTAAAACAATTCAACTTCTGTGTCTTTGGGTGCCCCTACCCCTGTATATAAAGGAGAAAGGGGGAGGCCGGCCGGCCCCTATTGGCGCGCCAAGGAGGAGCAATCCTACTAGGAATAGGATTGCAATCCTATTCCTAGTAGGAACTACCAATAGGGAGAAGGGGGAAAGGAAGGAGAGGGAGAAGGAGAAGGAAAGGGGCGCCGGCCCCCCCTCCTTCCTTGTCCAATTCAGACCAAGGGGTGGGGGGACGCGCGGCCCAGCCCTGGCCCTCCTTCCCTCTTTCTCCTATGGCCCATTAAGGCACATAGCTTCACCAAGGGGTTCCAGTAACCCCACCCCCCCGGTACTCCGGTTAATTCCAAAACTTTACGGAACACTTCCGGTGTCCGAATATAGTCGTCCAATATATCAATCTTTACGTCTCGGACATTCCGAGACTCCACGTCATTTCTGTGATCTCATCCGGGACTACGAACTACCTTCGATACATCAAAACTCATAACCTCATTATACCGATCGTCATCAAACGTTAAGCGTGCGGACCCTACGGGTTTGAGAACTATGTAGACATGACCGAGACTCATCTCCGGTCAATAACCAATAGCGGAACCTGGATGCTCATATTGGCTCCTACATATTCTACGAAGATCTTTATCGGTCAAACTGCATAACAACATACGTTGTTCCTTTTGTCATCGGTATGTTACTTGCCCGAGATTCGATAGTCGGTATCTCTATACCTAGTTCAATCTCGTTACCGGCAAGTCTCTTTACTCGTTCCGTAATACATCATCTCGTGACTAACTCAATAGTCATTTGCTTGCAAGGCTTATTATGATGTGCATTACGGAGAGGGCCCAGAGATACCTCTCCGACACTCGGAGTGACAAATCCTTTTCTTGATCTATGCCAACACCACGAACACTTTCGGAGACACCTGTAGAGCATATTTATGATCACCCAGTTACGTTGTGACATTTGATAGCACAGAAGGTGTTCCTACGGTATTCGGGAGTTGCATAATCTCATAGTCATAGGAACATGTATAAGTCATGACGAAAGCAATAGTAGTAAAACTAAATGATCATAGTGCTAAGCTAACGGATGGGTCTAGTCCATCACATCATTCTCCTAATGATGTGACCCGTTCATCAAATGACAACTCATGTCTTGTGACGCCCGAAGACCGACGTCCCAGTAGATTCCAGAAGATTCCAGATGTTCCGGGTTCTCCCATGTGTTTATTTTGTGTTGTGTTATTTATTTTTGCATTGCATCATGTCATCATGCCATCATGTCATTAATCTTTGCATCTCAACCTAAATAAATTGTGTGGACCTTCGGTCCATTTAAATCGAGGGAAGAATGTCTTCTCTTTATAACATAACAGCCTCTCAATATTAGTAGGGAGCTATATTATAAATATTCCATTCGTTGGAATTAACCCAACACACTTGCATATTATTTCCCCATGTCTTTTTTCACTTCGAGTTTCTCCTTCAAAAACCTTGCCAATAATTCTTTTCCTTTGTTTCGAGGTTCCTCCGAAAATTCGAACATTTTTGGACACTTCAATAATTAAGTCTTAGTTCAAACCCATTTGAATTAAATTCAAATATGTTTGAATTATATCTCATTCTTGCCTTTTCTATTTTTCTCGGACCGTGCTCATTTTATGATGCCCGAGAAAAATAACCTCTTGTGTTTTTGCCCTAACCCCCCCCCCCTCTTTCTTTCCTTTATTTGTTTTCTCTATTTTTTCTTGTCTTCTTCTTTTTCTCTCTTATTAGGAGAGGACCTAGTTCCAGCCCAGGCCTCCCTAAGGCCGAGGCCAGCAGCCTCTTGGCCCAGCATCCCTCCTGGCCCATAGGCCCAATCCCTACCGAACCCTAGCAGCGGCTTTTTCCCGTCCCCTCGATCCTCCCTCACCTTCCCGTGCGCCGCCAACTCCCCAGCGCTCGAACCCTCCACCCATCGCTCGCCCGAACCCGCTCGAGTCGATCGATCTCCCTCACAGCGCACGCACCCAGTCCCGCATCGATCTCCTCTCCTCCCGACCGCGGCTCTCACCTCGCCGCCTGGACCCCGAGCCCGACAGCCTCCTCGATCGCCCGCAGGCCCAGCGGCCTCGCCCCTTCAGCCCGAGCGAGCGCCAGCCGCCCCGATCGCCTCGGGCCTTGCCACTCCGTCGCCAGGTCGCCCGCAGGCCATGAGCGCTCCTCTCGCCCGCAGCTCCAGCCTCGCCAAGGCCGGGCCTCCCCGAGCGCCTTCCTCACCTGGCCGAGTGCCGCACCGCCAGGTCCCCACCGAGCCCCGCAGCACCGAGGTCGGGGGCCCCTTCCTCGCCTCCCGGCCGGATCCCGCAACCCCTTCGGCCAGAGCCGGCGACCGCCCCTGCCTCGTCCAGCCTCCCTGCAACCTCCAGCACCGGCGTGCTCCTCGCGCATCCCAGCGCCGGGCGGCTCTGCTCCGTCCCCAGCTCGCCGTGGCCGCCCCGCCGGCCGACAGCTCCACCGCGACCAGCCTCCGCCACTTCACCTCGAGCAGTCCCTCCACCGGCGCGCCTAGCCTTGCTGCTGCTGTGACCATGACCATGTCCATGCCGTATTTGTGTTCTGTTGCTGTTGTTGCATCCCAGGACCTCGGAGACGCGCCAAGTACCACGACGACCCGTGTACCCCTTCGAGTCGCCGACGTCCATTGCTTGCCAAGTTCGACTTCACGGCGAAACGTCAAGTACCACTACCGTCGCAAGAACGAGAACCCCCAAGTACCTTGACGACATGTACAACTACGACCCGAGACCGGCAAGACCGCTACGAACGTGAACGACTACCGTCGCCAAGACCCTCAAGTACCTCTCCGAACGGGATGTGAACGACTACACGTGTACCTCTACGGAACAACTACTTCCTCTTCTGAAACATGAATCACTACTTCCTCTACGACCCGCGAGAACGTCTACTTCCACTACTTCCTCTACGACCCGTGTGCCACTACGACCACTACGAACTCGAACCGCCCCGAAACAAATGTTCCGAAGGTATAACCCCGAGACGTGACCCGTGGATGCATGCATGTGTTGTAAGAGATGTTTGCCCTTGTTTGCGCCGTGCCCGTTGTGCCCTTCTTTTGTCGTGTTCCTCGGTTACCTCGTCGTCGACTCGTGGGAACCCGGCAACGGGATCGCCCCACCTTTCATCTCGTTTGACTCGCTCACACCACCTTTTTCTTTTGCGCCGGTCTCTCAACGAGTTACCGGAACCGAGATGTTGCAGTTGCATCAATTTCGGATGGTTGCCGTGGCAACCTTTCATTCCCCCACGGTGACAACACTTCATATCTTCTTCATGTCAACCTTTTAATAAAATTGCATAAAACTTGATCATGTCATCCGCATCATGTTAACAACACTAAAATGTTTAATTGTTGTTGCTTTAATAATTGCTAAACAAGCTCATGGGGATTTTTCGGATATGTTGTTGTTTTTCCGGCCTCATTTAAAATGTCTAATTAGTTAGTTTGTTATGCTTCACCTCTTGCCATGTTAAAAACATTTAACCTTGTCTTGTAAATAATGAGAGTCAATTAAATAATTAAATGTGGTGTTTCGTCAATATGCAACTCGTTGCATATTGAGCTCCACTTAACTTGTAGATTTGTTTGTGCACTTTGCCATGCCATGCATATTTAAACCGGACATGCATCATACTTGGATGTGCATCGTATGCCTTGCTTATGATTGTGTGTTTACCGTGTTGTTTGCTTCTTTCCGGTTGCTTCTCCTGTTAGCTTTGGGTTCGTTCCGGAGTTGTGAGGATTCGTTCGACTGTTTCTTCGTCTTCTTCATGGACCCGTTCTTCTCCCTTGTGGATCCCAGGCAAGATGATCATACCCTTGGATACCTTTACTACCATTGCCATGCTTAGTTGTCTCGATGTTATCGTTACATGTCGCGCTACCCATCTTTTATGTCAGCCTCTCCTTGTTGCCATGAAACCTCTAACCTTGAAACCTTCCTAGCAAAACCACTGTTTGGCTATGTTACCGCTTGCTCAGCCCCTCTTATAGCGTTGTTAGTTGCAGGTGAAGATGAAGATCGTTCCAGGTGGGAACTTGTTGTTGGAATATCACAATATCTATAATTATTATTAACACACCTATGTACTGGGCATGGGTGGAAGGCTTGGCCTTTTTCTCGGTGTTTTGTTCCATTCATGCCACCTAAGGCGCCGATAAACCGGCATTATGTTCCTTGATTTTGCGTTCCTAACACGATGGGTGGATGGGGACCCCTTGACATTTCGACAATGGTAAAACTCCTCCAGCAAGGCCCAACATTGGTTTTAATTTGCCTCATAATAAGAACTTAATTAATTAATTAAATTTGCATAGGGGGTCGCGTCCCCGAGGATTCTTAATTCTACATAGCAGGGGGGGCCAGTGCTAATGGTGTTGGTCCCAAACGGGGGTTCTGCGGGGCCGCCACGGGGAAACTCAAGGTATCTGGTATAACCTGTAGAATCGCACATCCGGTCGTGGCCTGAGACGAGATACGCGCGGCTACTATCGGGGTGTCGGCACGCCGGGAGGTCTTGCAGGACTTGTTTTACCATTGTCGAAATGTCTTGTGCTACCGGGATGCCGAGCCTGATCGGATTTCCCTAAGATAAGGGGTGATGATATTATATTTATCACTTCAGCTAATCGTGAGAGCTTGTGATGGGCTAAGTTGGGACACCCCTGCAGGGTTATGATCTTTCAAAAGCCGTGCCCGCGGTTATGTGGCAGATTGGAATTTGTTAATGTCCGGTTGTAGAAAACTTGATAGATGATCCGAAGTAAAACACACAACTATGTGAGTAACCGTGACTGTCTCTTTTCACTTTGAGAAGAGAACACGGTGGGGTTATGTTTGATTCGTATGTAGTTCAGGATCTTTAGCGATCACTACTTTTGCGACCGTTTGCGTAGATGCTCATCTTATTCTGGTACTCGTAAGTTAGCCACCATATTATGCTTAGCCGCTGCTGCAACCTCACCACTTTACCTCTTCCTACCCTCAAAGCTTTGCTAGTCTTGATACCCATGGTTATGGGATTGCTGAGTCCTCGTGGCTCACAAATACTACAACACCAGATGCAGGTTCAGCCGACTTTGAAGCAGGAGCTGGTTCAGAGCTTCCCTGGGAGCTCGATGAAGATTGTGGCCGTTTGCTTGTGACGTTTTCGACAATCAGTAGTGGTTTCTACTAGGATTCGATCTTGACCTGTGGCTTTATGTTGTTTTGGTATCTTTCTTTTGGATCTTCGCTCGTAGTCGGGTTATGATGTTTCGAATGATTGTTTTGCTTATGTAATGTATTGTGTGAGAGGCGAGTGTAAGCCAACTATCTCCTTTTGCAATTTAATCCCTCTTTTACATGAGTCGTGCAAAGATACCAAACTTGAGATCATTCTAGGATGGGCTTATACCTTTAAGTCGTGCCTCGACACGTAGGAGGTATAGTCCCATCCTAGGCATTACAAGTTGGTATTCAGAGCCTTCTCCGACCTAGAAGCCCCCATTGATTGATCGAATCGTTGACGGTTGAGTCTAGGCACACACTTGAAAATATTTTGAGTCCTATATATATATATATATATATATATATATATATATATATATATATATATATATATATATATATATATCGGAGAGTAGGATTTCTTTTGCTCCTCATCTCTTTTCATTCTGGTGAGGACTCCTGACGACTACTCTTGCCTCTTCTACTTTCAAAAAATGCACCAATTTTTTTTTAGGATCACGCGAGTATTGTTTGGATTGTTCTGATGTCTTTGTGACGAGAACATTGTTCTCGATGCCTCCTGACATTAGGGGTTGTGGCAGTGTCCCGGGGAGTTGAGCTCCGAGGTGTTGTCGTCACAAATCCATCGCGGCAGTACTAGAATACTTAAGACGGCCGACATCGAAAACTCTCCTATGCGGTTAGTGGTAAGATAACCCCGACATTACCCAGTACTGGGGAGGTAGTTCGGGAGTATTGCCATAGCTTGTATAGTGGATGCGTTTCGAAGGTCCGAGGTAAATGGTTTCCGAGAACAACTGGTTATGTGTTGAAGGATGGATACAGCTGGATGTAGGTTTAGAGTTGAGTGCGCGGTGCTTCCCCTGTATCCCCAACACCTGATTGCATAACTGGAAACTTTCGGAAATTAATAGGTGGGTTCATCTAGTAGTTCTAGGCATTCTTCCAACGAATGCATGATATGAAGTTCGGGGTTCTACATTGAGTGAAGTGGTTTTATGGACTTGTTCTGATCGGGAGTTGCATCTTAAAGGGTCCTTGGCTATGCTGATCCGGGGATTGCAAAACCCTTTTGTAACACGTTCCATGAGCTTTCAGCACGAAGATGTCGAACGAAACTTCCATCTTGTATTTGTTCTATCTGCTCCGTGTTTCTTTTTATTTACCTTTTGTTCTTTCAAGTGGCTTCTCGTCAAGTGGATGTACGTGCGGAATTCGTTCGTTCAATTCTCTGTTCGGAGAGATATGTTGCAACATAATCTTCTTCATAAACATATCTACCCTTTGTTTTTGTCTTGATTCTGGTATTCGAGTTGCTTCGATGTCAAATGTTGATTCCATACCTTTTCTTAATCGGTGTTCTCATATTTATATGGGAGTGCTAATTCTTCTTGATCATCAAGATGGTCATGTTAAATTCTTTTTCAACCGGTGTCCATTTTGTTCGTCTCAAATTGTCTTTGTTTTCCCCACCCTCCCACCCTTCTTCTTGGAGCCAGCAATTCTCTAATGAAATATCCATTTTATTCATGTGATATTTCTTCATTCATTTCCTTCAATATTCTTATCCGGTGTTATTTCGTGAAGATGATCAAGAGCTTCAAGTTCATCATTCTTTTGTTCTCAATTCTGCCGGTGGATCTAATTTAAGCTTCGGTGTTGATCATATATCTTCCTTTTTGTTTCACATGTTTTCACATGTTGAAATTTCTTATCCGAAGGCTCTCTTATTTCTTCACATCTCTTTATTCTTATCCGGAGTGTTGAGGATATCTCTGAAGATTCATAATTCCATTCTTAATCCGTTCATATTATTTTGAGATTGTTATCTCATTCGAGCCATTTAATTCAACCGGTGCAATATCTCTTAAGCAATCTTGTTCAACGGTGATTTTCTTTGAGTGGGCCCTAACCCACAGGTCTTGTCCCAGGATCTTACCTAACTCTTCTTTTTCCGGAGAATTCTTTTCAAATGTGACGTAAGAATGGATTACATCGGTCATATACCTTCTCCAATATCGCTTTCAAATTCTTTTTTTCATCATTGGTTCAACCTTCTAATTCTTCATTCCGGAGTGCTCAACAATTCATGGTGGTGTATCTCATCGTCTTCTCAGATTTTGAAGACCGGAGAAGAGTTTCTCTTAAATCTTGGCGCGTTCTCTCAAGATTCTTCATGAATTCTTCCCATTGTGATCCTCCGAAGGCCATCATCTCAGAAGATTTCTTTGTTCTCAGTTTTCAACTTCGTCCTCCAAATATTCTTCATCGATGCCTCTTCGTTCGTCTCCATATTTTACGGTGGTTCTTTCAAGTTTACCCTTCCTTTGTTATCGTTTAATTCATTTGTTCTTTCATAATCCTACCGGTGGTTCGTTGAAGATTTATCCAAGCTTGTGCTAGATCTCTCTTTAATTCTTTACAAGGAGAATAAGTAGTATGCCAAATCCTTTGGTTGTCATCAATTTAAATTGGTGAAGGATATGCATGACATAATTCTTATTCTTATTCCTTCAAGGTGATTTAATTCTTTTGTCTGGAGCTTGTTCATCATATCATATTCTCGGTCCTAAGTTGTTCGTCTTGTTCCCCGGTGTTCGAAGCTCTCTCAATTATCTTGTTACGAAGCTCCATCTAATTCACCGCAGGCCTTGAATCTTATTCTTTTCATCTTTCACTTCTCATGCTTTCATTACCGGAGTTTTCATGGTGGTTCATCGTGTTTTAATTCATCCTCGAAGTCTTCATCAAGATTCTTGTTGGAGCTCAAGCAGTCTTCATCATGCATTCCAATTGCAATCCGTTCTACCTTATCTTTTCAGATGGTGTTATGTCATTTTTGACAATTTTCCTTCATGTTTCATGATTCACAAATTGTCAGGAATGAGATATTTAAAAACCATCATTTTTCCTTGTTCAGGAGATCTTTTCAACCCTTCAATTATTCGTTGGAGTTATCTTGGGTTGTATTCCACCTAAATACTTTCCCTAAGGATTGTTGATATTATGGTGCTTATAAATGACCCAAGTTCTTCATTTATCCTCTCGGTGAAATAAGTTTTTTTTCGTCTCCTTGTTGATCTCAATCCAAGCAATTCATCTCCGTTAGTGGCTGGTTGTCACCTCTTAATTTTGAGATGTTTTCCATAAGCCCACATCAAGCTTATTCTTTTGTTGTTGATTATTTGCAACAACTCCATTCAACCCTTCTTCGTAAGGATGTGTTTCATATTCATTTGTCGGAGAAGTTGTCGTTTTCAATCCGTTCAATTCTTTCATGGATCTATATTCTATTCTTTCATTCCGGAGGCATTGTGATGTTGCTCTCTCCAAACCATCATATCGTTTTATCAAGATCATGTTCTTTCTCCCTTGCTTGTCTATTTAACCGGAGTGTTGTATTCTTCATTCAAGTTCCGTCATCTTATCTAGTTTTGCCTCTCTTTTTAACCGGAGTGCTATCTGAATCTTTCTTACCCCTTGTGCCATTCTTTTAATTGTTCCGGAGGCAGTGTTTTGTTGATTTCATCAAGTATCTTCCCATCTCCTCAAGTTCTTGTTAATTCCTTCCATTTTCAGACGAAGTGCTGTCCAAATCATGTCATTCTTATTCCTTGGCTATACCGTTGCAGTTTCATATTCTTTTGGTCCGTAAGCTCTTGTTTCATGTCTTTCAACCTACAAGTTTCTCGTAATGTTCCTTGTTCCTCCTTTTTACCGGAGTGCTCTTAACTTCGTTCATCTCCGTTGTATTCTTTCTTTCAATATTGTTCAACCTCTCAAGGTTCTTTGGTTTTCACTCGTTTGTCAAAGAAGCAACTTTGTTTTACCTCTTCCTCTTCCGTTTTTACCCGGTGCCATCTCTAGGATCTTGGGTCGAGATCCTCTGTTAGTGTGGGAGAGTTGTGACGCCCGAAGACCGACGTCCCAGAAGATTCCAGAAGATTCCAGAAGATTCCAGATGTTCCGGGTTCTCCTGTGTGTTTCTTTTGTGTTGTGTTATTTATTTTTGCATTGCATCATGTCATCATGCCATCATGTCATTAATCTTTGCATCTCAACCTAAATAAATTGTGTGGACCTTCGGTCCATTTAAATCGAGGGAAGAATGTCTTCTCTTTATAACATAACAGCCTCTCAATATTAGTAGGGAGCTATATTATAAATATTCCATTCGTTGGAATTAACCCAAAACACTTGCATATTATTTCCCCATGTCTTTTTTCACTTCGAGTTTCTCCTTCAAAAACCTTGCCAATAATTCTTTTCCTTTGTTTCGAGGTTCCTCCGAAAATTCGAACATTTTTGGACACTTCAATAATCAAGTCTTAGTTCAAACCCATTTGAATTAAATTCAAATATGTTTGAATTATATCTCATTCTTGCCTTTTCTATTTTTCTCGGACCGTGCTCATTTTATGATGCCCGAGAAAAATAACCTCTTGTGTTTTTGCCCAAAAACCCCCCCTCTTTCTTTCCTTTATTTGTTTTCTCTATTTTTTCTTGTCTTCTTTTTCTCTCTTATTAGAAGAGGACCTAGTTCCAGCCCAGGCCTCCCTAAGGCCCAGGCCAGCAGCCTCTTGGCCCAGCATCCCTCCTGGCCCATAGGCCCAATCCCTACCGAACCCTAGCAGCGGCTTTTTCCCGTCCCCTCGATCCTCCCTCACCTTCCCGTGCGCCGCCAACTCCCCAGCGCTCGAACCCTCCTCCCATCGCTCGTCCGAACCCGCTCGAGCCGATCGATCCCCCTCACAGCGCACGCACCCAGTCCCGCATCGATCTCCTCTCCTCCCGACCGCGGCTCTCACCTCGCCGCCTGGACCCCGAGCCCGACGGCCTCCTCGATCGCCCGCAGGCCCAGCGGCCTCGCCCCTTCAGCCCGAGCGAGCGCCAGCCGCCCCGATCGCCTCGGGCCTTGCCACTCCGTCGCCAGATCGCCCGCAGGCCATGAGCGCTCCTCTCGCCCGCAGCTCCAGCCTCGCCAAGGCCGGGCCTCCCCGAGCGCCTTCCTCACCTGGCCGAGCGCCGCACCGCCAGGTCCCCACCGAGCCCCGCAGCGCCGAGGTCGGGGGCCCCTTCCTCGCCTCCCGGCCGGATCCCGCGACCCCTTCGGCCAGAGCCGGCGACCGCCCCTGCCTCGTCCAGCCTCCCTGCAACCTCCAGCACCGGCGTGCTCCTCGTGCATCCCAGCGCTGGGCAGCTCTGCTCCGTCCCCAGCTCGCCGTGGCCGCCCCGCCGGCCGACAGCTCCACCGCGACCAGCCTCCGCCACTTCGCCTCGAGCAGTCCCTCCACCGGCGCGCCTAGCCTTGCTGCTGCTATGACCGTGACCATGTCCATGCCGTGTTTGTGTTCTGTTGCTGCTGTTGTATCCCAGGACCTCGGAGACGCGCCAAGTACCACGACGACCCGTGTACCCCTTCGAGTCGCCGACGTCCATTGCTTGCCAAGTTCGACTTCACGGCGAAACGTCAAGTACCACTACCGTCGCAAGAACGAGAACCCCCAAGTACCTCGACGACATGTACAACTACGACCCGAGACCGGCAAGACCGCTACGAACGTGAACGACTACCGTCGCCGAGACCGTCAAGTACCTCTCCGAACGGGATGTGAACGACTACACGTGTACCTCTACGGAACAACTACTTCCTCTTCGGAAACATGAACCACTACTTCCTCTACGACCCGCGAGAACGTCTACTTCCACTACTTCCTCTACGACTCGTGTACCACTACGACCACTACGAACTCGAACCGCCCCGAAACAAATGTTCCGAAGGTATAACCCCGAGACGTGACCCGTGGATGCATGCATGTGTTGTAAGAGATGTTTGCCCTTGTTTGCGCCGTGCCCGTTGTGCCCTTCTTTTGTCGTGTTCCTCGGTTGCCTCGTCGCCGACTCGTGGGAACCCAGCAACGAGATCGCCCCACCTTTCATCTCGTTTGACTCGCTCACGCCACCTTTTTCTTTTGCGCCGGTCTCTCAACGAGTTACCGGAACCGAGATGTTGCCGTTGCATCAATTTCGGATCGTTGCCGTGGCAACCTTTCATTCCCCCACGATGACAACACTTCATATCTTCTTCATGTCAACCTTTTAATAAAATTGCATAAAACTTGATCATGTCATCCGCATCATGTTAACAACACTAAAATGTTTAATTGTTGTTGCTTTAATAATTGCTAAACATGCTCATGGGGATTTTCCGGATATGTTGTTGTTTTTCCGGCCTCATTTAAAATGTCTAATTAGTTAGTTTGTTATGCTTCACCTCTTGCCATGTTAAAAACATTTAACCTTGTCTTGTAAATAATGAGAGTCAATTAAATAATTAAATGTGGTGTTTCGTCAATAAGCAACTCGTTGCATATTGAGCTCCACTTAACTTGTAGATTTGTTTGTGCACTTTGCCTTGCCATGCATATTTAAACTGGACATGCATCATACTTGGATGTGCATCGTATGCCTTGCTTATGATTGTGTGTTTACCGTGTTGTTTGCTTCTTTCCGGTTGCTTCTCCTGTTAGCTTCGGGTTCGTTCTGGAGTTGTGAGGATCCGCTCGACTGTTTCTTCGTCTTCTTCATGGACCCGTTCTTCTCCCTTGTGGATCCCAGGCAAGATGATCATACCCTTGGATACCTTTACTACCATTGCCATGCTTAGTTGTCTCGATGCTATCGTTACATGTCGCGCTACCCATCTTTTATGTCAGCCTCTCCTTGTTGCCATGAAACCTCTAACCTTGAAACCTTCCTAGCAAAACCATTGTTTGGCTATGTTACCGCTTGCTCAGCCCCTCTTATAGCGTTGTTAGTTGCAGGTGAAGATGAAGATCATTCCAGGTGGGAACTTGTTGTTGGAATATCACAATATCTATAATTATTATTAACACACCTATATACTGGGCATGGGTGGAAGGCTTGGCCTTTTGCTCGGTGTTTTGTTCCATTCATGCCAACTTAGGCGCCGATAAACCGGCATTATGTTCCTTGATTTTGCGTTCCTAACACCATGGGTGGATGGGGACCCCTTGACATTTCGACAATGGTAAAACTCCTCCAGCAAGGCCCAACATTGGTTTTAATTTGCCTCATAATAACAGCTTAATTAATTAATTAAATTTGCATAGGGGGTCGCGTCCCCGAGGATTCTTAATTCTACATAGCAGGGGGGCCAGTGCTAATGGTGTTGGTCCCAAACGGCGGTTCTGCGGGGCCGCCACGGGGAAACTCGAGGTATCTGGTATAACCTGTAGAATCGCCCATCCGGTCGTGGCCTGAGACGAGATACGCGCGGCTACTATCGGGGTGTCGGCACGCCGGGAGTGCAGGACTTGTTTTACCATTGTCGAAATGTCTTGTGCTACCGGGATGCCGAGCCTGATCGGATTTCCCTAAGATAAGGGGTGATGATATTATATTTATCACTTCAGCTAATCGTGAGAGCTTGTGATGGGCTAAGTTGGGACACCCCTGCAAGGTTATGATCTTTCGAAAGCCGTGCCCGCGGTTATGTGGCAGATTGGAATATGTTAATGTCCGGTTGTAGAAAACTTGACAGATGATCCGAAGTAAAACACACAACTGTGTGAGTAACCGTGACTGTCTCTTTTCACTTTGAGAAGAGAACATGGTGGGGTTATGTTTGATTCGTATGTAGTTCAGGATCTTTAGCGATCACTACTTTTGCGACCGTTTGCGTAGATGCTCATCTTATTCTGGTACTCGTAAGTTAGCCACCATATTATGCTTAGCCGCTGCTGCAACCTCACCACTTTACCTCTTCCTACCCTCAAAGCTTTGCTAGTCTTGATACCCATGGTTATGGGATTGCTGAGTCCTCGTGGCTCACAAATACTACAACACCAGATGCAGGTTCAGCCGACTTTGAAGCAGGAGCTGGTTCAGAGCTTCCCTGGGAGCTCGATGAAGATTGTGGCCGTTTGCTTGTGACGTTTTCGACGATCAGTAGTGGTTTCTACTAGGATTCGATCTTGACCTGTGGCTTTATGTTGTTTTGGTATCTTTCTTTTGGATCTTCGCCCGTAATCGGGTTATGATGTTTCGAATGATTGTTTTGCTTATGTAATGTATTGTGTGAGTGGCGAGTGTAAGCCAACTATCTCCTTTTGCAATTTAATCCCTCTTTTACATGAGTCGTGCAAAGATACCAAACTTGAGATCATTCTAGGATGGGCTTATACCTTTAAGTCGTGCCTCGACACGTAGGAGGTATAGTCCTATCCTGGGCATTACATGTCTATGGCTAGGAAACATAACCATCTTTGATCAATGAGCTAGTCTAGTAGAGGCATACTAGGGACACTCTGTTTTGTCTATGTATTCATACATGTACTAAGTTTCCAGTTAATACAATTCTAGCATGAATAATAAACATTTATCATGATATAAGGAAATAAATAATAACTTTATTATTGCCTCTAGGGCATATTTCCTTCAGTCTCCCACTTGCACTAGAGTCAATAATCTAGATCACATCACCATGTGATTAACACCTATTAGTTCACATCACCATGTGACTAACACCCATAGTTCTCATCGCCATGCGACCAATACCCAAAGGGTTTACTAGAGTCAACAATCTAGTTCACATCGTCATGTGATTAATACCCAAAGAGTAATAAGGTCTGATCATGTTTTGCTTGTGAGAGAAGTTTAGTCAACGGGCCTGACACATTCAGATCCGTATGTATTTCGCAAATTTATATGTCTACAATGCCCTGCATGGAGCTACTTTAGCTAATTGCTCCCACTTCCAATATGCATCCAGATCGAGACTCAGAGTGATCCAGATCGGTGTTTAAAGCTTGCATCGACGTAACTCTTTACGACGAACTCTTTATCACCTCCATAACCGAGAAATATTTCCTTAGTCATCCAGTAACTAAGGACAAATTTGACCGTTGTCTAGTGATCTACTCCTAGATCGCTTTTGTTCCTCTTTGCCAAACTCATGGCAAAGTACACAACATGTTTGGTACACAGCATGGCATACTTTAAAGAGCCTATGGCTGAGGTATAGGGAATGACCTTCATTATTTCTCTATCTTCTACCGTGGTCGGGTTTTGAGTCTTACTCAACTTCATACCTTGCAACACATGCAAGAACTCTTTCTTTCATTGTTCCATTTTGAACTACTTCAAAATCTTGTCAAGGTATGTACTCATTGAAAAAACTTATCAAGCGTTTTGATCTATCTCTATAGATCTTGATGCTCAATATGTAAGCAGCTTTACCGAGGTTTTTCTTTGAAAAAACTCCTTTCAAACACTCCTTTATGCTTTCCAGAAAATTCTACATCATTTTCGATCGACAATATGTCATTCACATATACTTATCAGAAAGGATGTAGTGCTCCCACTCACTTTCTTGTAAATACAGGCTTCACCGTAAGTCTGTATAAAACCATATGCTTTGATCACCTCATCAAAGAATATATTCCAACTCCGAGATGCTTGCACCAGTCCATAGATGGATCGCTGGAGCTTGCACACTTTGTTAGCATCTTTAGGATTGACAAAACCTTCTGGTTGCATCATATACAACTCCTCTTTGAGATATCCATTCAAAAATGCAGTTTTGTCATCCATTTGCCAGATTTCATAATCATAAAATGCGGCAATTGCTAACATGATTCGGACAGACTTAAGCATCGCTACGGGCGAGAAAGTCTCATCGTAATCAACTCCTTGAACTTGTCGAAAACCTTTCGCAACAAGTCGATCCTTGTAGATAGTAATATTACCATCAACGTCGGTCTTCCTCTTGAAGATCCATTTATTTTCGATGGCTTGCCGATCATCGAGCAAGTCAACCAAAGTCCACACTTTGTTCTCATACATGGATCGCATCTCAGATTTCATGGCCTCAAGCCATTTTGCGGAATCTGGGCTCATCACGCTTCCTCATAGTTCGTAGGTTCATCATGGTCTAGTAACATGACTTCCAAAATAGGGTTGTCGTACCACTCTGGCGCGGAACATACTCTGGTTGATCTACGAAGTTCATCAGTAACTTGATTCGAAGTTTCATGATCATCATCATTAGCTTCCTCACTAATTGGTGTAGGAATCCCTAGAACCAGTTTCTATGATGTACTACTATCCAATTCGGGAGAAGGTACAATTACCTCATAGAGATCCACTTTCCTCCCACTCACTTCTATCGAGAGAAACTCCTTCTCTAGAAAGGATCCATTCTTAGCAGCGAATATCTTGCCTTCGGATCTGTGATAGAAGGTGTACCCAATAGTCTCCTTTGGGTATCCTATGAAGACACATTTCTCCGACTTTGGTTCGAGCTTATCTGGTTGAAGCTTTTTCACATAAGCATCGCAGCCCCAAAACTTTAAGAAACGACAACTTTGGTTTTTTGCCAAACCACAGTTCATAAGGTGTTGTCTCAACAGATTTAGATGTTGCCCTATTTAACGTGAATGCAGCTGTCACTGATGCATAACCCAAAACGATAGTGGTAAATCGGTAAGAGACATCATAGACCACACCATATGTAATAAAGTATGATTACGATGTTCGGACACACCATTACGTTGTGGTGTTCCGGGTGGCGTGAGTTGTGAAACTATTCCACATTGTTTCAAATGAAGACCAAACTCATAACTCAAATATTCACATCCACGATCAGATCGTAGAAACTTTATTTTCTTGTTACAATGATTCTCTACTTCACTCTGAAATTCTTTGAACTTTTCAAATATTTCATACTTGTGTTTCATCAAGTAGATATACCCATATCTGCTCAAATCATAAGTGAAGGTCAGAAAATAACGATACCCGCCGCGAGCTTCAACACTCATTGGTCCACATACATCTGTATGTATGATCCAACAAATCTGTTGCTCGCTCCATTGTTCCGGAGAACGGAGTTTTAGTCATCTTGCCCATGAGGCATGGTTTGCAAGCACCAAGTGATTCATAATCAAGTGATTCCAAAAGTCTATCACTATGGAGTTTCTTCATGCGCTTTACACCAATATGACCTAAACGGCAGTGCCACAAATAAGTTGCACTATCATTATTAACCTTGCATATTTTGGCTTCAATATTATGAATATGTGTATCACTACGATCGAGATCCAACAAACTATTTTCATTGGGTGTATGACCATCGAAGGCTTTATTCATGTAAACTGAATAATAATTATTCTATGACTTTAAATGAATAATCGTATTGCAACAAACATGACCAAATCATATTCATGCTTAACGCAAATGCCAAATAACATTTATTTAGGTTCTACACTAATTCCGAAAGTATAGGGAGTGTGCGATGATGATCATATCAATCTTGGAACCACTTCCAACACACATCGTCACTTCACCTTTAACTAGGCTCTATTCATTCTGCAACTCCCATTTCGAGTTACTAATTTTAGCAACTGATCCGGTATCAAATACCCAGGGGTTGCCATGAACACTAGTAAAGTACACATCAATAATGTATATATCAAATATACCTTTGCTCACTTTGCCATCCTTCTTCTCCACCAAGTATCTAGGGCAGTTCCACTTCTATTGACCATTTCCTTTGCAGTAGAAGCACTTAGTTTCAGGCTTGAGTTTAGTTTTTGGGTTTGTTCACGGGAGTGACAACTTACTTGTCATTCTTCTTGAAGTTCCCCATCTATCCCTTTGCCCTTTACTTGAAACAAGTGGTCTTGTTAACCATCAATACTTGATGTAGTTTTCTTGATTTCTACCTTCGTCGATTTCAGCATCGCGAAGAGCTCGGGAATTACTTTCGTCATCCCTTGCATATTATAGTTCATCACGAAGTTCTACTAACTTGGTGATAGTGACTAGAGAACTTTGTCAATTACTATCTTATCTGGAAGATTAACTCCCACTTGATTCAAGTAATTATAGTACCCAGACAATCTGAGCACATGCTCACTGGTTGAGCTATTCTTCTCCATCTTGTACGCAATGTACTGTCAGAGGTCTTATACCTCTTGACACGGGCATGAGTATGAAATACTAATTTCAACTCTTGGAACATCTCATATGCTCCGTGGCGTTCAAAATGTTTTTGAAGTCCCGGTTATAAGCCGTAAAGCATGGCGCACTAAACTATCAAGTAGTCATCATACCGAGCTTGTCAAATGTTCATAACGTCTCTATCTGCTCCTGCAATAGGTTCGTCACCTAGCGGTGCATCAAGGACATAATACTTTTGTGCAGCAATGAGGATAATCCTCAGATCACGGACCTAGTCCGCATCATTGCTACTAACATCTTTCAACTTATATTTCTCTAGGAACATATAGAATAAACGGGGAGCTATATCGCGAGCTATTGATCTACAACACAGATATGCTAATACTACCAGGACTAAGTTCATGATAAATTAAAGTTCAATTAATCATATTACTTGAAGAACTCCCACTTAGATAGACATCCCTCTGGTCATCTAAATGATCACGTGATCCAAATCAACTAAACCATGTCCGATCATCACGTGAGATGGAGTAGTTTGCAATGGTGAACATCTTATGTTGATCATATCTACTATATGATTCACGCTCGACCTTTCGGTCTCCAGTGTTCCGAGGCCATATCTGCATATGCTAGGCTTGTCAAGTTTAACCCGAGTATTCTGCGTGTGCAAAACTGGCTTACACCCGTTGTATTTGAACGTAGAGCTTATCACACCCAATCATCCCGTGGTGTCTCGGCACGACGAATTTTCGCAACGGTGCGTACTCAGGGAGAACACTTATGCCTTGAAATTTTGTAAGGGATCATCTTATAATGCTACCGCCGTACTAAGCAAAATAAGAAGCATAATAAGATAAACATCTCATGCAATCAAAATATGTGACATGATATGGCCATCATCATCTTGTGCTTTTGATCTCCATCTCCAAAGCACCGTCATGATCACCTTCGTCACCGGCGCGACACCTTGATCTTCATCGTAGCATCATTGTCGTCTCGCCAACTATTGCTTCTACGACTATCGCTACCGCTTAGTGATAAAGTAAAGCAATTACATGGCAATTGCATTTCATACAATAAAGCGACAACCATATGGCTCCTGCCAGTTGCCGATAACTTTACAGAACATGATCATCTCATACAAAACCGTATAACTCATCATGTCTTGACCATATCACATCACAACATGCCCTGCAAAAACAAGTTACACGTCCTCTACTTTGTTGTTGCAAGTTTTATGTGGCTGCTACGGGCTTTGCAAGAACCGTTCTTACCTACGCATACAAAAACCACAACGATGTTTCATCAAGTATGTGATGTTTTAACCTTCAGAAGGACCGGGCGTAGTCACACTTGATTCAGCTAAAGTGAGAGAGACAGACACCCGCCAGTCACCTTTAAGGAACGAGTGCTCATAACGGTGAAACCAGTCTCGCGTAAGCGTACGTGTAATGTCGGTCCGGGCCGCTTCATCTCACAATACCGCCGAAGCAAAGTATGACATGCTGGTAAGCAGTATGACTAGTATCGCCCACAACTCATTGTGTTCTACTCGTGCATATCATCTACGCATAGACCTGGCTCATGATGCAACTGTTGGGGAACGTAGTATTTCAAAATTTTCCTACGATCACGCAAGATCTATCTACCAGATGCATAGCAACGAGAGGGAGAGTGTGTCTACGTACCCTCGTAGACCGGGAGCGGAAGCGTCAAATGACGCGATTGATGTAGTCGAACTTCTTCGCGATCCAACCGATCAAGCACCGAACGTACGGCACCTCCGCGTTCAGAACACGTTCAGCTTGATGACGTCCCACGAGCTCTTGATCCAGTTGAGCTTCACGGGAGAGTTTCGTCAGCACGACGGCATGGTGACGGATATGATGAAGTTACCGGCGCAGGTCTTCGCCTAAGCATTGCGACAGTATGACCGAGGTGTGTTTCTGTGCAGGGGGGCACCGCAAACGGCTAAAACAATTTAACTTCTGTGTCTTTGGGTGCCCCCTACCCCCGTATATAAAGGAGCAAGGGGGAGGCCGGCCGGCCCCTATTGGTG
This sequence comes from Secale cereale, assembly GCA_902687465.1. Classification (NCBI taxonomy): domain Eukaryota; kingdom Viridiplantae; phylum Streptophyta; class Magnoliopsida; order Poales; family Poaceae; genus Secale; species Secale cereale. The sequence continues at coordinate 429,996,105 of LR738710.1, read as the reverse complement.
CGCCAAGGAGGAGCAATCCTACTAGGAATAGGATTGCAATCCTATTCCTAGTAGGAACTACCAAAATGGAGAAGGGGGAAAGGAAGCAGAGGGAGAAGGAGAAGGAAAGGGGCGCCGGCCCCCCCTCCTTCCTTGTCCAATTCGGACCAAGGGGTGGGGGGCGCGCGGCCCAGCCCTGGCCCTCCTTCCCTCTTTCTCCTACGGCCCATTAAGGACCATAGCTTCCCCAGGGGGTTCCGGTAACCCCCCCCCCCCTTCCCCGATACTCTGATTAATTCCGAAACTTTACAGAACACTTCCGGTGTCCGAATATAGTCGTCCAATATATCAATCTTTACGTCTCGGACATTACGAGACTCCTCGTCATGTTCGTGATCTCATCCGGGATACCGAACTACCTTCGGTACATCAAAACTCATAAACTCATAATACCGATCGTCATCAAACGTTAAGCGTGCGGACCCTACGGGTTCGAGAACTATGTAGACATGACCGAGACTCATCTCCAGTCAATAACCAATTGCGGAACCTGGATGCTCATATTGGCTCCTACATATTCTACGAAGATCTTTATCGGTCAAACCGCATAATGAACACTTTCGGAGACACCTGTAGAGCATCTTTATGATCACCCAGTTATGTTGTGACGTTTGATAGCACACAAGGTGTTCCTACGGTATTCGGGAGTTGCATAATCTCATAGTCATAGGAACATGTATAAGTCGTGAAGAAAGCAATAGCGGTTAAACTAAATGATCATAGTGCTAAGCTAACGGATGGGTCTAGTCCATCACATCATTATCCTAATGATGTGATCCCGTTGATCAAATGACAACTCATGTATATGGCTAGGAAACATAACCATATTTGATCAATGAGCTAGTCTAGTAGAGGCATACTAGGGACACTCTGTTTTGTCTATGTATTCACACATGTACTAAGTTTCCAGTTAATACAATTCTAGCATGAATAATAAACATTTATCATGATATAAGGAAATAAATAATAACTTTATTATTGCCTCTAGGGCATATTTCCTTTAGTGATCCAGGAGTAGATCACCGGATAGTGGTCAAAATTATCCTTAGTAACTGGAGGACTAAGGAAATGTTTCTTGATTATGGAGGTGATAAAGAGTTCGTCATAAAGAGTTACGCCGACGCAAGCTTTGACACTAATCAAGATGACTCTAAGTCTCGATCTGGATACATATTGAGAGTGGGAGCAATTAGCTATAGTAGCACCATGCAGAGCATTGTAGACATAGAAATTTGCAAAATACATACAGATCTGAATTAGCAGACCCGTTGACTAAACTTCTCTCACAAGCAAAACATGATCACAACATAGTACTCTTTGGGTGTTAATCACATGGCGATGTGAACTAAATTATTGACTCTAGTAAATCCTTTGGGTCTTGGTCACATGGCGATGTGAACTATGGGTCTTAATCACATGACGATGTGAACTATCAATGTTAAATCACATGGCGATGTGAACTAGATTATTGACTCTAGTGCCAGTGGGAGACTGAAGGAAATATGCCCTAGAGGCAATAATAAAGTTGTTATTTAATATTTCCTTAAATCGTGATAAATTTTTATTATTCATGCTAGAATTGTATTAACCAGAAACTTGATACATGTGTGGATACATAGAAAAACACCGTGTCCCTAGTAAGTCTCTACTAGACTAGCTCGTTAATCAAAGATGGTTCATAGACATGTGTTGTCATTTGATGAACGGGATCACATCATTAGGAGAATGATGTGATGGACAAGGCCGATCCGTTAGCTTAGCATAATGGTCGTTCAGTTTTATTGCTATTGCTTTCTTCATGTCAAGTACACGTTCCTCCGACTATGGGATTATGCAACTCCCGAATACCGGAGGAATGCCTTGTGCGATATCAAACGTCACAACGTAACTGGGTGATTATAAAGATGCTCTAGAGGTATCTCCAAAGGTGTTTGTTGGGTTGGCATAGATCAAGATTAGAATTTGTCACTCCGAGTATCGGAGAGGTATCTCTGGGCCCTCTCGGTAATGCACATCATAAGAAGCCTTGCAAGCAATGTGACCAATGAGTTAGTTGCGGGATGATGCATTACGGAACGAGTTAAGAGACTTGCCGGTAACAAGATTTAACTAGGTATGAAGATATCGACGATCGAATCTCGGTCTAGTAACATACCTATGACAAAGGGAATAACGCATGTTGTCATAACGGTTCGACCGATAAAATCTTCGTAGAATATGTAGGAACCAATATGAGCATCCAGGTTCCGCTATTGGTTATTGGCCGGAGAAGTGTCTCAGTCATGTCTACATAGTTCTCGAACATGTAGGATCCGCGGGCTTAACCTTCGATGAAGATATTGTATTATACGAGTTATGTGATTTGGTGACCGAATGTTTTTCGGAGTACCGGATGAGATCACGGACATGACGAGGAGTCTCGAAATGGTCAAGAGGTAAATATTGATATATAGGACAATGGTATTCGGACACAGAAGAGTTTCGGGATGCACCAGGTACTTATCGGGTCACCGAAAGGGGTTTCGGGCACCCCCGGCAAAAGATATGGGCCTTATGGGCAAAGAGGGGAAACACACCAACCACAAAGGGCCTAGTGCGCCCCCATATGGGCTGGTCAATTTGGATAAGTAAAGGGGAAGGTGGAAAAGGAAAAAGTGAATAGGATTTCCCCTTCCCCCTCTTCCCTTCCTAATCCGAATAGGAATAGGATAGAGGACCCCAAGTAGGAATCCTCCTACTTGGGGCGCGCCCCTTGGCTGCCTCTCCTCCCCTCCAACCTATGGTTAGCCGTATGCGGCGCCCCCCTCCATAGTTTACGCCTCCGGACATATTCTCGTAGTGCTTAGGCGAAGCCCTGCGCGGATCTTTTCACCATCACCATCACCACGCCGTCGTGCTGACGGGACTCATCTACTTCCTCGACACCTTTGCTGGATCAAGAGGACGAGGGATGTCATCGAGTTGAACGTGTGCAGAACTCGAAGGTGCCTTACATTCGGTGCTTGATCGGTCGGAGCTAGAAGAAGTTCGACTACATCAACTGCATTGTCAAACGCTTCCGCTTTCGGTCTACAAGGATACGTGGACACACTCTCCCCCTCTCGTTGCTATGCATCTCCTAGATAGATCTTGCGTGAGCGTAGATTTTTTTTGAAATTGCATGCTATGTTTCCCAACAGTTTTCACCATCGCCCAAGCTTCTCGAGCACCTTCCCGGCATGCTGACACTTTCCATAGCTCAAAGCAGCGCCGAGCTTCTTTGAATAGGTTTGCAAAATTCTCCATAATTTCTGGAGGAAAATTGGATGGCCATAAGGCTCTAGCCATATTCTTCATGGCTTTCCAGGCCCGCTCATGCACTATGGAAAGCTCTTTTAGCTCGTCACCGCGGAAGCCGGACACTTCTTTTTCAGGACGCCCGGTTAACAAACCTGCAATAACGACATTATAATACTCCTAATTGCCGGATAATATGAATTACGAAGTTGGTTTAAAGGTTATACTGAATATGCCTTTCAACTTTTTATTTTCATTCAATGCATCCGATAACTGGGCCCTTAGGTCCTTTGTCTCTCCGGCTTGTTTCAACTTATCATCCTGCAGCTTATTCTTCTGCTCAATGATGCGTGATAATACACGAAGACCGGCTGCTTCTTGCCCCTCAGCATATTTTTGGTCCTCCTGATAGAGGCAAAGGTGTTCCGTCTTTCGATGAGATGGTGGCTATCGTTTTCGGTGGAGTAGACTTCGACGATCCGACTACGAACGTGCGAGCACGTCGCGCCTTAGAAATCGCTAAACCAACTCCGAGAGGTTGTTGACCACGCCGAAGCACGATCAACCTGACCACGAGGGTCTACTTCCTGCAAGCAAACGAAGAACAAGCAAGAAACTAATATTGCAATCTGGATATTGTGAATATAAGAGGAAAGCTTTATTGATCAAGGTGGGGTTCTGTGACGTCTTTGTCTGGTCATTGACCACAAACGAAGTACGCGAAGTTGCAGCTATGGCGAACTTTAATAAAAACCAAACCCAAAGTCTAAACGACGCCCTAAGGGTTGTATATATGGAGGAAGAGGGGGGAATTTCATGGCCCTTGGAGGAGGGGTCCGAAACCAACCCTAACTCTTGTTTCCCCACACATACGGACTCTAAAAATAGCCTATACTCAAGTATTTCAAAATTACATGGGCCTGGCCCGATAATAAGGTGACGCTGCACCTATAATAGCCTCTGTACGAAATTTATGAAGTGGCATTCTTGTATATTTCATCCAAGGCTTCACGCACTCATTATGGTGGCTTCAAAGTCCTGAAATCATCACTTGTAACTCCGTTCTTTTTCCCTTGCACATGCCATCATCTCCATGCTTGATCTTGTTCCAATGTTCATCCTTCTTGTCCAAGCTAGGCCCCTCATTTGTAAGCAAGGCAAATGTATCCAATTTAGGCAGCATCATATTCTCATGAACATTAGAATCATTACCAAGAGATGAAAGTACCTGGTAATTTAATTGGCGTGCGCGAGCTCTAGTAATTGGTCATGTGTATGTATCAGTTGGGGTTGTGGGTGTAACTTTGTTAGTGATGTCATCATCATCCTCCCCTTGAATTGAAGTCGTCCTCGACGGAAGCTCATCTTCCTCACCCAAGTAAGGATTCAAATCTGCAATGTTAAATGTGGGACTAACCCCAAAATTTGCAGGCAGCTCAAGTTTATATGCATTATCATTTATTTTCTCCAACACCTTAGAAGGACCATCAGCACGTGGCATTAGCTTTGACATGCCAAAATTAGGAAACCTATCCTTACGCAAATGTAACCAAACAAGATCTCCAGGGGCAAAGACAACATGTTTTCTACCCTTATCTCCAACAAGTTTATATTTAGCATTCATGCGCTCAATATTTTCCTTAGTTAACTCATGCATTTTTAAGATCAATTCAGCATGTTGTTTAGCATTAGAATTAAGCTTCTCTGAAGACGAAAGAAGCGACAAATCAATATGTGCACAAGGTAGGAAACAATATACAGTTTCAAAACGGCACATCTTAGTAGTAGAATGCAACGAACGATTATAAGAAAATTTCATATGAGGCAAGCATTCTTCCCACATTTTCTTGTTATTCTTCAAAAAAGCCCTAAGCATAGTAGACAAAGTTCTATTGACTACTTCAGTTTGTCCATCAGTTTGTGGGTGACAAGTAGTACTAAAAAGCAGTTTAGTCCCCAACTTAGCCCATAAACATCTCCAAAAGTGGCTAATAAATTTAGTATCACGACTGAAACAATAGTATTTGGCACACCATACAAGCGAATAATTTCACGAAAGAACAAATCAGCGACATTAGCAGCATCATCGCTTTTATGACATGGTATAAAGTGTGCCATTTTCGAGAACCTATCCACGACAACAAATATGCTACCCCTCCCCTTCTTTGTTCGAGGTAAACCCAAAACAAAGTCCATAGATATATCTTCCCAAGGAACACTACGGACATGCAAAGGCATATAGAAACCATGAGGATTGAGTCGTGACTTAGATTTTTGACATGTAGTGCAGCGAGCAACAAAACGCTCAACATCCCGTCTCATCTTTGGCCAAAAGAAATGTGTAGCAAGTATTTCCTTCGTCTTCTTCACGCCAAAGTGTCCCATTAATCCTCCTCCATGCGCCTCCTGCAACAACAAAAGACAAACAGAGCTAGCTGGAATGCATAGCTTGTTAGCCCGAAACACAAATCCATCATTAACGACGAACTTGTTCCATGTGCTCCCTTCTTTACAATTCTGCAATACATCTTTAAATTCAGCCTCATGCACATATTGATCTTTGATGGTCTCCAAACCAAATATTTTAAAGTCAAGTTGTGAAAGAATAGTATAACGACGAGACAATGCATCAGCAATAACATTTTCTTCTCCCTTCTTGTGCTTAATAACATAAGGGAAAGTCTCTATGAATTCAACCCATTTAGCATGTCTATGGTTCAGTTTTGCTTGACTTTTAATGTGCTTCAAAGATTCATGATCAGAATGTATAACAAATTCTTTGAGCCACAAATAATGTTGCCATGTTTCCAAAGTCCGAACAAGAGCATATAATTCCTTATCATAAGTAGAATAATTGAGACTAGGCCCACTCAATTTTTTAGAAAAGTATGCAACAGGTTTACCATCTTGTGACAACACAGCTCCTAACCCAATCCACTAGCATCACATTCAAGCTCAAAAGTCTTATTAAAATCAGGAAGTTTGAGTAAAGGAGCATGTGTCAACTTATCTTTCAATACCGTGAATGTTTCTTCCTGTGCAGTACCCCAAACAAAAGGTACATCCTTCTTTGTAATCTCATTGAGAGGTGCAGAAGTGGTGCTGAAGTCTCTCACCAAACGCCTATAGATTCTAACGAGACCAAGGAAACTCCTCTCAATAGCTTCAATCTTGGCTTTATCAACCTCAATTCCCTGTGGAGTAACAACATAGCCAAGAAAAGATACTCGGTCGGTGCAAAAGGTGCACTTTTCAAGGTTACCAAACAAACGTGCATCACGTAGAGCAATAAAAACATCACGTAAATGTTCCAAATGTTCCTCTAAAGATCTGCTATAAATCAATATATCATCAAAGTAAACTACCACAAATCGTCCAAGGAAAGCACGTAAAACTTCATTCATTAATCTCTTTAAAGTAGTAGGCGCATTTGTTAACCCAAAAGGCATGACTAACCACTCATATCATCCAAACTTAGTTTTAAATGCTTTTTCCATTCATCTCCCAATTTCATACGAATTTGATGGTATCCACTACGCAAATCAACTTCGGACAATATTGTAGATCCACTCAATTCATCAATCATATCATCTAGCCTAGGAAAACGATGATGATAACGAATAGTAATATTATTAATGCCTCTACAATCAACACACATACGCGATGTACCATCCTTTTTTGGCACTAGAATAATAGGAACATCACAAGGACTAAGGGATTCGCGTATATAACCATTGATGAGTAACTCCTGTACTTGACGCATAATCTCCTTCGTCTCCTCTGGATTGGTACGGTACGATGCGTGGTTGGGTAGCGATGCAAAAGGAATTAAGTCAATCTGATGCTCAATCCCTCGAATAGGTGGTAATCCCGGTGGCATGTCTTGTGGAAAGACGTCCGTGAACTCCTGCAAAATGTTAGTGACAGCAGGAGGCAAAGAGAAAGGCACGTCCTCGAATGAAAATAATGCCTTTTTGCACACAAAAGCATATCAAACAGATTTGCTGAAATCTAGATCATCAATATCAGATTTGGTGGCAAGTAAACATCCACTTTTTAATTTAATTTCAGATGCAACATGAGATGACGGTGTGTTATTAGGCTTCACTTGTTGCTCAAATTCTTTTGCCACAATCTGATTTTCACTCTTATTTTTCACCTGTTTTGCTTTATTTGCTCTATTAATATCAACTTTCAAAATGGAATCAGGAGACATAGGAAGCAAAGTAATACGTCTATCCTTATGAACAAGAGTATACTGATTGTTTCTACCATGGTGTACGCAATTTTTATCAAATTGTCATGGTCTACCAAGTAACAAGGAAGATGCTTGCATGGGTACCACATCACAATCAACATAATCAGCATATGTGGAGATACTAAAATGCACACGAACAGTACAGGTTACCTTAACCTTGCCGATGTTGTTGAACCATTGGATGTAGTAAGGTTGTGGATGTGGTCTTATGGTGAGAGATAGCTTCTCCACCATCTCCATGCTAGCCAAGTTGTTGCAGCTCCCTCCATCTATGATGATGCGAACAGAACGTTCCTTCACAACTCCCTTTGTATGGAACAAATTATGCCTCTGATTTTTCTCCGCTTGTGTGACATGCACACTCAAAACATGTTGAGCAACAAACATTCATACCTGTCAGCGTCTTCAGGAGCCATGTATTGCGTCTCATTTTCAGAATCATCTCCACCGTGTTCTTCACGTGTAATAAGAGCCAAAATCTCCTCATCATAGTCGTACTCGGTCTCGGCTTCCGGCTCTAAACAAAACAATCACACTAAGCACAAATCAACAAGATGCAATGCGCACTCGAAAATGATGGATGCATGATGGATGCACTAAGGATGCACACGGAGCACGGAAAAATAGCACTCAAGCAAAACACCTCAAAACATGATAACAATATGATATTATGAATCTACACAGAAAATCAATCAAGTTTCATATAAGACTCGCTTAAATCGGAGTTACGGGCTAAAAGTTATGCCAGAAACAAGAAATGAGCGAAAGCTGAAAATTACAGCAACATAGCAACTTCGGAGCACAAAATAATTAAGCTACAGCACTCAAACAACATGGCAAAGGACATTAACATAGACTAGACATATCCTACAGCAATTAAGTCCAAAGGTGCACCCCCAAAGGAGTCACGGTTCAATAGCAATGAGCTTGGACATATTGAACTTGTCAATAAAATTCTGGCAGCAGAATTTTATTGAAACTTTGGAGCAAAAGATAAACATGCTACAGCCACTCAAATAAACATGTGATAACAAGAATGGAAAGCCAACAATATCTACTACAAGGAACAATCAAGATCCACTCCAAAACTATCATGGTTTGTCCTAGAGCAGCAAGCAAACATGGCATCGGAACGTTACAGATTTCAGACTTAGTGAAAAACCACTAAGTCCTAAAACAGCAATTTCATCATGGCATCTAAAAGAACAAGTTTAAGTCACCTCGAAACTAAACATGGCAAGTGGTAAGCACCACATCAAAGTACACATGATGGTGATTCCGAAACACACAAGCATGCTTCATGGAGATAAACACAACGATAGCAATGAGCTCAACAAGATGGCATTTCATAACAAGTGAAACAACATCACAGCCACATGACACTTTGCAACGATGATAAACATGGCAAGAATAAATCTATCATGCAACCTAACACAAGCAACATGTAGAGCATGGCAAGACGAACACGTGGACATGTCATTTGCATCATTCGGACAAACGAGCTAAAAGATATCACATGGCAAAGATGGCATAAAAACATCACATAGCAGCAGTTATATCACGATGCACTCTTGCAACAGCAAAACAAGCACCTAGATGATCTCTAACATGCATGACACAAAAAGATAAAACGTAGTGCTATTCACCACGAACGTCTGGACATGCTATTTGCGCGAAACGGACAAACACACACAAAGTTAGAGCAGTTCTAATATAGCATCAGACAACAAAACAAAACTGGTACTTAGAGAAAAAGAGGGGGAGTTCAACCTCAGAAACTGAAGAAAAAAACACAACGGGCCCGGGGAAGCAGATCTGGCGGATCGGCCCGGCTCGGGTGGCTGGAAGGAGAGGCCCGCGTGGCTGGCGACGGCCCACGCGGCGGGGCCTGGCGGTTGCGGCCCGCGAGGAGCGGCGCGCCTGGAGGCGTCGGGCGGCTGGACCGGCCCGACCAGAGGCGGCGGAAGGCGGCTTGGAGGAGATGGCGACGGCGGCCCACTTCAGCGGTGGGGCGAGGCCCGCTCGGCAGCGCGGAGGAGAGGGAGCGCCCGGTGCTGGAGGCGGAGTCTTGGGCCGGAGGGAGACGCTGGAAGGCCCGACGCGGCTGGCTGGCCCAGCGGCGGAGGCGGCCTGCGGTCGCGATCCGGCACTGGAGCGGAGGTAGCGCGGTGCGGTGGCGATGCGGTGGCTTGCCCGCGGATGGGCCAGAGGGACGGCCCGATCGGAGCGGCGGGGAAGTGGTCCTCGCGGAATGCGGCGGTGGCGACCGGGCTGGGCCCGAACTGGCGACGGCGATGCGAAGCGATGACTGGATCGGCTCGGTGCAATCGATCGAAGGAGCGCAGGCATTTACCCAGCGGATCTGGCGATCGAGGGAACTGGCTGGATCCGGCTGGTTCCCTCGGGAGGAGCTGCCAAGTGGAGAGAAGGGGGTGGCCAGATCCAAATTTTTAGGGGAAGGAGGAGGAAGAGGCTAGAGATGCCAAAAATAGACATAGGGGTCTATTATATAGCAGATTTTTAGGGTTTGGGGGGATTTGGGGGTGTTAGGAGCCCTCCGATCGCGATCCGACGGATCCGATCGCGGGGAAGTTTAGATGGGCCTAGGAGAAGGTAGTGGACTGCAGCAGGGGTGTTTCTGGGACACAAAGTGAAGGCACTTTGGACCCACACGAATAACGGAAGGGATAACAAACGGAGTCCAAACGCGACGAGATTTGAGAGGCGGGTTGCACACAACAAAACAACAACACACACAACAACCTCGCGGCTCACCGGTAACGTTACATGCCCAAACAACAAAGTAGGCCTACGGGACGTCACGGACACGTGAGGGAGCTCCGAAACGCGAAACGGACAACGGGAAGGAACGCGTGGAACCGGATGCAACCGACAACACAAATGCAATGCGATGCACATGTCTACATGATATGAATGAATGCCACACACTCACACAACAAAACGACGAAAACCCGAAAGACAAAGAACCCGGAAAGGAAATAGATGAAGCCGGAGATATATTATATACCCAAAAGGGAAAGTATTACATTCGGGGCATTACAAATTCTCCTCTACTACAAAAAATCTCGTCCCGAGATCTAGGACTGGAAAAAGGAAGGGTACTCGGAACGAAGATGATCTTCTCGTTCCCAGGTAGCTTCTCGGTCGGTGTGATGTGACCACTTGACTTTCAGAAATTTGATGGACTTGTTGCGGGTCTTGCGTTCGGTTTCTTCGAGAATAGCCACTGGATGCTCTCGGTAGGACAGGTCTTGTTGAAGATCAATCTCTTCAAACGGAATCATGCGCTCAGGTGCCTTGAAGCATTTGCGAAGTTGAGACACATGGAAGACATCATGAACATTGGCGAAGTTGGGAGGGAGCTCAAGTTGATAGGCTACATCCCCTCTTTTGCCAAGAATCTTGAAAGGCCCGACGTATCTAGGAGCAAGCTTTCCTTTGATACCGAATCTTTGGGTGCCTTTCATCGGGGAGACACGGAGATAGACATAATCACCAATGTTGAAAGCCAAATCACGATGCTTTCCGTCATAGTAGCTCTTCTGACGTGACTGAGCGGCCTTGAGATTCTCACGTATGACTTTGCACATTTCTTCGGCTTCTGAGATCAAGTCATTGCCAAGAAGTTGACGTTCGCCTGTTTCAGACCAGTTGAGAGGGGTACGACACTTTCTGCCATAGAGGATTTCAAACGGAGCTTTGCCTGCACTTGCTTGAAAGCTGTTGTTGTAAGAGAACTCGGCAAATGGAAGGCAGTCTTCCCATTTCATGCCAAAGGATATGACACAGGCTCTGGGCATGTCTTCTAGAATCTGATTCACTCGCTCGACTTGACCACTAGTCTGAGGGTGAAAAGCAGTGCTGAACCTGATCTTAGTGCCCATGGCAGACTGAAAGGAGTCCCAGAACCTTGATGTGAACAAGCTTCCACGGTCTGAGGATATAATTGAGGAATGCCATGTAAAGACACAATTCTGGAAGTGTACAGCTCTGCCAATTGAGCTGCATTGACGGATTCTTTGACTGGTAGGAAGTGAGCGACTTTGGTAAGCTTGTCAATCACCACGAAGATAGAATCATTTCCTCGCTTGGATTTAGGAAAACCAGTGACGAAGTCCATTTCAATGTGGTCGAACTTCCACTCGGGAATAGGAAGAGGTTGGAGAAGACCGGCTGGACGTTGATGTTCTGCTTTCACTCTTCTGCATACATCACATTCATTCACGAATTGGGCAATCTCCCTTTTCATGCGTGTCCACCAGTAAGATTGCTTGAGATCTTGGTACATCTTGGAACTGCCAGGATGAATAGAAAGGAGAGAATCATGTGCTTCTTCCATTATGAGCTTCCTGAGATCACCTTTGGGAACAACGAGTCTGTCCTCGAAGAACAAGGTATCTCTCTCATCAACACGGAAGCACTTGTATTTTGGAATGCCCTTAGCAATAGCATGTTTCACCTTCTTCACCATGGTATCACTGAGCTGGGCATCACGGACTTGATCTTCCAAGGTAGGAGCAATTTGAAGATTTGCAAGAAAACCCTGCGGAACAACTTGAAGGTTGAGCTTCCTGAAGGCTTCACAAAGCTCAGGCTGGTACGGCTTGATAAGAAGGCTGTTGCAATATGCCTTTCTGCTCAAAGCATCTGCAATCACATTCGCCTTGGCAGGAGTGTATTCAATGCTGGGATTATACTCTTGGATCATTTCAACCCAACGTGTCTGGCGGAGGTTCAGATGCGACTGTGTGAAGATGTACTTCAAGCTCTTGTGATCAGTGAAGATGTCGACCTTTCTGCCCAACAACAGATGTCTCCACGTAATGAAAGCATGTACCACAGCTGCTAGCTCGAGATCATGTGTGGGATAGTTCTTCTCACTTGGCTTGAGCTGCCGAGAAGTGTATGCCACAATTCTCTTATCTTGCATAAGCACACCACCAAGTCCTTGAAGAGAAGCATCACAGAATACTTCATAGGGCTTGGATTCATCTGGAGGAGTCAGAACTGGAGCAGAGACGAGTTTTTCTTTGAGAGTTTTGAATGCCACTTCACACTCTGGAGACCAAAAGTATTTGACATTCTTCTGAAGCAAGTTGGAAAGAGGCTTGGCAATCTTGGAGAAGTTCTCAATGAACCTTCTGCAATAGTGGCAAGACCTAGAAAACTGCGGAGCTGCTTGACGTTCTGAGGAGCTTCCCAGTTGACAATTGCTTCAACTTTCTCGGGATTAACCGCAATACCGTCAGCTGAGATGATATGGCCCAGGTACAAAACCTTATCGAGCCACAACTCGCACTTGGAGAACTTGGCATAGAACTTATGCTCTCGGAGTCGATCAAGAACCAGACGTAAGTGCTTTTCGTGATCTTCTTCATTCTTGGAAAACACCAGAATATCATCCAGATACACAAGCACAAACTCGCCAGTATAGGGGTTGAAGATGTAATGCATCATCCTCGAAAAGGTAGGAGGAGCATTGGCGAGACCAAAAGACATGACGGTATACTGGTATGAACCGTAGCTCGTTCTGAAGGCCGTCTTGGGAATGTCTTCCTCGCGAATGCGAATTTGGTGATAGCCCATTCGGAGGTCAAGCTTAGAGAACACTTTAGCTCCTTTGAGCTGCTCGAAGAGTTCGTTGATGTTGGGGAGCGGATATTTGTTCTTTATTGTCTTCTTGTTCAATGGCCGGTAATCAACACAGAGACGCTCCGTGCCATCTTTCTTCTTGACAAACAAGACACCACAGCCCCAAGGAGAGGTACTAGGCCTGATGAGACCCATACTCTCCTGCTTATCAAGCTGCTTCTTCAATTCCTTCAATTCATCCGGAGAGAGCTTGTACGGACGCCGGCATGCTGGCTCAGTACCCGGCTCGAGTTCAATTACGAATTCCACCTGACGGTGTGGAGGCATGCCTGGAAGTTCTTCAGGAAAGACGTCTTGATATTCGTTCACCACCGGAATTTGAGATATGGCATTAATTTCGCCCTTATCATTGAGAGAGAAAAGCCTGATAGTGTTATCCCTGGAGGCAAAGATAATCACATCTTCATCAGAATGAGTCATCTTGACTTCCTTCTGAGCACAATCAATGTGAGCATCATGCTGAGAAAGCCAATCCATCCCTAGGATGAGGTCGATGTCGGAATTACCAAGAACCACCGGTTTAGCCAGAAAACGATAATCTCCCATGTGAATAGAAACAACCGGAGCAAATATCTTTGAATGCAATAGTTTGCCTGGAGAAACAACTGACAATTCCCTTGGCAAACTTCTGGTGACAATGTTGTGCTTGGATGCAAATGGATATGACATGAAAGAGCATGTAGCACCTGAATCAAATAACACTTTAGCAGGAAAAGAGTTCACTGGAAGGTTACCCAAAATGACATCAGAAGAATTCTCCGCTTGTGCTGCATTCATCAGATTCACCCTTGCAGACTTTGGATCATGCTTGACAATAGCTGAACTCACAGGTGGAGGAGGTGGAAGACGCTTCGGATTCGGACATCTGTTGGCATAGTGACCTTTCTGGGTGCATTTGTTGCAAGTCACTTCTGAGAGAGGATGGAAATGAGAACCACTTGACTTGGAGCCTTGAGACTGAAACTGGTTCTTCGACTTGTTGCTCGGGTTGGGTGGGTGGGAGAAACCACGTCCACTAGAGTTCTTGTAGTTGTTGGAGTTGTTGGAGTTGTTGTATGGAGCTCGAATCACTTGAGGAGGAGGAACCCAGAATTTCTGTTGTTTCACAGCCAACTGAGACGATGAGGAAGAGTGAACGGCATCTCGAATTATCTTTTTAGAAGCCTCCATCTTAAGCCGAGCTGCCTCTTGTTTCAAAGCCATGTTATAGAACTTGTCGAATTCATCGGGCTCGAACAAGGTGAGAGCAAGTTGAAGTTCATCTTTCAGGCCTCCACGGAACTGGTAGATTTTGCTCTTGGCATCAGGAATGTCTTGCTTAGCATAGCGGGCGAGGTTTTGGAACTTGACATTATACTGATAGACTGTCATAGAGCTCTGCTTCAGGTTGCGGAATTGCTCACGCATACCCTCGATGACACTTGTAGGAATGTGGTGAGAGCAAAAATCCTTGCAGAAATTCTCCCACGAGATCACTTGACCTGGCCTGGAGTCTTTGTACTGCTGCCACCAATCAGCTGCTTGATCTTTGAGTTGGAAGGCTGCAAACTTCACATAATCATCTTCCTTCACGTTACTGCACTCAAAATGCTTCTTTATGTCGGTTAACCAATCTTTAGCATCAAGAGGGTCGACACAGTAACTGAAAGCTTTTGGATTATTGGCCAAGAACTGGTTGAGAGTAGCATGGTGCTGCTGGTTGAAGAAGTAGCCTTGGTTCCCTGGAACACCCTGATTAGCTTGATTAGCTTGCATCTGTTGCATCATCTGCATCAACATCTGAGTGTTCTGAGCTGTAGTCTGCATAATCGCTCTCCAAGCCTCAGGCGGAGGAGGAGGTGAAGGAGGACGATCTGGAACCTCTTCCACCTCTGGGTTAGCGTTGGGAACTTTTTTCGGAGCCATCCTGAAAGAGATGACCACGAATCAGCAATTGATTGACAGAAGGTATAAGCTGAATCAATGGAATGAATTGCAACAAGTCTTCACAATAATCATTCGAACAATAGTTGCGAATGAAATCATTCGAACAAGAGGAACGGATGAAATTCTCAGTTAAATGATAACATCAGTCTTCACGAGAAGCCACATAGGGAACAAAAAGGTAAAATAAGAAAAACAACAAGGTACAGACGGGAACAAACACAAGATATGAGCTTCGTTCTAACATCTTTGTGCTGAAAGCATATGAACGCATTACGAAAAGGTTTTGCAATCCCCGGATCAGCATAGCCAAGGATCCTTTAAGATGCAACTCCTGATAGTAACATCGGTCATAAACCACTTCACTCAATGTAGAACCCCGAACTCACTAACCTGCATTCGTTGGAAGAATGCCTACGATCTACTGGATAAACCCACCTATAAATTTCCGAAAGATTCCAGTTATGCAATCAGGTGTTGGGGATACACGGGAAGCACCGCGCAATCAACTCTAATCCTACATCCAGGTGTATCCATCCTTCAACACATAACCAGTCTTTCTCGGAAACTGTGTACCTCGGACCTTCGAAAAGCATCCACTATAACAAGCTCTGGCAATACTCCCGAACTACCTCCCCAGTACTGGGTGATGTCGGGGTTATCTTGCCACTGGACGTATAGGAGAGATTTTCGATGTCAGCCATCTTAAGTATTTAGTACTGCCGCGATATGCTTGTGACGACAATACCCCGAAGCTCAACTCCCCGGGACACTGCCACAACCCCTAATGTCAGGAGGCATCGAGAACAATATTCTCGTCACAAGAACATCGAAACAATCGCAGAATACTCCCGGGATTCCTAAAAAAAATTGTGCAATTTTTGAAGATAGGAGAGACAAGAGTAGTCGTCAGGAGTCCTCACCAGAGAGAAAGGGGATGAGAAGCAAAGAAATCCTACTCTCCGATATAATATAGGACTCAAAATGTTTTCAGTGTGTGCCTAGACTCGACCGTCAACGATTCGATCAATCAGTGGGGGCTCCTAGGTCGGAGAAGGCTCTGAATACCAACTTGTAATGCCCAGGATGGAGTTATACCTCCTACGTGTCGAGGCACGACTTAAAGGCATAAGTCCATCCTAGAATGATCTCAAGTTTGGTAATCTTTGCACATCTCATGTAAAAGAGGGGATTGTAAACATAAATAGTTGGCTTACACTCGCCACGTCACACAAATACAATACATGTCTCAAACATCATACATTAAGAATATCACAACCCTCTAAGGGCAAAACCAAATGTCAAGATACCAAACTTAATAACATCCACAGGTCGGATCGAATCCTAGTAGAAGTCTCCACTACTGATCATCCGGATAACGAACATAGTACCGACTACGCTCCTCGTCGTACTCCCAATCTAGCTCGGTGCCATCACCTGGATAGCTCACAACTGGACCTGCATCTGGTGTGGTGAAGTAACTGTGAGCCACAGATGACTCAGCAATCCCGTTCCCGGGTAACAAGACTATTTAAGCCTTGGAAGAGGATAAGGCTGAAGAAAAGAATAAGCCTCTGCAGCAGCAACTAGCAACTAGCTTACGTGAGAGAGAGCGAGAAGAGAAAGCCTCGGTCGAGAGATGATCACGAAGTGATCCTAGCTACAGCTCAACAAACATAACCCCTCCGTGTTCAACTCCTGAATCCCTATTCGGAAATTGACAGTCACGGAACACACGCTGGTAGTGTATTAGAAACATTGTGTCAAGTTATCTACAACCGGATATTAACAAGCTCCCATCTGCCACATAACCGCGGGCACGGCTTTCGAAAGTTCAATCCCTGCAGGGGTGTTCCAACTTGACCCATTACAAGCCCACGATCCGCGGAGTCGCAACTCCAAAGTGGGAAGACCCGAGTATTCTCGGAATCCCGTGCTCAAGATACTCCGAACTAAGGTAAGGCTAATCCAGCAAATCCTCCCGGCGTGCCGACACCCTAATAGTAGCCGCGCGTATCTCGTCGCAGGCCACGTCCGGATGGGCGATCCCACAGGTTTTTACCAGACCTTGAGTTCCCTCGAGGTGGCCCCGCGTAACCCCCAGTTTGGACCAACACTCATGTGGAGCACTGGCCCGGGTTGTTGAATTAAGAAAAAGGGTTTATAACTCCCTATGCAAGTTTAATTAGTTATTAGTCAAATAGTACCAATGTTGGGACTTGCTGGAAAAGACTTAGCACTTATCGGTTTATCGAGGGGGTCCCATACACCCCAACCGTGTTAGGAACGCATAATCAAGGAACATAACACCGGTTTATACGGTTCCTAACGGCATGAGTGGAACAAATCACCAAGCAAAAGGCTTAGCCTTCCACCCTTGCCAATATATAGATGATTTCAATTTAAGCATTTATATAGTGTGTTATAACCCAACAAAACTTCAACATGAAGCAAGCCTCTTCGATCTTCACCTGCAACTAGCAAAGCTATAAGAAGGGCTGAGTGAAGCGTACTTAGCCAAGCAACGGTTTGCGTAGGTAGGGTGGTTAAACATGGCAATGGTTACAAGTAGGAGGCTGTCAAAAAGAACATGGGCATCGAGGCAAAACTATAGAGCGGAACTACTAGCAATAGGCAAAGATAGTAATGTTATCGGGGTTCGGTCATCTTGCCTGAAGAGAAGTCGTTCGGATCGTAAGAAGGGTCCTCGTGCTCAACCTCGTTGGTAACCTCGTGCTCGTACTCGTACTCGGTCTCGGCTTCTGGCTCTAAACAAAACAATCACACCAAGCACAAATCAACAAGATGCAATGCGCACTCGAAAATGCTAGATGCATGATGGATGCACTAAGGATGCACACGGAGCACGGAAAAATAGCACTCAAGCAAAACACCTCAAAACATGATAACAATATGATATTATGAATCTACACAGAAAATCAATCAAGTTTCATATAAGACTCGCTTAAATCGGAGTTACGGGCTAAAAGTTATGCCAGAAACAAGAAATGAGCGAAAGCTGAAAATTACAGCAACATAGCAACTTCGGAGCACAAAATAATTAAGCTACAGCACTCAAACAACATGGCAAAGGACATTAACATAGACTACACATATCCTACAGCAATTAAGTCCAAAGGTGCACCCCCAAAGGAGTCACGGTTCAATAGCAATGAGCTTGGACATATTGAACTTGTCAATAAAATTCTGGCAGCAGAATTTTATTGAAACTTTGGAGCAAAAGATAAACATGCTACAGCCACTCAAATAAACATGTGATAACATGAATGGAAAGCCAACAATATCTACTACAAGGAACAATCAAGATCCACTCCAAAACTATCATGGTTTGTCCTAGAGCAGCAAGCAAACATGGCATCGGAACGTTACAGATTTCAGACTTAGTGAAAAACCACTAAGTCCTAAAACAGCAATTTCATCATGGCATCTAAAAGAACAAGTTTAAGTCACCTCGAAACTAAACATGGCAAGTGGTAAGCACCACATCAAAGTACACATGATGGTGATTCCGAAACACACAAGCATGCTTCATGGAGATAAACACAACGATAGCAATGAGCTCAACAAGATGGCATTTCATAACAAGTGAAACAACATCACAGCCACATGACACTTTGCAACGATGATAAACATGGCAAGAATAAATCTATCATGCAACCTAACACAAGCAACATGTAGAGCATGGCAAGACGAACACGTGGACATGTCATTTGCATCATTCGGACAAACGAGCTAAAAGATATCACATGGCAAAGATGGCATAAAAACATCACATAGCAGCAGTTATATCACGATGCACTCTTGCAACAGCAAAAAAAGCACCTAGATGATCTCTAACATGCATGACACAAAAAGATAAAATGTAGTGCTATTCACCACGAACGTCTGGACATGCTATTTGCGCGAAACGGACAAACACACACAAAGTTAGAGCAGTTCTAATATAGCATCAGACAACAAAACAAAACTGGTACTTAGAGAAAAAGAGGGGGAGTTCAACCTCAGAAACTGAAGAAAAAAACACAACGGGCCCGGGGAAGCAGATCTGGCGGATCGGCCCGGCTCGGGTGGCTGGAAGGAGAGGCCCGCGTGGCTGGCGACGGCCCGCGCGGCGGGGCCTGGCGGTTGCGACCCGCGAGGAGCAGCGCGCCTGGAGGCGTCGGGCGGCTGGACCGGCCCGACCGGAGGCGGCGGAAGGCGGCTTGAAGGAGATGGCGACGGCGGCCCACTTCGGCGGAGGGGCGAGGCCCGCTCGGCGGCGCGGAGGAAAGGGAGCGCCCGGTGCTGGAGGCGGAGTCTTGGGCCGGAGGGAGACGCTGGAAGGCCCGACGCGGCTGGCTGGCCCAGCTGCGAAGGCGGCCTGCGGTCGCGATCCGGCACTGGAGCGGAGGTAGCGCGGTGCGGTGGCGATGCGGTGGCTTGCCCGCGGATGGGCCAGAGGGACGGCCCGATCGGAGCGGCGGGGAAGTGGTCCTCGCGGAGTGCGGCGGTGGCGACCGGGCTGGGCCCGAACTGGCGACGGCGATGCGAAGCGATGACTGGATCGGCTCGGTGCAATCGATCGAAGGAGCGCAGGCGTTGACCCAGCGGATCTGGCGATCGAGGGAACTGGCTGGATCCGGCTGGTTCCCTCGGGAGGAGCTGCCAAGTGGAGAGAAGGGGGTGGCCAGATCCAAATTTTTAGGGCAAGGAGGAGGAAGAGGCTAGAGATGCCAAAAATAGACATAGGGGTCTATTATATAGCAGATTTTTAGGGTTTGAGGGGATTTGGGGGTGTTAGGAGCCCTCCGATCGCGATCCGACGGATCCGATCGTGGGGAAGTTTAGATGGGCCTAGGAGAAGGTAGTGGACTGCAGCAGGGGTGTTTCTGGGACACAAAGTGAAGGCACTTTGGACCCACACGAATAACGGAAGGGATAACAAACGGAGTCCAAACGCGACGAGATTTGAGAGGCGGGTTGCACACAACAAAACAACAACACACACAACAACCTCGCGGCACACCGGTAACGTTACACGCCCAAACAACAAAGTAGGCCTACGGGACGTCACGGACACGTGAGGGAGCTCCGGAACGCGAAACGGACAACGGGAAGGAACGTGTGGAACCGGATGCAACCGACAACACAAATGCAATGCGATGCACATGTCTACATGATATGAATGAATGCCACACACTCACACAACAAAACAACGAAAACCCGAAAGACAAAGAACCCCGGAAAGGAATTAGATGAAGCCGGAGATATATTATATACCCAAAAGGGAAAGTATTACATCCAGGGCATTACAAAAACCTTCCCGAAATTTAAACGAGCAAAGTCTTCTTTCTCTCCCTTATAAAGATCTGCCAAAATGGTGGCCAGGGTTGTCGGTGTATCCGAACCCTCACGCTTGTAACGAGACGCGTTGTCCGTCCTGTTGTAATGCCACATGGGAAACCCCCTGGATAGAAGTGGATGAACACATCGCCTTATCACAATAGCCATGACTTCGATTATCGATAGCTTAGAATGGGCAAGTACCCTGATCTTGCTGACTAGCCTCTTAACGTCCTTGTTATCTCCTTGCTTGGGGCTTCGGGGGCGCCAATTGAAGCGTTTCATCAAGGGGGCACTGGAGAATTCGGGAAGACCGTGCCGAACTAGGTCCGGAAGGGCGACGTCCTCGATCTAAAACCACTCCGAAGTCCACTCTTAGGGTTCCTTTTTGGGAGTCCCAGATAGGTAACATGTTCCAGCTATGCACCATACTTCGGCGCCACACACTTCGAATATGGACCCCTTTTGGGAACGAGGGACGAGGCAAAAGAACTTTCTCCATAGTGCAAAATGAGCCTCACAGCCTAAAAATAGCTCACAGAGAGCAACAATACCCGTGATATGCAGGATGGAACCTGGCGTGAGGTTGTGCAGTTGGAGCCCATAAAATTCCAATAAGCCTCTAAGGAAGGGATGGATTGGAAAGCCTAAAGCCCTCAGAAGAAACGAAACAAAGCACACCCGCCCCTCCTTACTGGGGTTGGGGAAATTTTCTGCCAACTCCTCGTCGTCGCTTGAAGCTAATCCATCCTGAACGGAGACTAGATCCGCGGGAGGGAGATATCCCTCCGTCTGAAGTCTATTTAGCTGGAGGTGGGATATTGAGCAGCTTCCCCGATCACTCGCTTGAGGGGCGTGGGGGCGTGAGGAAGAGCTGGGAGCGTGGTTTGCTCTAAGGATCTCCGCATGATGTGGAGGGGCATCCGAGATCTGATCCCCTTAAATAGATGCCATCCTTGTGTGGCCAAGGGTTTATTTGTAAAAAGTACGTGTACTGTTCGCATCTGCTTGACGCGTGGAAGTCAAGGCGACGAGGGGAAGGAATCATCAAGACGGGGTATAAAGTCCAGAACCGAACTGTCATCGTTCTGAAGTATAACAAAGAACTTGCCTTGCAAAGCCGAAGACATAAAGTCGGATACTACGTTGTCATTGCAGGCAAGTTCGGGGGCTACTGAGGGAGTCCTGGATTTGGGGGTCCTCGAGTATCCGGATTACTTGTTGTGGGACTGATGGGCCGTGAATATAAAGCAGAAGACCAACCCCCATGTCCGGGTAGGACTCCAATGTATGTAGAAAGGCCAATTCGATGTCAGGGTGTAATGTTTCCTTCCTCCGCAAGTCAACTTTATACAACCCTAGGCCCCCTCCGGTTCGTATATAAACTGGAGGGTTTAGTCCGTGGAGGCTAACAGAACAATCATAGGCTAGAAATCTAGGGTTTAGCCATTACGATCTCGAGGTAGATCTACTATTGTAACCCCAATATTCATCAAGATCAATCATGCGAGAAGTAGGCTATTACCTCCATTAAGAGGCCCGAACCTGGGTAAACATCGTGTCCCATCATCTCTTGTTACCATCAATCCTTAGACTCACAGCTTGGGCCCCCCTACCCGAGATCTACTGGTTTTAACACCGACAGGAAGCCTGCAAGCAATCTATGGCATGAAAACCCATCAAGGGGTAAGTATAATTATGCTCATTGAGCAGGAAGCCCCCAAGTGACATGTGGCATGAAAATCGATGAAGAGGGTAACAATAGCTATGCTCATTGAGTAGGAAGCCCCCAAGTGACATGTGGCATGAAAGCAGATCAAGAGCGTAAGAATAGCCATGCTCATTGATTAGGAATCCCCCAAATGACCTTATGAGAAAACCAAAAAGACTATGGCTCAGAAAATACGACGTGAAACGATAGAGGCCCCGAAATTTGGGGATGCCGACTTTATTATGTCTGATCATAAAAAGATATGTACATCAATAAAGGTATATACAACGATGAGAGCCAATGACTCAAGTGTAGTAAGGCCGAAGATGAGCAATGTTCCAGGGCCGGTGGTTCTCTTCCTCATATGTGTGGGGATCTTTGTTCTCTCATATGTCGATGAGGTAGTAAGGTCCGTTGTTGAGGTTTTTGCTGATCATGAAAGGTCCTTCCCAAGGTGGTGAAAGCTTAAGCATCCCTATCTGGTCTTGAATCAAACAGAGCACTAAGTTGCCCTCCTGAAAAGTTTGAGTTCGAACTCAATGGTTGTGATAGCGACATAGGTCTTGTTGATAAATTGTTGAATGAGCCGCCGCAAGATCACGCTCCTCCTCAAGAGCATCCAAAGAATTCTGGCGTGCGGTCTAATCGTCAGCCTCCACATAAGCTGCCACTCTGGGTGAGTCATGGCGAATATCACTTGGGAGCACTCCTTCGGCTCCATAAACCATGAAGAAGGGTGTATAATCTGTCGATCTATTGGGGGTAGTCCTGATGCTCCAAAGCAGTGAAGGAAGCTAGTCCACCCAACAACCTGGAGTCCTTTCTAAGGGCACCATGAGCTGGGGTTTGATTCCTCTCAAGATCTCCTGGTTAGCACGTTCTGCCTGACCATTGGACTTAGGATGTGCAACTGATGAAACATCAAGTCTGATGTGCTCGCTTTGACAAAACTCTTTCATAGCACCTTTAGACATATTTGTCCCATTATCAGTGATAATACTATGAGGATAACCAAAGCGAAAAGTCAGTTTCTTGACAAACTGAACTGTCGTAGCCGCCTCACAATTGCTGACCGGCTCTGCCTTAACCCACTTGGTAAACTTTTCAACCGCCACTAAAAGGTGGGTCTTCTTATCCTTAGACTTCTCAAAGGAGCCGACCATATCAAGACCCTTGACCACAAACGGCCAAGTGATTGGGATCATCCACAATTACTGAGCCAACACAAGAGCTTGCCTTGCAAATTTCTGACACCCATCATACGTACTAAGAATATCCTCTCCATCTGCATGAGTCGTTAACCAGAAAACTCCATGAGAAACGCTTTAGCCACCAACGACAGTGAATCGGCGTGATGACCACAGTCACCTGCATGTATCTCTTGCAAAATCTCATGGCCCTCCTGAGGAGAAACAGAACATTGGAATACACCAGTCACGCTTCAGCGGTGTAACTCGCCATTGATGATAGTCATAGACTTAGAACGCAGTGTGATCTATCTCGCCAAGTTTTCATCCTCGGGTAACTCGCCACAAGCAAGATAAGCCAGATAAGGCAGCGTCCAGTCAGGAATAGCATGGAGAGCCACCACCAATTGTCCTTCCGGGTCGGGTATAGCAAGATTTTCCTCAGATGGTAATTTGACTGAAGGATTATATAAGACGTCGATGAACACATTAGGGGGCACCGACTTACGTTGAGACCCAAGACGTGATAGTGCATCAGCCACCTCATTTTTTCGTTGATCAATGTCATCCACGTGATAACCCTTGTAGTGACCAGCAATAGCATCGACGCCTGACGATAAGCCTCCATGAGCGGGTCTTCAGAGTCCCACTTGCCTGAAACTTGCTGAGCCACGAGGTCTGAGTCGCCCGAACATGTGACCTGGCTTAAATTCATCTCCTTGGCCATACGAAACCCATGGAGTAAAGCTTCATACTCAGCTGCATTGTTAGTACAAGGAAACATTAGCCTTAAAAATAACAAAACTTATCACCTCGTGGGGAACTTAAAATAACTCCAGCCCCCGTGATATGGAGTATCTGGCACTCATCCCCATGGACTCTACTTCAACACTTCAAGCCCCACTTGGACCCATGACAAGAGCTAGAGCACGTGTAATACAAACCGAGGTGAACTCCTTCCTAGTTGATTTGCATATGAATACAAGTGGATCTTGGTTGCTACCTCATCAAAATGCTCTATGCCTCATTAGGTACAAAGAGGATCCTCCCCAAGTAGTTGTGGAACATTACCAAGTCCAAGGAGAAGTGCCCCAAGTCACCAAGGAGGAAGAACAAGGCCAACAAGCGCTGGACAGAAAGTCCTAGGCAGCCCCATGCGCACGGGCCCCCAAGACCCCGTGCCCACGGGCTATACAGGAGGCAGCGTTGGAGCGACCCCGTACGCACGGGCCTGTACCGTGCCCACGGGCTACACAGGAGGCAGCGCTGGAGCGACCCTGTGCTCACGGGCCTATACCGTGCCCACGGGACCCCGTGCGCATGGGCCCAACTTACCCCGTGCGCACGGGCCCTTCAGGATGGGCGGATGAGAGATGCTGTTTTGGATCCCCTCTTCCTCCACTTCGACCCCAAGCATATATATTTCGTACCTAGGGTTATGTTTAGGGTTAGCAAAGTATATGTGAGATATTGTGAGCTTTGCTCCTTCCCATTGTGGATCAAGACCCCATCTAGGGAAGAATCCTTGTGGATTTCAAGACCTCCATAAGGAGAAGACTATCATCAAGACCTCACCTCCTCTAGGAGTGGGAAGAATCTTTATCTAGTGCTTCTTTACTTGGATTGTTCATGTATTCTTGTGGATGTATGTGTTTGCTATTTTAGTGGATGTGTAATTGGGTTTTGTTCGAGTGAATTCCTATTTGTGTTTTTGGTGTTCATCCTCTTTTCCCCCTCCAAGTGTGAAAAGATCTCCAATTAGGGTTCCACCCTACATCATCTTGGTATCATGAGCAAGGTTGATTCACATCTTGGAGTCCCTACCCACCATTTCTAGCTTGTTTTTGTTGTGTTTTCGTCCTAATCCGAAAATCCCCACCAAAAATAGCCCCAAGAATTTCCTTGCAATTTGTTTGATGTTTTGAGATTTGGTTGATTTGATCCATGAAATTATTGTTTGGCACTTGGATCTACCCCTCCACCACATCCCACAACCACCCAACGGCATAATCTCGGTGAATTTTGGGTTTTACCCACGAATCCGGCCAAGATCAGCCGCCACCCGCACCCCCGAGCACACGGGCCATCGGGACCCCGTGCACACGGGCCTCACAGACCCCGTGCACACGGCCCTCACAGAACCTCTCGGCCATTTCTCGTTTTGCACCATTTCTTCACCCCACCGCCACTCGTGTTCTTCCGCAATATTTCTCGTGGTAGTTTGAGTTTTGGGTTGCGGTTTACCTCGTGTCCTAAGATGTTTTGGCTACTTAGGCGTGATTTGTACATCATAATCACCACCAATTGACCATCAACTTAGACTCCACACCATCTTCGACAACATCATCTTCATACCAACCGTAAGCAAGGACGGTAACCTCAACGACGCCTTAGTGCTACACTTGCCTTACCTTGATACCCTCAAGCCTATTTTGCGTAGCTTACCCATTTAGAATAGCTTTTTGAGTATTGCCGGGCCACGTCTTAGTGCACCATTAGTGTTACGTCTCTCATGTGCATATACTACTTGTTACCTCATAGTGTGGCTCGTATATCAAGCATTGTGGCATAGTAAAAAAAAGAAGCTTTTAAGCAAAAGAGAAAATAAGCAAGAGCTTGTACACAATTCATTGAGCCTTTCGGTATATCATTCACCTAGTTCATCATCAAGGTTCATATCTCCTTAAGCATATTTGTGATAGTGAGACGACTCGTTTCTCTATTAGGTTGGTGCACTACCGTATCTAGCCCATTAGTGCAATCGAGCTAGCATCTCTCTAGTATCCATGCAACAAGAGCTTTTCCACGATTCTATTTTGAGCTCACCCCTTGGTTGTGCGGATCCCAACTATCTTCAGTGTGTGTGTTCCTAGTGATATCCTTGGGTTTGATCTATTTGTCTTACTTGCAATTTGTGCATCTTTTCAACTTTTCCAACATCTTGACAATCATTTGCTTGAATTATTTGTGTCACATCCTAACCGAGATCCTCGAAAAGCCTTTTGTGTGTAGGTGTGATACAAAAAAACCCGGTACCAATTCTACTATTATAGCATCATGTGGGATCGTACTTGATACATCCACAATCTTCGGAAAAGGTAATGTTGGTATTGTTCTTATCATTTTCCTACTCACCACCACCTCCACATGATGGATATGCCTTCTTCTTTGGCGAACCCTCTCTTTGAAGAGCAAGATTTCGACCACGACTACATCACCAAGAAGCATTTCTTCATTGCCCAACGAGCACTACATCAAGAGAGTGAAGCTTTGGGCGATCGCATAGAACAACTTGCCAACGACCTACGTCAATCGTAGGCGAGACAACGAGACTACTTGGATGACAGGATCTCCAAACAAATGGACGACTTCCGCCACTTGATTGCTTGCCGCTCATCTTCCTCAACCTCTTCACCAAGACGGCGCCACTCAAGTCGCCTTTCGTCGTCACACTCATCTTCCAACTCAAGTTCTCCTCGACGTGACGACACTCAAGACCGCCTAGCGTAAGAAAACCCGTTCCATGGCAATGTACTACAAGACCGAGTTGGAGAACGTTAGCAAGAGCGACGCCAAGATCGAGAAGCAAGGGACCATGATCAACATCTTCCACATTGTCCACCTCAAGCCTCTAGAGACGGTGACATGAACCGGCAAGAGCAACAAAGCCATGAAGCTCAAGCTAAAGCGGCCCAAGATGCACTCCGCGAAGCCTCAAGAGCCGTTGCCACGCGCAACCAACAAGTCCGTGAACAAGAGGAAGCATTTCTCCAAGCTCGACAAGAAGACACGGCACGTCGCGAAGAATAACAAGAACAGCGAAATTGAGCACACATGTCGCGCCCTTATCCTCGCCAAGACCATCATCATGCTGAAGAACATGTTTGACGCCAAGAACATCATCACCACCGGCCTATGATGAAGAACTACGCTACGGCAAGCTCAAGTTCAACATGCCCAAGTTCTCAGGAAGCAACGACCCCGAGGAGTATCTCTCATGGGCATTGAAAGTGGACAAGATATTCCGTCTCAACAACTATGAAGAGCAAAAGAAGATTGCCATGGCATCTCTTGAGTTTCAAGACTACGTTCTCATTTGGTGCGAGCAAGTGGTCAAAAGGAGATGTGAGAAGGATGAGCCTCCTATCACGACTTGGATACAAATGAAAGATGTCATGCGAGCCCGCTTTGTGCCTACATACTACACTCGAGATCTCTTCAAGAAGCTCAAACTCCTCAAGCAAGGCACGAAGACGGTGGAAGAATACTATCAAGAGATGGAGATTGCCATGATACGAGCCAATGTCAAGGAAGATGATGAGCAAACTATGGCACACTTCTTGAACGGCCTCTCCCACCCAATACGGAAGATTTCCGATTTCCAATCATACTCAAACCTCCTTGAGCTATTTCATCAAACAACCAAGGAGGAACGACAAGTATAAGACGACTTCAAGTATGCCAAGTACTCATCCAGGAACTACGGCTCTTAAACTCTAGCGCCAACGACTTCGGCACCTCCTACCTCAACTAGAGCATCTCCAAGCACCAGTGACAAGTCAAGCTCCAAGCAAACCACTCCTCCCTCGACTCGTCCTTTGGCAAGCATCTACAAGAACAAGACCTCTTCATCGGCACCACCGGACGATCCGGTCAAGACAAGTTCTATGAAGTGTTTTACATGTCGTGGTCAGGGACACAAGTCTTTCCAATGCACCAACAAGAGAACGATGATCTTCAACGATGATGGCACGTATGACTCCATAAGTGAATATGAGATGGAATCTATCGACCATGGGGCAATGCACCGCCAAGTGAATGACGATGAAGACAATCAAGTCTTTTGCCACAATGACTCAAGCCCCGCTCTCGTCATCTCCAAGGTCTTGACACTTTAACACCAACAAGACGAAGACCAACGGTGTCACATCTTCCACACCAAGGTCGGCATCAATGGATGTTCCGTCAAGGTTATCATCAATGGAGGAAGTTGTCATAATTTGGCAAGTGGAGAACTATGCTCCAAGTTGCAACTCGTGAAGACGAAGCATCCGCATCCATACAAGGTTCAATGGCTTAGCGACTCCAACACTATCCAAGTCGAGCACATGGTTCAACTTTCCTTCAAGATTGGCGCATACGAAGATACTTTGGAGTGTGATGTTGTCCCTATGTCCGTGTGCCACCTTCTCTTGGGATGACCGTGGGAATACGATCGAGGTGTCCTACACAACGGGCGGACAAATCGATGCAGCTTCAAGATGAAGGGCAAGGAATATGTGCTTCGACCTATGCCACCAAGCCATGTGATCGCCGACAAGCAAGCTTCGACACATCATGGAGAGACTAGTGAGAGAGAGAACCACCATAAAGAGAGCGAGCGCCATAAGCCAAATTTGAGTAGACCCACCTTGAGAGATAAGAGTGACATAGTACTGCTAGCCACCAAAAGAGATATGAGAGAAGTGTGTGAGAACCCAACTAGTGTCATTCACTATGTCCTCGTGTGCAAAGATGAAGTGGTTCAAACTAACAACTCTCACCATCTACCTTTAGTGTTGTCTCAATTGTTGCAGGAATTCTCGGACGTCTTCCCAGATGAGCTACCACCGGGTCTACCTCCACTTCGTGGCATCGAACACCGCATCGACCTCATACCCTGTGCACCACTTCCGAACAAGGCTCCTTACTACGTCAACCCAGAGGAAACCAAGGAGATACAACATCAAGTACAACAACTCATCAACAAAGGTCATGTACGTGAAAGTTAAGCCCTTGTGACGTTCCAGTTATTCTCGTGCCTAAGAAAGATGGAAGTTTTTGCATGTGCTCCGATTGTCGTCCGATAAATTCTATCACCGTTAGGTACCGTCACCCTATTCCACGTCTAGATGACATGCTTGATGAATTATGTGGTGCCACCATCTTTTCAAAAATCGATCTTAAAAGCGAATACTACCAAATTTGCATTCAAGAGGGTGATGAGTGGAAAACAGATTTCAAAACCAAGTTTGGGTTATATGAGTGGTAGGTCATGCCGATGGGCCTATCGGAAGCGCCCGGCTCATTCATGCGTCTCATGCATTTCGTTCTTCGACCTTATATTGGCGTCTTTGTAGTGGTTTACTTTGATGACATCCTCATTTTTAGCAAGTCGCTTGAGGATCACATCATACACATTTGTATGGTTTTGCAAACACTTCGGAAAGAACTCCTCTATGCTAACATGGAATAATGCACTTTTGGTGTTGATAAGGTTGTTTTCCTAGGATTCGTCATTTCTTCACAAGGTGTACATGTTGATGAAACTAAAATTGAAGCAATTAAAACTTGGCCCCAACAAACGAATCTCCAACAAGTGCATAGCTTTCTTGGTTTAGCCGGTTTCTATCGACGCTTTGTGAAGGACTTTAGCGTAATTGCTTCTCCCTTGCATGCTTTGAGTAAAAAGAACGCAGCATTTGTTTGGGGTACCTTGCAAGACACCGTGTTCAACGAGCTGAAAAATTTGCTTACTCACGCACCCTTACTTGCCCTACCTAACTTTGACAAACCTTTCGATTCATTGCGACGCTAGTGTTACCGGCATAGGAGGCGTGCTCATGCATGAAAAGCGCCCAATTGCATATTTTAGTGAGAAACTTTCCGGCGCTCAACTTAACTACCTCATCTACGATAAGGAATTATATGCCTTAGTGCGAGTTTTGCATGTGAGGCAACACTATCTCCGTCCTCATGAATTCATTCTTCACACGGACCATGAGACACTCAAGCATCTTAAGGGTCAAACTAAGTTGAACAAGCGTCATGCTAAGTGGAGCGAGTTTGATGCGGGGTCAACCCGATAGGAGGCTGATCTTTCACGAAAAGAGGGATACCGAGGAGGAACACGAAGAACACGAGGGGTAACACGAGAGAAACACAGAGAGAAACACTCAAATCAACAAGTTTAGGTCACACATGTGTTAGATCCGGAAATACAAAGAGATACACGATCCACGATCAACTAAGGACGATAAAAGTAGCGATAGTCTTCTGCATGAGGAGGTCTTGGTATCCCTTAGGATCTTCTCCGGAGGAGGTCTTGAATCTGTGTGGATCTTTTCTGTAGAGGGGTTGCAGTCACTCACAAGGAGATGAACCACTAAGGATGAGCAATGCTCTAGGTTTAGATGAGCTATCACAATGATAACACTAAAAATGAGGTAGGTGGAAGAGTATATATAGTCCAGAGGGGCGAAGGGGTACATGGGCCTCGGCCCAGAAGTAAACGGCGTGCATAGGGAGCGGACGTCCGCTGGGCATCGAACGTCCGGTGGCTTGGAAGGGACCGGACATCCGGAAGTCCTCGGGTGTCTGTGAATTTGTTATGTCGTGGGATTACGGACATCCGGAGGAGGCCGATCGTCCGGTCGCCGGTCGTCCGAAGCCTGGGATGCGTCGGACGTCCGGTGTGGGCCGGTCATCCGAAGCGTGTAGCTCTTCGGGCAGCTCCTCTTGGTCGTTGAACTTGCCGTCCTTCCCACCTCGTCAAGTGGGTGTAGCTGCACCATGGCCTTCATCCAAGCACCTGATCATGCATAGAGTTTCTGTCTTAGGTAGTACCCATGTCTCGTGTTGTGAAAGTGGTATCTCGGAGAGGAGCGATTTCACCTTATCTTCGATAGCCCTTGCACGAGCTCTTGTCATTGGTCCAAGTGGCATGTCCATGGGGATGCTAGAGGGATGCTCCGCATCGTTCATAGAGTATTTTCCCTACGTCATCAAATATATCAAAGGAAAGGAAAACATTGTGGCGGATCTGCTTTCCCGCAAATGCATGCTTGTTACCCAACTAGAGTTGAATGTTATTTGCTTTGAGCACACAAAAGAATTATATGAGCATGATCATTTCTTTGCAAATTCTTATGCCAAATGTGTGACGCATACTTCTTGGGAACGATATTATATCAAGGATGGTTATCTTATGAGAGCTAATAAATTTGCATTCCCGAGTCGTCTCTTCATTTGCTCCTTTTGCAGGAATCTCATGGAGGACTTATGGGACATTTTGGATGCGACAAGACTTTCGCGATACTCTCTAAGAATTACTATTGGCCCAAGATGTTCCGCGACATTTCACGCTTCACCAACCGGTGCTCTACATGCCGCAAAGCTAAGTCAAAAGCAAACTCTCACGGTCTTTACATGCCTCTCCCTATACCATATCAACCTTGGGAAGACATTACCATGGACTTTGTACTTGGGTTGCCTAACACACAAAATGAAAAGGATTCCGTCTTTGTCATTCTGAACCGGTTTTCAAAAATGGCTCATTTCATTCCATGCAACAAGATAGATGATGCTTCACATATTGCTAATATCTTTTGTAGGGAAATCTTGCGCCTACATGGAGTATCCAAGACAATCGTTTCGGACCGCGACGTCAAGTTCCTAAGGTACTTTTGGAAGATACTTTGTGCCAAGCTCGGGATCAAGATCCTATTCTCCTCGGTATACCACCCACAAACCGACGAGAAAACGGAGGTGACGAACTGCACGCTGTCCACTCTACTTCGGGTGTTGATCAAGAAGAACATCAAGGAATGGGAGCAATGCTTTCCCATCGCTGAGTACGCCTACAACCGCACACGACACTCAAGTACCGGCAAGTCCCCCTTCGAGGTCGTCTATGGTTTCAACCCATTGTCACCATTGGACATTCTTCCTCTACCTCTTCAAGAGCACATCAACATGGACACAAGTGCACAAGCAACTTATCTTAAGAAGATACATGAAGATACAATGGCAACGATCGAGCGTCAAGTACATCGCCTCGCCACCAAGCCCAACGTCAACAAGACACCTATGGTGTTCCAACCGGGAGACCTCGTATGGCTTCATCTTCGCAAGGACCGCTTCCCCAATGAGCGCAAGTCCAAACTACGACCTCGAGCCCACGGACCCTTCAAGGTGTTAGCATGCTACAATGACAATGCTTACACGATTGACATCCCACGAGACAAATACAACGTAAGAGACATCTTCCACGTCAAGGACTTGGCCATCTACCATGGTGATGAAGACCACGATACGTGGACGGATCTTTCCCAACGGGGGGG
>LR738710.1:429930535-429954933 GCA_902687465.1 Secale cereale | reverse complement strand
CCCCCCCCCCCCTCGCAAGCATCCGCAACTACGAAAGAAGAATTAAGATAAATCTAACCATAGCATGCAACACGTGGATCCAAATCAGCCCCTTACGAAATAGCTTATAAACTAGGGTTTAAGCTTCTTTCACTCTCGCAACCTATCATCTACTTATCACTACCCAATGCCTTCCCCTAGGCCCAAATATGGTGAAGTGTCATGTAGTCGATGTTTAGATGACATCACTAGAGGAAGAACAACATACACATCATCAAAATATTGTATGAATACATACTTCACATAATTACTTATAACAAGACTTCTCACATGTACTAAAGAACAAATAAAACTACTCACAAATTATGTTCATGTTCAAGATCAGATGGGTACTGAATATGATTAAGGATCAGAACATATAATCTTCCAACAAATAAACCAACTAGCATAAACTACAAGATGTAATCAACACTACTAGTAACCCATGTACCAATTTGAGGTTTTGAGACAAAGATTGAATACAGGAGATGAACTAGGGTTTGAGAGGAGATGGTGCTGGTGAAGATGTTGATGAAGGTTAGTTCTCCCATAATGACAGGATCGCTGGTGAAGTCGATGGCTTCGATTTCCCCCTCCTGAGGTAAGTATCCCCGGTGGAATCGCTCCGCCCAAGAGCAAAAGTGCTCTTGCCCAGGTTTCGCCTCCAGATGGAGGCTGAAACATAGTGAATGTCACATAGATGGGGTCGTGAATAGGCGCTTTAAAATAACTGTGTTTTAGGCTTGAACAAACGTGGAATAAAACCGGTGTTTAATTTGTCGAGCACAAACTATAATCGACTAGGCTCACCTATGTGCACCAACAACTTATACTAAGCAAGATAAACAACTAAGTGGTAGCAAGATATATAACATATAATTCTGTGGCTATCACAAAGTAAAGTGCATAAGTGGTAAGAGATTACCGAGGCACATGGAGACGATGATGTATTCCAAAGTTCAAACTCTTACGGATGATAATCTCCGTTTGGAGCATTGTGGAGGCACAATGGTCCCCAAAATGTCACTAGGGCCACCGTAATCTCCTCACACCCTTGCACGTTACAAGATGTCGTGAAGGAACCTTGAGGGAAGTCATTAAGGGAATCTTGAAGGCAGTCACCGAACCCGTTCAAATTGGCAACCCTTGGGGGCAATCACCGGTACCCGTACAAATTTCTCGGGGCAATCTCCACAACTTAATTGGAGACCCCGATGCTTGTCCGGAGCTTTATACCATAATGATTGAGCTCTGCGACACTACCAACCGTCTAGGGCGCCAAAGTGTCACAACCCTAGTTCTGGTATGCACTAGGTTAGCCTTGTGGTTTGCATCATCTTTAATTTTCAAGTGAAATTGAAATGAGGACTTGTGAAACCCTCAGAAACCCTATTGAAAATGACCCAAATAAAAGTTGCTCCAAAAGGGTCCAAGAAAATGTTCATGTGGCCCTCTAAAAATATTGGTCAGAGATAAATATCAAGCCAATATTATTAGGAGCTCATAAGTATTTATTCTGGGCATTTGGAATTAATGCAATAGTTATTTGCATTGGAGCCAATATTTTATATATGTCCAAAATTCTGGTTGTTTATTTTTAGGGGCTTGGGTTAATTTCTAGGTCCCTGTAAAATAAATATGTCAGAAGAAAATTATTGATTTAATTTAGAAATTAAATCAAAAAAATGTCAGAAAAAAATAGAAAAGAAAAAAATAAAAAGGGAAAAGCTTACCTGGCTTACCTGCAGCCCAACTGCCTGGCCCAGCAGTCGGCCCAGCCCACCGGCCACCGCACCGTCCCCCACCTCGCGCCAGTAGGCGAGGCGTGCGCCCGGCGCACGCGAGCGCTCCGCGCGCCACGTGAGCTGCCTGCTTCACCTCCCCTCGCCGCCTGGTGGTCTCTGGATGAGCCACGCACTCGCCCCGATCCTCCCTCACTCTTCTGGATCCCTCCCCTCTCCTCTATCTCCCTCTCTCGCAGCTCCCGAACGCCGCCGTCGCCGTCGATCGCCGTAGTCGTAGCCACTGCTCTCCCCTCGCCTCTCCGAGTAGCCGGAGAGCTCCGCCACGACTCCCACGTCCTCTCTGTCAAGCCACCAGACGCCGGACGCCCTGTGGAGCCGCCGTCGTCATCGTCTTCCTCCTCGGACGCCGACGATCGCCGCCGTCGATTCGCCGTAGCAGAAGCGTCCCCGAGCCCACTAGGCTACTCCGTCGCCTCACCGTGAGCTCCTCTATCTTTCCCCCTATCCTCGCCGTCGTCTGCGGCCTCTAGCCCCTACCACTGCAGTTGCCCGACCTCACCGCCGCCGGCGATGCCGCCGCCGTGGCCACGGCCACCCAAACCCCAAGCGGAGCACGCCACCGCGTCCGCCATTTCACCAGGAGCCCGTAGCGCCCCTCCGTAGGTCTCCCCGTGCCCTGTAGCCCCAGACCCAACGAGGGCCGAACTCCGGCGCCGCCGCGAGCTCATTTCCGGCGAGCTCCGGCCGTCCCAGCTGCTGCTGCTTGCGGGAATGGACGCGGACGAGCTCCAGCAGCTCGCCCGTGGTCTCAGCTGCTCAAAAGACCCCCGGAGCAGGATTCCCGAAGCCCTCCGCCGCGTTTGCTGCCGCCGGCGGCTAAACGCCGGCGTGCTAGCCGTAGTTTTGACCGTGCTTTGACCCCCTGTGTCAATGACAGGTGGGCCCCCACCCCTTTAGTTAGTTGACTGATTAGTTAAATTAATTAAGTTTTGTTAATTAGTTTAGCCACTGACATGTGGGCCCAGCCCTGCTGATTATTTCTGTTAGGATTAATTTAGAGTTAATTAACTCAGTTAATTAACTGAGTCACTGACCAGTGGACCCCACTGTCAGGTTTGACTCTGGAACAGCCCCTTTGACCTGCTGACGTCATGCCTGTGTCATGCTGACGCAGTAATCCAGTTCTGGTTTTTAAATAAATCTTAAATGATTTATTTATTTCAGAAATTGTCCTAAACTTCAAAAAATCACAGAAATTCAACCGTAGCTCAGAATGAAATAATTTATATATGAAAAATTATCAGAAAAATTCAATCTATCCATCTGTACCATTTTCATGCATGACAAATGAAGTTAAACCTACTGTTTATATGAAAATACATATATGGCTTTAGGAAATACTTACTTTAAAGTTGCATTTGAGCCTTTGGTTCAAATGGACTTCTTTCAAATCAAAATGCTAGTTGCATTAGCTCAAACAACGTCATAACTTCATGCCATATTCATGCATCATATTGTTGCATATGCTTGTGTTTGATTGTCGGCACCGTTCTTCTCGATAGGTCCAGCTCCGGAGACCGATCCAGAGTACCTGTCAGAGGAGCAGTGCTCTGCACGTTGTTTCACCAGGCAAGCAAACCCCCTTGTTCATTCCGATACAACCCCTTTCTCGCTCCTGCTCCCTGTTATTCCATTAGGACAACAACGATCTCAACTGCTACTTTATGCTGCGGTAGTTGAACCCATTCCTCTGCATGACCTGTCTTTCCACAGTAAATAGTTGAAACCCACTAGCATGTGTAGGAGTTGATTGAAGCCATGTTGTGATCTTACCATGCCTTGCTTGCTATTGCTTAGAGTGTGTCAGGTCTGATTCATCGGGAATGAATTGGAGTGAAATGATATGTTCTGATGCTGAGGGTTAAACGTGTGAACACGATTTGGTAAAGGTAGCGGTGAGAGGCCATGTAGGAGTACATGGTGGGTTGTCTCACTGGAACCGTCCCTAAGAACTGAGTTCCGTGTATGTTGTCCAATGACTAGTTACTACCACACATTGGGTTCCGGTAACTCGACCCCTCTCGACTTATTAATCAACATGATCTCTGTCCAGGAGTTGCAACTAGTTTCTGGTGTTTGTAGGTAGTGTTAGTAGTCTACCAAGTGGCACTCGGCCAGTGGGCTTGGGACAGACTAGGCACCGTGGCACGGTGTACCAAGCGTAGATCCACTCGGCGAGGTGGGCTTGGGAACCCTGCGCACATCATTTGGGGCCGTGAGCGACACCCCGGCCGGATCTCCCCACGGATGGAACCCGAATAGGCGATAAACCTGGATGAGAGACTTGTGTGGTTAGTCAGGTCGTGGCCGACACCCTCGCCAGGCTTCCGCTTGAAGGTTGCCGAGATACACGAGATGTACCTGGCGGTAAGTGGCGAGAGCGTGTGTGAAGAAGTACACCCCTGCAGGGTTAACATGATCTATTCGAATAGCCGGGTCCGCGATTATGGACTTCTTGGATGCTTACGTGGTACATAGACAACTTGAAGTGGATACTCTAAAATACTCAAGACAAGTGTGAATGCTATAGATGGCCTTCTCGTATGGAGACGGGGATGAATCCATAGTGGTGTATTGCGTGGTGCTTAGTGGACTCGTGTGCGCCACCTCAAAGTTACCAGCAATCGTAGAATAGGATAGCCACTGAGTCAAAGCTGGCTTGCTGCAAATAAACCCCACTTTGCCATTTTGATACAAATGCATGTATGATAGGATCTGATGTAAGTCTTGCTGAGTACCTTTGTACTCATGTTTGCTTAATTTATGTTTTGCAGATAGGGTTGATGTCTCACTAGTAGTTCCGCTTGGACTTCGACAAGTAGCTTGTGCCTCAGCTACGATCTTGGACGAGTGTTGTAGATAGTCAGGCTCTTCAGCCTTTTTCATTTGTAGATGTCTGTACTCAGACATGTAGTGCTTCCGCTTGTTGCTTGTATGCTCTGAATGTTGGGTCATGAGACCCATGTTTGTAATACTTGGCTCCTCGGAGCCTAATGAATAAATACTTTGTTTATTAGAGTCTTGTTGTGATGCCATGTTGTACTTGCACATATTGAGCATATTGTGTGTATGTTATTGAAATGCTTGGTATGTATGGGATCCGACACCTAGTTGTTTACCCTTGGTAGCCTATCTTACAGGGAAATGTCTCCTAGTGCTTCCACCGAGCCTTGGTAGCTTGCTACTGCTCCGGATCACTTAGGCTGGCCGGCATATGTCCTGCTTCATTCCTGTGTCTGTCCCTTAGGGGAAATGTCACGCGTTGTTCCTTTAAGTCCTTGTAGCTTGCTACGACTTGGGTTCATACGTTGATGACCGACACGTTCGTTGCTGGGTCATGAATGCATGTATCTGTAATTTAGTGCCACTTTTGGTTTATAACTGGTCATGTCGGCCCGGTTTCTCTGTCATATGGATGCTAGCGACACTATCATATACGTGAGCCAAAATGCGCAAACGGTCCCGGGCCAGGTAAGGTGGCACCCGTGGGGATACCGTGCGTGAGGCCGCAAAGTGATATGGTGTGTTACATGCTAGATCGGTGTGACTTAGGATCGGGGTCCCGACACAAAGCACCCAAGAGGAACAAGCTCTAGGGTATCAAGCACCCAAGAGCAATAAGGTACTCAAACTTCACTTCCACGTATCACCATGGAAAACTCAAAACTATGCACCAAATGTAATGGCAAGGGCACACGGAGTGTCCAAGCCCCTCACTCTCAAATCCCACCACAACAACTAATGTTATGGAGGAAGATGAGAGGAAGAACACAAGAGGAGAATACAAAGAGCTCCAACATTTAGATCTAAGAGTTTCCCCTCACATAGATGAGAAAGTGATTGGTTGAAATGTAGATCTAGATCGCCTCTCTCTTTTCCCTCAAGAACTAGCAAAAATAATTGGAGGGATTGAGAGATAGCAAGCTCGAAGAAGGTTAACAATAGGGGGCAAACACGAGTTGCCTAGTTTGTATGAATAGCATATCTGAATTTGGTGTTAGGACATGTCTAGCAGATACCGTAAAAGTAAGGCGAAGTGAGTTATAAACTTATACGTGACGGTTTACGGGACGGGCCAAAAAGCCGGCCCGGTAGATCCGCGAAAAAGGTCCGGCCCGTAAATCTTTTAGGGGAGGCATGTTGTCGGTGTACAAAAAGAGGGGTACACTTTTTGTACCCCCTATGACTGTGCACGGGCAGTCTGAGCCACAGGCACCACCACACAAAGCACAGCAAGGGAGGTGAGCCAGGGTAAGACCGAAGCTCGATGGAACTGAAGCCCAAAGCCAAGACCACAAAGAGCAAAGGGACGAAGCGGGATCCCCCGGCAAGATCCTTGCCGGGAGCCAGTTTCAGCAGCCCCGGCAAGATCCTTGCCGGGGGTGGCTTTAGCAGCCCCGGCAAGACCCTTGCTATGGCAACTCGCCCCACGCCTACGGAGCGGATCTCCCTTGAGTCCACTGCCCCCATGGGG
Organism: Secale cereale; assembly: GCA_902687465.1. Taxonomy (NCBI): domain Eukaryota; kingdom Viridiplantae; phylum Streptophyta; class Magnoliopsida; order Poales; family Poaceae; genus Secale; species Secale cereale. Next base: position 429,948,636 of record LR738710.1, on the reverse strand, counting down.
CAAGGATTCGGGAGGCACCCCCGTAGTGGCATGCAGATCTTTGTGAAGACATTCAAGATCAGATGCATGCTAAGAAGACGACGACCCTTGGCGGGATCCCAGCCAAGGAAGACCACAAGACCTCCGGCAAGCATCTTGCTGGGGATGACAGCAGGCGCCGCGGCAAGACCCTTGCCGGGGCCCCGGCAAGGCCCTTGCCAAAGACACCCGCAGGGCCACCATCAGGCCCACGCCAGCTGAAGCTCCCACCGCCCCATGCAGCTGCCAACCCAACCAGTTGGGCAGGCACCTGCGTGGTGACATGCAGATCTTCGTGGAGACCCACCATTTCGCTACCTCAGCTGCCTGCCTTCCTACGTGGCATCTCAGGCATCGCTGGCCAGGGTGCGTGTCGATACAAGAAGGAGCGGCGACGGACAAGATGGATGTCTCCCCCATCCCGGATAAAGCAAGGACACCTAAGCTAGGCACATTAAATGAGCCTTGTCATGTAATGCGAGGGATAACCTCGCGTCACTGTACCCTTTCCACCTCCTGTGTGCCACTGTGGCGACCCCTTTTTCCCTATAAAAGGAGGCCCGAGGCGACCAGGAGGAGGATTTGGCTTTTTGGAGCTCCTCATGCCCCGTAGCAAGCTGAAGAACACAAACATATAATCCACCAAAGCAGGAGTAGGGTTTTACGCATCCTCGTGCCCCGAACCTGGGTAAAGGAATCGTGTGCTATCTGTTTGATCCGCTCTTCTCTCAACCCCGCGCCCCGCAACCATAGTAGGGATTCTTGTGATCCCATAGGTGTCGTTTCCAATACACCGACATCTTTGGCGCGCCAGGTAGGGGGTGCGCAGTTGTGAGAATCGGCTCTAGCAGTTGGCCCAGCGCTCTTTCGTCTTCGTGGCCCTTTGAGATGGAAGGGGGGCCAGAGAATCAGCACTCGAGCGGCTACAAATAGAAGCTAAGTTACATTGAACCCTGGATATTTCCATCCTATTATTTAAAGGTTATTATCCTCGGAGCTGTCATTCTTTGTACAAAAAGAAACCTGCACACAAATGGGGCCCTTCCCGATCGGCAATGCCTATGCTCTATTTCAAGTCAGCTCAACAGTTCAAACGGCTGCGTTGGAAACGGTAGGGTAGCCTTCCGCAATTGGCAAGGCTCTCGACTCTGACTCGAGTCAAACTCGACAGTTCGAGCGGCTGCGTTAAGGGCGGCAAGGTGGCTCACCCGGCAGCACGCTCGCCCGGCAGGCCAATGGGGACCCGTCCCCAAGACGCCGCCCTGGGTTTTACGCGCCGGCAAGCCTACCCAGCTAGCGTAGGGTGGACGTACAAAGAAACAACAAACAGGAAAATAGCATGCATAATCCCAAAAATGTTTCAAAGTTATATTACATCATGTCATCGCTGCGTTTCTAACTAAAGATAAAATTTGTCTTGGTCATGAACCCGCAGCGGCAAAGAAGAACGGGATGCCTAATCCCGACGCTGGCCCTCCACCCTCTTGATTTTGTCGATGCAGCTGATGACGGGCTTGATGCGCTCCTTGAGCACCGTGAGATCAGTTCCCTCCGGCAAGCTGTCCATCGCGGCTTCGAAGTCGAGGGCGGGATTCCAGTACGCCATCTTGGTGAGGACCTTGGTCATGACCCCCCGGCAAAGTTGTCGGGCCTCCCCTGCCAGCGTGGCCGTTCTATTGGAGTGAAGATCAGCCAAGGCGTCGAGGACGCCCTCGAAGAACAGGGACAGCTTGGCGTTGACGGTCCCGCTCCATTCAGGGGCATACCTCACGTTTGGCATCCCCATGAGGGCCAACTGAGAGGTGACCCTGCCAGCGACGTCCTCCAGCTAGTTGATCCATCTGTTCTCGCCCGCCACATATTCCTGGTGGGAGGCGGCCTCGTCCGCCCGCAGCTGCTTCTCCTCCTCCAGGCTCCTGGTCAAGGTCTCCTCCTGAGCCGAGCTCTCCGACAAAATCTTCTCGAGATTCTCCAGCTTCAGCTTGAGATCTCTAATGGAGTTTTGTGCCTCGGAGAGCTCCCCAGTCCTGCTGATGACCGCTCTGTGCGCCTCTGTCAAGGCGCAGTTGAGCCTGTTCTTCTCGTCGGACAGCTTGAGGGCCTGCTCCTTCAGCTCGTCCCGCTCTACCTCCAGCTCCTTCACCTCGCTGGCGTGGACCAGAGCCTGGGCATCGAGTGCCTCTTTGTGCCTCTGCTCCAGCTTGTGAGTCCGCCGCTCGACAAGGACCTCGAGCTCCTCATCCTTGCCGCGGAGCGTTGCGGCAAGCTTTGCCTCACGCGCGGAGAGGTCTTCCTCCTGGGAATCCAAGGCGGCTTGATGCTGGTTCCGAGCGGCCTCGGCCGCGGCAGCCAAGCTCGCTGCCTCTTCCTGGGCCTTCTCGACGTCATACATCTTCATGGTGAGCTCTGCATCGCGCTTGGCCAATTCCTCCTGGAAGGCCCTCTGCTCCTCGCGGGTCTGGTGGAACCAGGTCTGCGCCTCAGCAACGCGCGCCTTGAAGTCCACCTCCGCCTCGTCCACCATTGTCATCCTAGACTTAACCTTGTCCAGACGGGCACGGTAGAGCGCTTGGAGCTTCCGGAAATTGGCCCCCATGGCTCGGAAGAGCTGCTCTTCTGGAGAACCGTCGCCACCGATGCCCGGTTCATCGACCACCTCGAGCCCAGTGGCGGCGAGCACCTCGCCGTCGAAGACTTCCCCTCCGGCGGGCACTCGGGAACTTGACGCCCCTGCAAGATGGACGAAGAGATCGTCGCCCACCTTCAGATACCTACCAGGGCCCGAGGTTGTGGAGGAAGAAGGTTGATCATCAACCGCCTCTTCTTCGGCTGTGGCCTTGTCGGCCTCCCCGGCAGGCCCACCGCTGGCACCCTCGGCAGCATCCTTGGCGGCCTTATCAGCGGCAGCCTTGGCAGCGTCCTTGGTGGCCTCCTCGGCGGCAATCATGTCGGCCTCCGTCGGGGCCTCCTCAGCAACATCCCCGATGACGGTGCCCGCGTCCTCCATATCTGTTGAAGGAGGGCCTGGGCAGTAATGGGGATGATGAAGCCAAGAAAAAGAATAAGGGAAAAGCAAGGACAAAAGACAGGCGACTCACCAGTGCCAGGCTGTGAAGCAGAAGTCCCCTCCCCGCCGGCGCCTGGCGCCGTGGCAGAGCCACCAGCACCCAAGTTACCATCTTCCTCCATGCGTGTGGGCTCCATGCTTGGTGCCCTTGCCGGGGACGCCCCTCGCGGTGGCGTAGTCGTGTGTTGGGGGTAGCCTCCTGTGGCTCCTCCTGCTGCCGCTCCCGTCCTATAAAACCGACAAGGTCAGCACCATAGCATCAAACACCTACTGCATGTCGAGCAAGAAGAGGATGATGAACTTACGCTGGGGGCTGTGCCGGGGGCTGCCGTCCGGGCTGCTCAACACCACCAGTGGTGTCTCTGAAGCCCCAGCCGGGGGCTGGCTGCTCACCGAGGCCTTCGCCCTCTTTATCCTCTGGGCCAACGTCTCTGCATCCCTGAAGAAGCAAAACAGATCAAGATGAGTGGCATAGTTCAGGGGGATGGAAATGGCGGTAAGGAACGAAGTACTTACTCGTCGTCCATCTCCTCCTCCTCCACCGCTTTCCTTTTCCTCTTCGGGCTGACAGGCCCAAGGTCAAAAGGGAACTCCGCGTCGACATCCGAGTCAACGTCTATCGGGGGAGGTGAAGAAGGCGGAGTTGGTGCGTGCCCAGATGGAGGAGGGGCCGTTGCCTTCTTCTTCTCGGTGGCCTTCGTCAGCATCCTCGCTGTCGTGGCCCTCGTCTGGCGCCCGGACCCCTCCAGGGTCAATTGAGGCTGCGTGGCCCTACCGGGCCGGACCGGCTCGCCGGAACTAGCCCGCCGGAGGACTGGCCCTCCTCCCCTGACTGGCGTCAAGCCCGCCGCCACGCCCTCCTCCGACGATGACTCGTCGGCTGCGTCCTCAACAAGAGGAGCTCCAGTGTTGGCGCTGCTGGCCTCCCCGGCGGCCGCCGCCCACTAGGCGAGCTCCTCCTCCGTAGTCGTTGCGGCCTTGTCCTCCACACCCCCGGCGCTGCCGGTCTCCATGGCAAGGTGCGCCTCCCTCGCCCTAGTGGCGATGTAGTCCAGCTCTACCTGGGTGGTGTCCATGACAAGCCACCGCTCGGCATCAGGCTTGACGTACACCTCAACCAGAGAGTCCAAGAATTTCTGCACGTCCTCGTCCGCCGGCTCCCTCCATCTCGGGACAGTGCCGTGCGCGTTGCAGTCCGGCATCATGGCGATGATCTCGGATTGGCGCGAATTGTTGCACTGCAGGACCACCCCCGCTGGCACCTTGAAGAACGACCCCTTGATGGCCTTGCCGGCCTTTACGGCAGCCCTCGCGGCCTTGCCGGTCCGTTCGACCTCGCCGTCGCGACCCACATCAAGCTGCTGGCAGAAATGGGCATGTCCCATCACCGTAAAGTTGTCGTCGAGGCCGGGGCGGAGTCGCATAACGTCAACAGGATTCCTGAAGAGCCAGGCTGGGCTCCCCTTGTTATGCAACGGGGCGATCCGACGACGAATGAAGTCCGCCCCGATCATCTCAAGGGTGAGTACGGCCTGGGTGAGCCGGAGAATCCTAGTGGTGGCGACGGTGAGCCTCCCGTCGGCGGTGTCGATGTCGCTCCAGTCACTGCCACGGACCGGCGGCACCCGGCGGACCTTGGAGAATCTTGGCGGGTCTTCTTCTTCAATGCAGCACCACCGGCCGCGCCATTCATCCCACCTCTCCTTCACGGCGCCGTCCGGGTACGCTCCCTTGGATCTCGAAATCCAGGTGATGCATCCAGAGACGGCACCTCCCGGCTGGATCCGAGGGGTGAAATAGTGGCGGAAGAGCGCCGTGTTGGGCTACACCCCGACGAAGCCTTCGCAAAGGTGCGCGAAGAAAGCCATGCACGCCACCGCGTTCGGAGTGAAATCCAAGAGGCGGAAGCCGAAGGTGTGCATGATATTGCAGAAGAAATCGGAGAAGGGGGGACATAACCCGCATGAAAAGTAGTCGACAAAGAAGGGATACCGAATTGGGCCAGGTTCGTCACAAGCGTCCGGAATGACGCGCGTCGCCGGATGTCCCAAATCCCCCCCTGTCTTCACCCCCCAAAGAGGCTTGAAGGTGGCCCGGAGCTCGTGGACATCAACCGTCGACGGGAAGAAGAAGGCGGACTTCGTCCGGTCCCCCGATAGCGCGCTCTCCGGCGGCTCCACTGTCCCGGCGCCCTTAGCCGCCCCCTTGCCCTTGGCGGGTTTGGACGCCATGCCGGCTAAGTTGGAGGATTGAGAGACGGGGGCGAAGCAACGGCGGCAGGCGACGACGGAGGCTTTGGAAGGAAGGAAGAGAGAAAGCGGCGGCTCTGAGATTAGAAGAGGCGCGAGGAAAGCGGGGGAAGTGAGCAGCGTGCACTCGGTTATTCCTTCTTATGGGGGGGAAACGCGGGCCGCCTCCTTTCGCATTAACTGCGACGTGACGCATGCCTGCGGAAACCGCCCCGCGCATGCCGCCCACGTCACGCACGCCCCTCCACCCCGCGCCATGCGCGCGGGTCGTGGGAGGCGCAGCGCGCGGAAAATCTTACCACGGTAAAAACCGTCCCGCCTGCCCGCGCAACTTTCTGGGCCTAGCCCAACAACGCGTCGCGCTTATGTGTGGCCCAAGCCCGGGGGCTCCTGTCGGTGTACAAAAAGTGGGGTACACTTTTTGTACCCCTATGACTGTGCACGGGCAGTCTGAGCCACGGACACCACCACACCAAGCATGGCAAGGGAGGTGAGCCAGTGTAAGACTGAAGCTCGATGAAACTGAAGCCCAAAGCCAAGACCACAAAGAGCAAAGGGACGAAGCGGATTCCCCCGGCAAGGTCCTTGTCGGGAGCCAGTTTCAGCAGCCCCGGCAAGATCCTTGCCGGGGGCGGCTTTAGCAGCCACGGCAAGACCCTTGCCGCGGCAACTCGCCCCACGCCTACGGAGCGGATCACCCTTGAGTCCACTGCCCCCATGGGGCAAGGATTCGGGAGGCACCCCCGTAGTGGCATGCAGATCTTTGTGAAGTCATTCAAGATCAGATACAAGCTAAGAAGATGACGACCATTGGCGGGATCCCAGCCAAGGAAGACCACAAGACCTCCGGCAAGCATCTTGCCGGGCATGACAGCAGGCGCCGCGGCAAGACCCTTGCCGGGGCCTCGTCAAGGCCCTTGCGGAACACACCCGCAGGGCCACCATCAGGCCCACGCCAGCTAAAGCTCCCACCGCCCCATGCAGCTGTTGACCCAACCAGCTGGGCAAGCACCTGCGTGGCGACATGCAGATCTTCGTGGAGACCCACCATTGCGCCACCTCAGCTGCCTGCCTGCCTAAATGGCTTCTCAGGCATCGATGGCCAGGGCGCGTGTCGACACAAGAAGGAGCGGCGACGGACAAGATGGATGTCTCCCTCGTCCCCGATAAAGCTAGGACACCTAAGCTAGGCGCATTAAATGCACCTTGTCATGTAATGCGAGGGATAACCTCGCGTCACTGTACCCTTTCCATCTCATGTGTGCCACTGTGGCGACCCCTTTTTCCCTATAAAAGGAGGCCCGAGGCGACCAGGAGGAGGATTCGGCTTTTTGGAGCTCCTCATGCCCCGTAGCTAGCTGAAGAACACGAACATATAATCCACCAAAGCAGGAGTAGGGTTTTACGCATCCTCGCGGCCCGAACCTGGGTAAAGGAATCGTGTGCTATCTGTTTGATCCGCTCTTCTCTCAACCCCGTGCCCCGCAACCGTAGTAGGGATTCTTGTGATCCCATAGGTGTCGTTTCCAATACACCGATATCATGTCGTTGTACAAAAAGAGGGGTACACTTTTTGTACCCCTATAACTGTGCACGGGCAGTCCGAGCCACGGGCACCACCACACCAAGCACGGTAAGGGAGGTGAGCCAGGGTAAGACCGAAGCGCGATGGAACTGAATCCCAAAGCCAAGACCACAAAGAGCAAAGGGACGAAGCGGATTCCCCCGGCAAGGTCCTTGCCGGGAGCCAGTTTCGACAGCCCCGGCAAGATCCTTGCCGGGGGCGGCTTTAGCAGCCCCGGCAAGACTCTTGCCGCAACAACTCGCCCCACGCCTACGGAGCGGATCACCCTTGAGTCCAAGCCCCCATGGGGCAAGGATTCGGGAGGCATCCCCATAGTGGCATGCAGATATTTGTGAAGACATTCAAGATCAGATACACGCTAAGAAGACGACGACCCTTGGAGGGATCTGATACGTCCAAAACGTATCTATAATTTCTGCTTGCTCCATGCCACTTTTGGGTGATATTGCTATGATATTCATACACTTCCATACACTTTTGATCATATTTGGACTAACTTACTAATCCAGTGCACCCCAGTGCCAGTTTCTGTTTTCGACTGTTTTTGTATTTCAGGTTTTCACGTTTCGAGAAAAATCCAGAAAAATTATATAAAAAATCAGCGAACCAGAAACAACACTGCGTCCGAAGGGCAGCCTGGGGGGGGCACAGGAGCTCCAGGCGCCCTGTGGGCGCCCCCCCCCCCCTGGGCCGCGTCGGAAGGGGCGCCTAGGCCCCCCGAGGCTCCCCCAGTGCCCTACTTTGGCATATATTTAAAGGGTCCTCCGTAACCCTCAGAAGAGGACTTCTTTTCGCGATCCCATCTCTGTTCCGCCGCCGCCGCCGCTTCCAAGATCGGGAGCACCAGGAGAACTCTTCCCGGCACCCTGCCGGAGGGGAGGATCACCACCGGGAGCTTCTCCACCACCATGGACGCCTCCCGGATGACTCGTGAGTAGTCTCCCTTGGACCATGAGTCCATGACCAGTAGCTATGTGATGTTCTCCTCCCGTTCTTGTGCTTCACTAATTAGTCCTCGTGAGCTGCCCTACATGATCGAGGCACCTATGTAATCCTTATGCTGTTGCTATGTTGAGTTTGCTGGGATTATGAGATTATGTTCAGATTGATCTTGAGTAATATATTTGATTCACTTCTTTTATATTTTAGTTCATAAGTAATTCTTGCATGTTCTCCGTTGTTATTTATTGCTTTGGCCGAGTAGTAGGTAGTGACTCCAACAGGGAACGTTATGCTCGATTGTGGGTTCATGCCCCTCGATGACTAGCTTGAGTGACAGAAACATGAGTCTAGGGGATGTGTTGTTGCCACAAGGGGGAAAACAACGGTGCTTGTGCCCGCGAGTGCAAGGATTGTTTACTTTACGCAAAGTTCTTTTAATGCAGTTGTCTGTTGCATTGAGTTTACACTATGGGTGGGACTCGCAACTTAATACTAGCGAGATGTTCTGGATAGATATCTCAAGGTGGATGATTAGTAGTAGATATTGATGGATTTCGGTCTACTTACTTTGGCGTACCGCCCATGCTTTGAACCTCAACCTTTCTTGCAATGTAATCAGCATTGGTTTGCGTTCGTGGTCCTGTCAATTGCCCAGCTGTAATTTGTTTACCTCACATAGCTGTTTTATCGTCTTTTGGGAGAGAGACATCACTAGTGAACATCATGAGACTCCGGTCCATATTACCATCATTGATCACATCCACTATTTACTTTTCGCTATTTACTTACTATTGCAAAACACTATCTATCACTACTATCATATTGCTTTTAACCCTTTGTGAACTACAAGGCCGGAGAGATTGACAACCTCTCTGTACTCGTTGGGAGCAAAGTTATTTGTATCTGTGTGCAGGTACACGTTGATTGCTACTAATCTGGCGCCGTAGCAATTGACACCTACTTGTTGAACCTAGGACTCTCTGGGGATTCGATCCTTGGCATCTTTGCTAGGGGAAAACACTTCTACTTACTGCATCTTACACCTTCCACTTGGGGTAACCAACGAGGGGTTCGAGGCCCATCAGGATCCCAGCCAAGGAAGACTACAAGACCTCTGGCAAGCATCTTACCAGGGATGACAGCAAGCGCCGCGGCAAGACCCTTGTCGGGGCCCCGGCAAGGCCCTTGCCGAAGACACTCGCAGGGCCACAATCAGGCCCACGCAAGCTAAGCTCCCACCGCCCCATGCAGCTGCCGACCCAACCAGCTGGGCAGGCACCTGCGTGGTGACATGCAGATCTTCGTGGAGACCCACCATTGCGCCACCTCAGCTGCCTGCCTTCCTACGTGGCATCTCAGGCATCGCTGGCCAGGGCGCGTGTTGATACAAGAAGGAGCGGCGACGGACAAGATGGATGTCTCCCCCGTCCCCGATAAAGCAAGGACACCTAAGCTAGGCGCATTAAATGAGCCTTGTCATGTAATGCGAGGGATAACCTCGCGTCACTGTACCCTTTCCACCTCCTGAGTGCCACGGTGGCGCCCCCTTTTTCCCTATAAAAAGAGGCCCGAGGCGACCAGGAGGGGGATTCGGCTTTTTGGAGCTCCTCATGCCCCGTAGCTAGCTGAAGAACACAAACATATAATCCATAAAAGCAGAAGTAGGGTTTTACGCATCCTCGCGGCCCGAACCTGGGTAAAGGAATCGTGTGCTATCTGTTTGATCCGCTCTTCTCTCAACCCCGCGCCCCGCAACCGTATTAGGGATTCTTGTGATCCCATAGGTGTCGTTTCCAATACACCGACATCTTTGGCGCGCCACGTAGGGGTTGCGCAGTTGTGAGAATCGGCTTTAGCAGTCAGTTCGACGCTTCTTCATCATCATGGTGCCCAAGAAGAAGACGACGGTGGCGGTTGGCCAGTCGGAAGCCGGACAGCCCGTCCCGACGCGGGCGAGCAGCGGACCGGTCGCGAAAAGGACCCGGGGCGCTGCTCGCGAACACTAACGCCGTCCCAGCAGCCGAAGTTTGGGAGGTGGCGATGTTTGTGCGCCTGGTAATGGGCCACACGCCGCCGGATCCAAAGACGGAGCCAGGCCCTCCACGAGTGGCGCGGGGCCTTCCAAGATCGTTGCCGCATCACCCGAAGGCGACGCAAGGGCCTCCAGGACTCCCAGGCCGGCGCCAACAGCATGCTCCTCTAGTAGCGCGCGACGAACAGCGTCGTCACGCTAAAGATCCCGGGCGTTGCCGCGGGAAGAGCGTCGAGCGCCACTCCCGGGACGTAGAAGACCTGCCCGCCCGCCGAAGCACTGGTGGAAACGGCATGCGACCGCGGGATCGTGATGGAGCTCCTCCTGACATGGTTAGGGGTCGAAGCGCGTTGCGGTCCGTGTAGGTTTCGCTACCGCTAACCCCAGCCGAAGCCCTGGTGCGCGCGCAGTTGCTCCTCGACTTTCCTCCCGTTACGGGGAAACTCGACGAATCGAGAGCCACCATCTGAAGCCTTATCGCAGTCGCCAACAAGGATGAACCAAGTCCAGCGAGGCCCCCGGGTTGACGTTGTGATGGGGTCCCACGCACCGGTGGCGGGAGGTCCGGCAGCACCGTGGACACGGTGCATTCGCCTCCTCCTCGTCCGGTACCGCATGCGTCGACTCATCGAGACGTCGCGGGTGACGCCATCTCCAGAGCGTCGTCCGACCCACGGACCCACGGCGACCAGCATAAAGTTCTTCAGGAGCGACCTCATGAAGACGCTCGGACCACCATCGATCTCCGGCGCGGAGCGCGCCACCAGTCAGACAGGCGAGCAGGGCCTGCTGTGGACCGCCCGACACCGGAGAGTCCTGGAGGTCTACCTTACGAGGTAGGCTGTCCGGCTTTACCCGTGAGCTGCGGCAGTTCCAGTGGCCCACTCACCGCACCTTCAAGCCTGGCGTTGGCGAGAAGTACAACGGCAAGACCCACCCGTCGGAGTTCCTCAGCATCTACACCATCGCGATGCAGGCTGCCGGAGCCCGCGACGATAAGGTGCTTGCGAATTACTTTCCGTTGGCTCTTAAGCCCAACGCCATGTCGTGGTTGATGCACTTGCCGGTGGACTCTATTTCCTCCTGGTCGGATTTGTGCCATGAGTTTGTTGGCGCCTTTACTGGAGGTCACCAAGCCCATGGCCAAGCAAGTGACCTGCACGTCATTCCCCAGAACGAAGGCGAGAGTTTGCGCAAGTATATACAGAGGTTCAGCCGGGTACAATACAATATCCCTGATGTTCACCCTGCCGCCATCATCAGCGCGTTCCATCAGAACGTGCGTAACTGCAAGATGTGTGATGAACTGGCGATGACCAAGGTGAAAGATGTGGCGGAATTCTATGTTCTTGCCGACAGATGTGCCCGGACTGAGGAGGGAAGGAAGTACCCCGGCGAAGATGCCGGCGCGGAAACCGACTCTTCAGATGAGGATACCGCAACAGGAAGCGCAAGGGTAAAGTCGTGCTTGCCGTCGAGGGATCTGATGACGCCTGCTCCGCCAAGAAAACCAGGGCGGGTGACCCCGGTAAGGAAATTGCCGGGTGTGTTGCCTGCCGGGCCTCGGCGGCTTCCGAGAAGCCAGGAAACTCCGGCAAGCGATATTGCAAGATCCATCGTACCAAAGGCCACGATCTCCAGGACTGCCGACAGGTTGAGCTCCTTGCTGAGAAGCAAAGGGTTGAATATGAGAGGCGGGACAAGGAGAAGGGCCAGAACGGTGCTGAAGGGTCCGGCAAGAAGCGTGACGGCCAGCAAGCCGTCGCGGCAAGGATAAACAGCAGGAGAGGCCCGCCCGGGGCCGTGACAGAAGGCCCGAGGACGACGATCACGAAGAGGACGATGAGTCCGGCGACCAAGAATTTCAGAAGGCTACGGAGGCCATGTGCGTCAACGGCGGCGCCTCGCTGCATACTTCTCACCGCCAACTTAAACAGAGGGCGCGTGAGATTACAGCGGCGGAGCCATCGTCCGGTGCCCAAAAGCCGCTGAAATGGTCCAGCACACCTATCATTTTTGACACTGAGGATCACCCTGATCGCACTACTGCGGTCGGGTGCTTGCTATTGTTGGTTTCACCGACAATATGCAACCTCAAGGTGACAAAGATGCTAGTCGATGGCGGGGCCAGTCTGAACCTACTCTCGCCCATCATGATCGAGAAGCTACAAATTCCTAACGGAGACCTCGAAGAGACGGGCACGTTTTAGTGGGTCAACCCAGGGAGAAGTCAACCAAAGGGGAAGGTCACGCTGCCCGTGACTTTTGGAAGTGATCTGAACTACAGGACGGAGAGGATCATGTTCGATGTTGCCAAGATCCCCTTGCCTTACAATGGGATCCTTGGCCGCCCAGCGCTGGCCAAGTTCATGGCAGCGTCACACTACGCCTACAACACCCTGAAGATGTCAGGACCTGTGACGATCATCACCATCCCCTCCGATAAGAAAGATGCACTGATTTGCGCTGACCAACTATACCAGCAAGCAGTTGCAGCAGCTGCCGCTACGAGGGCACTTGCTCCTACCACTGGAGCCCCGGGAGGGAAGAAGAAGAAGACCGGTGAGACCTCGTACACCCACTCCGGCAAGCGCACCTCTTTGGACTGTTGTGCTCCCGTCGAGGACGTGCCACAGGGCTCCACGGGCAAGAAGAAGACCGGTGAGACCTCGGACACCCACTCCGGCAAGCGCACCTCTTCGGAGTGTCGCGCTCCCGTCGAGGACGTACCAGAGAGCTCCACCGGCAGAAACAAGAGGTCCAGGGCCACACCGCCGGGAACCAAGAAGGTTTCTGTCAAGGAGGACGGCACCAGAGGGGCTTTCACCATAAGCTCCACCCTTGACGACGAATAGGAAGACGCGCTCGTCACCTTCCTGCGGGCGAATGTCGATGTGTTTGCATGGCAAGCGTCCGACATCCCCGGCGTTCCCAGGGAGGTGATTGAGCACCACCTTGCTGTCTGTCCTCATGCGCGGCCCGTCAAGCAGAAGGTCGGGAAGGAAGCTTTGGAACGACAAGAGTTCATCACAGAGGAGATCCGGAAATTGGAAGTTGCGGGTTTGGTAAGAGGAGTGTTCCATCCAACGTGGTTGGCCAATCCAGTGGTAGTGCGCAAGGCAAATGGGAAGTGGAGGCTGTGTATTGATTACACAGATATCAATAAGGCTTGTCCCAATGACCCCTTCCCGTTGCCACGCATCGACCAGATTGTTGACTCCACGGCTGGGTGTGACCTGTTGTCATTCCTCGATGCCTACTCCGGCTACCACCAGATCTTCATGGCAAGAGAAGACGAAGAGAAGACAACATTCATCACCCCATGTGGTACGTACTGTTTCGTATGAATGCCTTTTGGGTTGAAGAGTGCCGGCTCGACGTTTGCAAGGGTAGTCCAGATTGGTTTTGAACTCCAGCTCCATAGAAATATGGAGGCTTATATGGATGATATAGTGGTCAAAACCAAGAACAGGTCAACCCTTATACCGGATTTACAAGAAACATTTGTAAACCTATGCAAGATCAACCTCAAGCTGAACCCTGAGAAGTGCGTCTTCGGCGTCCCATTCAGCAAGCTTCTCGGGTTCTTTGTGTCGCAGCGTGGGATAGAGGCCAATCCGGACAAGATCAAAGCTATAGAACAGATTGAAGCACCCAAACGGGTCAAGGATGTGCGTCGGCTTGCTGGCTGCGTCGCCGCCATGAGTAGATTCATTTCCAAGTCTGCCGAGCGCGCCCTTCCCTTTTTCAAGATTTTGAAAAAGGCAGACCCGATGGAGTGGACGCCAGAAGCTGAAGCAGCGTTACAAGATTTGAAGAGGTATTTGTCCTCCATGCCAATACTAGTTGCGCCTAGGCCACGAGAACCGTTGCTGCTATACTTGGCGGCAACAAACCAGGTGGTCTGTGCAGCACTAGTGGCGCGGAGAGAAATTGATGATGAGGTGATAGCAGCGACAGAGCCTGATGCCATTGGTGCAGAGACGACAGGGCTGGTTGGAGTCCAGCCAAGGAAGAAAATGATGCAGCACCCGGTCTACTTTGTTAGCTCCCTCTTGCAGGAGGCTAGATCAAGGTACTCCGGTGTGCAGAAATTGCTCTTCGGCCTTATTATGGCCTCGAGGAAGCTGCGTCACTACTTCCAGACGCACGAGATCACTGTCGTCACTCGCCTCCCTCTGCAACGAATATTGCACAATCCAGATGCAACGGGAAGAATTGTAAACTGAGCACTGGAGCTTTCCAGCTTTGGCCTCAAGTTTGAAAGTACCTCGACGATCCAAAGCCGAGTCCTGGCGGAGTTCGTTGCAGAATGGACCGCGACGCCTGATGAAGAAGTCCAGGAAACTGCTCTCCCCGACAAAGAGGCGAGTTGCGACTGGATCATGTACTTATATGGAGCTTTCTCCTTACAGGGCGCCGGGGCTGGCGTACTGCTGGTCGCGCCCACTGGAGAGCACCTCAAGTACGTGGTCCAGATGCACTTCCCTAGGGAGGTATCAACGAAAAATACTGCTGAGTATGAGGGGCTGCTTGCTGGTCTTAGGATCACGGCAGACCTCAGAATCAAGAAACTCATTGTTAGGGGCGATTCGCAGCTTGTCGTCAAACAAGTCAACAAAGATTACCAGAGCCCGTTGATGAAGGCCTACGTCGATGAAGTGAGAAAGCTGGAAGAGCGCTTTGATGGTATACAGGTGGAGCACGTTCCCCGAGCGGAGAACGACATCGTCGATTACTTGTCAAAGCGCGCAACCCTCAAGCTACCTGTGCAACCAGGTACCTTTGTGCTTCAGCTTTCTCAGCCATTTGTTGATCCATCAATAGAGAAAAACAAGAGGAGGAAATCAGGGCCCGGCAAGTACTTTCCCGCCGAGCTCCCCGGAGCCGCCGGCAAGGATGTTGCCGGGGACACTGAGCCCGCCACGGGACGGCTAGCTCCGGCGGAGCGTCAAGCTCTTGCCGTCGAGACAGCCGCTCCCATGACGGAGGAAATGCCTTTAGTCCTCGCCATCGAGCCCCGGGCTCCAGCATGGGCACAGCATACCATCCGATTCCTCCAGACAGGGGAACTTCCTGAGGAGCAGGAAGAAGCGGAAAAAGTAGCCCGTCGGTCTGCTATGTACCAGTTCGTCGATGATGTCCTGTACAGAAAGAGACCGAACGGCGTGAAATTGAAGTGTATCCCTCGGGAGGAAGGACTGGGGCTGTTGGCAGGGATACATGGAGGCATATGTGGATCCCACATAGGGTCAAGAGCCCTTACCGGCAAGGCGTTTCGGCAAGGCTTCTTCTGGCCCACCGTCCTCCAGGATGCGACGACACTGGTCACCAGGTGTGAAGCGTGTCAGTTCCATTCAAAGAAACTTCATCAACCAGCTCAAGCCCTTCAAACCATTCCTCTCTCCTGGCCCTTCTCGGTCTGGGGTCTCGACATACTGGGCCCTTTCCCCCGCGCTGTCGGGGGCTTTAAGTACTTGTACGTTGCAATCGACAAGTTCACAAAGTGGCCGGAGGTGGAGGCAGTGAGGAAGGTCACAGCTCTGTCAGCCATCAAGTTCTTCAAGGGACAAGTGTGCCATTTTGGTGTACCCAACAGGGTCATCACCGACAACGGCACGCAGTTCACAAGCCGCACCTTCATGCAATATACCCAAGACCTCGGCAGCAAAGTCTGTTTTGCTTCCGTTGCTCAACCCGTAGCAATGGTCAAGCTGAGAGGGCAAACACTGAAGTGCTGCGAGGCCTAAGGACAAAGACCTTTGACAGGCTGCACAAGAGTGGAAGGCACTGGATTGATGAGTTGCCGGCGGTTCTTTGGTCGATCAGAACGATGCCAAATCGAGCCACCGGCCAGACACCCTTTGCCCTAATATACGGGGCAGAAGCAGTTCTCCCCAGTGAACTCATATACGGGTCACCTCAAGTGCTCGCTTATGATGAGCTTGAGCAAGAGCAACTGCGGCAAGATGACACAATGCTCCTTGAGGAAGATCGTTTTCGGGCGGCTGTGAGAGCAGCACGCTACCAGCAAGCCTTGCGTCGCTACCATAGCCGCAAGGTCCGTGCCCGAAGCTTTGAGGAAGGCGACCTTATTCTTTGGCGCGTTCAACCGGCCAAGAATACAAACAAGTTGACGCCGAAGTGGGAAGGCCCTTATCGGGTAATACGAGTCACCAGGCCTGGCGCAGTCCGCCTGGAGATCGAATTGCCATTCCGGTGAGCAATTCCTGGAACATTGAGCATCTTCGCAAGTTTTACCCATAAGGCGCGGCTTGCCGGGCCCCCCGGCAAGCCACCTTTTTGTACAAGCCTCGTCGGCAAGGCATGTAACCCTTTGTACAAAGCCAGGCGCAGACCCTGAGCATAAATAAATGAAGCGCTGGCGCCCTAAGTTATAGCATGCATGCTGAGTCGAGTCTCGTCCTTGGCTAGGGTTGATAGTGCTTAGCGGCGGCTAACCCCTAGCTTAGAGGTCGAGTTTGCATCTCTTTGTCTTTCCTCTATCTCCTTTGGTTCACAGGACGCACAGATATCCTTGCCGAAACCACTTGGGGAGAAGAAAGAGGAACAGACTAGCACCTATGCCCCGGCAAGCCAGTGTTGCCGGGGGCTACAAGAGCAAAGATTCACCCACACCGAACGAGGGTCGCCGGGGGCTGCAGCTTCAGATAAGTTCTTCATCCCTTATCATGCATTCCATTAGGGACTGAGGTATGTGAAACCTCGTTCTTTTCCTTAAGCTACCGTGCTCCCATAACTCTAGGCCCTAGGGCTCCTTCCTGGGACTAAGTTTGGTCGTAGTCGCGGCAGCGAAAGGATGAATAGAGGAGACTAAGCCCACCTCATCCCTGCCTCCGCCAAAGGCGTGAGAAAGGTCGAGCGAGGTAGGGAGACGGCAAGGCCCGTTGCCGGGCCAGAAAATGTTTGTCTTAAAGATATCAAGGTTTTATTCCTTGTCGTGGGTTTCACCCACAAACAAATGACCCGGCAAACATCCCTTTTTCATTAAAAACATTCCATTCAGGTACAGTCCGTAGGGAATGAAAAACATGAACAAGGGGATTACAAGTTTTAAATTTAACAGATGCCCGAAGGCTTACAAACTAAAAAGAGATAGATGCCCGTAATGCCTTTCTTGTCCCTCTCCTCAGGAGGCAGGTCAAGGAGGCGAGAAGGGCAAAAGGAGCGCCTAGGCGAGCTACGGGTGGCAGAAGACACCAAGAGGACATCTCGGTGGCCGCCCAAAGGCTGGATGGTGATGGCGGCGCCGGAAGCAGAGCTCGAAGATGAGGCGGCAGGACGTCAGTACGCGTCGAAGGCGTCGGTGCCCGCGTACTCCAACATGACGACCTTGCCGCCCGCCCTCTTCCTCTTCCTTTTCCGCAGCCTCCCTACGCCAGCCGGCAAGGGGACGGCCCCGAGATGTTCAAGGAGGCGGCGACGCGGATGATGGGGTCGCCGGTGCCACCAGGAGCGGCGCCCGACACCTAGTCGGACCCGTCATCCTGCCACCTACCACCCTCGTCGTCGCTGCCGCTGTCCTCCTCGTCACCCTCGCTCGAGGAGGAGTCTTCGTCATAGGAGGAGCTCTCCACACAGCACCTTGCACGAGTCCCAAAGTGCCCAAAGACCTCGACGGAGAGAAGGCCACCCTCCATCAACTTAAAATGGAGAGTGAGCCCATCCGTCAGGCTGTGGATATGAGCAAACATCTTCCAACCCTGACAAAGATACATCACATGAGGAGCAGGGAAGTCGATGCGGACCCACGTGCCACTAATCCCACAGCCCCTCATGTGCAGCCGCAACGACTCCGGCGGATCCAGCTCCATCTCCCGCGCAAATGGAGTCGGGAGACGAAGGCGGCGGCGTGGCGGCCGCCGCAACCTGACGAAGAACTCGCAAGGGTCATCTCCAACATGGCCCTCCACTGGAGGAGGAGCTGCTGGCGGGGGCGAGGCCGGCGGGCCGCCCCGTCCTCCTCTTCCCAGAGCGCCTCGGCCTCGCCCACGGCCTCGCCCCCTCCCCCTTCCCCTCATGGCCAGCTCTGCCACCGCAGGTGCAGGAGAAGGAGGGACGCGTTGTCGAGCGGCGACCCTCGCCGCCACCGTTGAAGGGCCGGGATTTCCTCTCTCCATGGCAAACGGAAGAGAGGAGCAGAAGCTGAAGGAGAAAGAAGATGGAAGAGTGCGAGACGCCGTCCCT
>LR738710.1:429911721-429930525 GCA_902687465.1 Secale cereale | reverse complement strand
CCGCCCCCCCCCCCCCCCCCTCCCCCACTCTTTATAAAGGAACGGGGTTGGGGCTCGACCACCCCACTCGGCCAATCAAGACACGGAAGGCGTAGGGAGCCAGGACCGACCCGTCGCCCCAACCAGCGATGACCCGGTTTCTCGCCTCCACCATGCGCCACCCCAAGCGCATGGGAGGCACGTGGTAGACGTGCAGAACCGAGGGGACGGGTGAGGCGACCTCTTCCCACCCCGTGATCGGGGGGAGTGGACGCCTTGAGGACCGTGCCTCGGCCCCATTCAGTAAATGGGCTGCGCCTCCACGCCTCCCCCCGTTTATGGGGAAGGCGAGAAGCCGCCTCTTTACTACAACATGACGCATGCCTGCGGGAACCGCCCCGCACATGCCGCCCACGTCATGCACGCCCCTCCACCCCGCGCCGCGCGCGCGGATCGTGCGAGGCGCAGCGCGCGGAAAATCCTACTATGGTAAAAACCGTCACGCCTGCCCGCGCACCGTTTTGGGCCTAGCCCAACAACGCGTTGCACTTATGTGTGGCCCAGGCCCGGGGGCTCCTGTCGGTGTACAAAAAGAGGGGTACACTTTTTATACCCCTATGACTGTGCACGGGCAGTCTGAGCCACGGGCACAACCACACCAAGCATGGCAAGGGAGGTGAGCCAGGGTAAGACCGAAGCTCGATGGAACTGAAGCCCAAAGCCAAGACCACAAAGATCAAAGGGACGAAGCGGATTCCCCCGGCAAGGTCCTTGCCGGGAGCCAGTTTCAGCAGCCCCGGCAAGATCCTTGCCGGGGGCGGCTTTAGCAGCCCCGGCAAGACACTTGCCGCGCCAACTAGCCCCACGCCAATGGAACGGATCACCCTTGAGTCCACTGCCTCCCTGCCTACACGCGGGAGTCTTGTCCGTCGCCGCTCCTTCTTGTGTCGACACGCGCCCTGGCCAGCGATGCCTGAGATTCCATGTAGGCAGGGAGGCAGTGGACTCAAGGGTGATCCGCTCCATTGGCGTGGGGCGAGTTGCCGCGGCAAGGGTCTTGCCGGGGCTGCTAAAGCCGCCCCCGGCAAGGATCTTGCCGTGGCTGCAGAAACTGGCTCCCGGCAAGGACCTTGCCGGGGGAATCCGCTTCGTCCCTTTGCTCTTTGTGGTATTGGCTTTGGACTTCAGTTCCATCGAGCTTCGGTCTTACCCTGGCTCACCTCCCTTGTCATGCTTGGTGTGGTGGTGCCCGTGGCTCAGACTGCCCGTGCACAGTCATAGGGGTACAAAAAGTGTACCCCTCTTTTTGTACACCGACAGGAGCCCCCGGGCCTGGGCCACACATAAGCGCAACGCATTGTTGGGCTAGGCCCAGAACGGTGCGCGGGCAGGTGGGATGGTTTTACCGTGGTAAGATTTTCCGCGCGCTGCACCTCCCACAATCCGCGCGCGCGGCGCGGGGTGGAGGCGCGAGCGTGACGTGGGCGGCATGCGCGGGGCGGTTCCCGCAGGCATGCGTCATGTCGTAGTAAAGAGGCGGCTTCGCGCCTTCCCCATAAATGGGGGGAGGCGTGGAGACGCAGCCCATTTACTGAATGGGGCCGTGGCGCGGTTCTCAAGGCGTCCACTCCCCACGATCACGGGGTGGGGAGAGGTCGCCTCACCCGTCCCCTCGGTTCTTCGCGTCTGCCACGTGCGTCTCATGCGCTTGGGGTGGCGCACGGTGGAGGCGGGAAACCGGGTCGTCGCTGGTTGGGGCGACGGGTCGGTCCTGGCTCCCTGCGCCTTCCTTGTCTTGATTGGCCGAGCGGGGCGGTCGAGCCCCAACCCCGTTCCTTTATAAAGAGCGGGGGGGAGGGATGGCGTCTCGCACTCTTCCATCTTCTTTCTCCTTCAGCTTCTGCTCCTCTCTTCCGTTTGCCATGGAGAGAGGAAATCCCGGCCCTTCAACGGTGGCAGAGCCGGCCACGAGGGGAAGGGTATGGGGCGAGGCCGTGGGCGAGGCCGGGGCGCTCGAGGAAGAGGAGGACGGGGCGGCCCGCCAGCCTCGCCCCCGCCAGCAGGTCCTCCTCCAGTGGAGGGCCATGTTGGGGATAACCCTTGTGAGTTCTTCGTCAGGTTACGGTGGCCGCCGCGTCGTCGCCTTCGTCTCCCGACTCCATTTGCGTGGGAGATGGAGCTAGATCCGCCGGAGTCGTTGCGGCTGCACATGAGGGGCTGTGGGATCAGTGCCACGCGGGTCCGCGTCGACTTCCCTGCTCCTCATGTGATGTATCTTCGTCAGGGATGGAAGACGTTTGCTCGTATCCACAGCCTGACGGATGGGCTCACTCTCCATTTTAAGTTGATGGACGATGGCCTTCTCTTCGTCGAGGTCTTCGGGCACTTTGCGACTCGTGCAAGGTGCTGCATGGAGAGCTCCTCCGATGACGAAGACTCCTCCTCGAGCGAGGGTGACGAGGAGGACAGCGGCAGCGATGACGAGGGCGGTAGGCGGCAGGATGACGGGTCCGACTAGGTGTCGGGCGCCGCTCCTGGTGGCACCGGCGACCCCATCAACCGCGTTGCCGGCTCCTTGAACTTCTCGGGGCCGTCCCCTTGGCGGCTGGCGTAGGGAAGCTGTGGAAGAGGAAGAGGAAGAGGGCAGGCGGCAAGGTCGTCATGGCGGAGTACGCGGGCACCGACGCCTTCGACGCGTACTGACGTCATGCCGCCTCGTCTTCGAGCTCTGCTTCCGGCGTCGCCATCGCCATCCAGCCTTTGGGCGGCCACCAAGATGTCTTCTTGGTGTCTTCTGCCACCCGTAGCTCGCCTAGGCGCTCCTTTTGCCCTTCTTTCCTCCTTGACCTGCCTACTGAGGAGAGGGACAACAAAGGCATTACGGGCATCTTATCTCTTTTTAGTTTGTAAGCCTTCGGGCATGTGTTAAATTTAAAACTTGTAATCCCCTTGTTCATGTTTTTCATTCCCTACGGACTGTACCTGAATGGAATGTTTTTAATGAAAAAGGGATGTTTGTCGGGTCATTTGTTTGTGGGTGAAACCCACGACAAGGAATAAATCCTTGATATCTTTAAGATAAACATTTTCTCGCCCGGCAACAGGCCTTGCCATCTCCCTACCTCGCTTGACCTTTCTCACGCCTTTGGCGGAGGCAGGGATGAAGTGGGCTTAGGCTCCTCGTTTCATCCTTTCGCTGCCGCGACTACGACCAAACTTAGTCCCAGGAACGAGCCCTAGGGCCTAGAGTTATGGGAGCACGGTAGCTTAAGGAAAAGAACGAGGTTTCACATAGCTCAGTCCATAATGGAATGCATGATAAGGGACGAAGAACATATCTGAAGCTGCAGCCCCCGGTGACCCTGGTTCGCCGTGGGTGAATCTTTGCTCTTGTAGCCCCCGGCAACACTGGCTTGCCGGGGCCTAGGTGCTAGTTTGTTCCTCTTTCTTCTCCCCAAGTGGTTTGGGCAAGGATATTTGTGCGTCCTGTGAACCAAAGGAGATAGAGGAAAGACAAAGAGATGCAAACTCGACCTCTAAGCTAGGGGTTAGCCGCCACTAAGCACTATCAACCCTAACCAAGGACGAGACTCAACTCAGCATGCATGCTATAACTTAGGGCACCTGCGCTTCATTAATTTATGCTCAGGGTCTGCGCCTGGCTTTGTACAAAGGGTTACATGCCTTGCTGGCAAGGCTTGTACAAAAAGTTGGCTTGTCTGGGGGCCCGGCAAGCCGCGCCTTATGGGTAAAACTTGCGAAGATGCTCAATGTTCCAGGAATTGCTCACCGGAATGGCATTTTTGGTCTACAGGCGGACTGCACCAGGCCTGGTGACTCGTATTACCCGATAAGGGCCTTCCCACTTCGGTGTCAACTTGTTTGTATTCTTCGCTGATTGAACGCGCCGAAGAACAAGGTCGCATTCCTCAAAGCTTCGGGCACGGAACTTGCGGCTATGGTAGCGGCGCAAGGCTTGCTGGTAGCGTGCTGCTCTCACAGCCGCCCGAAGACGATCTTCCTCAAGGAGCATTGCGTCATCTTGCCGCAGTTGCTCTTGCTCAAGCTCATCATAAGCGAGCACTCGAGGTGACCCGTATATGAGTTCAGTGGGGAGAACTGCTTCTGCCCCATATATTGGGGCAAAGGGTGTGTGGCCGATGGCTCGATTTAGCGTCGTTCTGATCGACCAAAGAACTGTCGGCAACTCATCAATCCAGCGCCTTCCACTCTTGTGCAGCCCGTCAAAGGTCTTTGTCCTTAGGCCTCGCAGCACTTCAGCATTTGGCCTCTCATCTTGAACATTGCTTCGGGGTGAGCAACGGAAGCGAAACAGACTTTGCTGCCGAGGTCTTGGGTATATTGCATGAAGGTGCGGCTTGTGAACTGCTTGCCGTTGTCGGTGATGACCCTGTTGGGTACACCAAAACGGCACACTAGTCCCTTGAAGAACTTGATGGCTGACAGAGTTGTGACCTTCCTCACTGCCTCCACCTCCAGCCACTTTGTGAACTTGTCGATTGCAACGTACAAGTACTCAAAGCCCCCGAGAGCGCGGGGGAGAGGGCCCAGTATGTCGAGCCCCCAGACCGAGAAGGGCCAGGAGAGAGGAATGGTTTGAAGGGCTTGAGCTGGTTGATGAAGTTTCTTTGAATGGAACTGACACACTTCACACCTGGTGACCAGTGTCGTCGCATCCAGGAGGACGGTGGGCCAGAAGAAGCCTTGCCGAAACGCCTTGCCGGCAAGGGCTCTTGACCCTATGTGGGATCCACATATGCCTCCATGTATCTCTGCCAACAGCCCCAGTCCTTCCTCCCGAGGGATACACTTCAATTTCACGCCGTTCGGTCTCTTTCTGTACAAGACATCATCGACAAACTGGTACATAGCAGACCGACGGGCTACTTTTTCTGCTTCTTCCTACTCCTCGGGAAGTTCCCCAGTCTGGAGGAATCGGACGGTATGCTGTGCCCATGCTGGAGCCCGGGGCTCGACGGCGAGAACTAAAGGCATTTCCTCCGCCATGGGAGCGGCTGTCTCGATGGCAAGAGCTTGACGCTCCGCCGGAGCTAGCCATCCCGTGGCGGGCTCAGTGTCCCCGGCAACATCCTTGCCGGCGGCTCCGGGGAGCTCGGCGGGAAAGTACTTGCTGGGCCCTGATTTCCTCCTCTTGTTTTGCTCTGTTGATGGATCAACCGATGGCTGAGAAAGCTGAAGCACAAAGGTACCTGGTTCCATAGGTAGCTTGAGGGCAGCGCGCTTTGACAGGTAATCAGCGACGTCGTTCTCCGCTCGGGGAACGTGCTTCGCCTGTATACCATCAAAGCGCTCTTCTAGCTTCCTCACTTCATCGATGTAGGCCTTCATCAATGGGCTCTGGTAATCTTTGTTGACTTGTTTGACGACAAGCTGCGAATCGCCCCTGACAATGAGTTTCTGGATTCTGAGGTCTGCCGCAATCCTAAGACCAGCAAGCAGCCCCTCATACTCAGCAGTATTGTTCATTGATACCTCCCTGGGGAAGTGCATCTGGACCACGTACTTGAGGTAATCTCCAGTGGGCGCGACCAGCAGTACGCCAGCCCCGGCGCCTGTAAGGAGAAAGCTCCATAAAAGTACATGATCCAGTTGCAACTCACCTCTTTGCCGGGGAGAGCAGTTTCCTGGACTTCTTCATCAGGCGTCGCGGTCCATTCTGCAACGAACTCCGCCAGGACTCGGCTTTGGATCATCGAGGTACTTTCAAACTTGAGGCCAAAGCTGGATAGCTCCAGTGCCCACTCTACAATTCTTCCCGTTGCATCTGGATAGTGCAATATCCGTTGCAGAGGGAGGCGAGTGACGACAGTGAACTCATGCGCCTGGAAGTAGTGACGCAGCTTCCTCGAGGCCATAAGAAGGCCGAAGAGCAATTTCTGCACACCGGAGTACCTTGATCTAGCCCCCTGCAAGAGGGAGCTAACAAAGTAGACCGGGTGCTGCATCATTTTCTTCCTTGGCTGCACTCCAACCGGCTGTGTCGTCTCTGCACCAATGGCATCAGGCTCTGTCGCTGCTATCACCTCATCATCAATTTCTCTCTGCGCCACTAGTGCGGCGCTGACCACTTGGTTTGTTGCCGCCAAGTATAGCATCAACAGTTCTCGTGGCCTATGCGCAACTAGTATTGGCGTGGAGGAAAGATACCTCTTCAAATCTTGTAACGTTGCTTCAGCTTCTAGCGTCCACTCCATCGGGCCTGCCTTTTTCAAAATCTTGAAAAAGGGAAGGGCATGCTCGGCAGACTTGGAAATGAATCTGCTCATGGCGGCGACGCAGCCAGCAAGCCGACGCACATCCTTGACCCGTTTGGGTGCTTCAATCGGTTCTATAGCTTTGATCTTGTCCGGATTGGCCTCTATCCCACGCTGCGACACAAAGAACCCGAGAAGCTTGCCGGACGGGACGCCAAAGACGCACTTCTCAAGGTTCAGCTTGAGGTTGATCTTGCGTAGGTTTACAAATGTTTCTTGTAAATCTGGTATAAGGGTTGCCCTGTTCTTGGTTTTGACCACTATATCATCCATATAAGCCTCCATATTTCTATGGAGCTGGGGTTCAAAACCAAACTGAACTGCCCTTGCAAACGTCGAGCCAGCACTCTTCAACCCGAAAGGCATTCGTACGAAACAGTACGTACCACATGGGGTGATGAATGATGTCTTCTCTTCGTTTTCTCTTGCCATGAAGATCCGGTGGTAGCCGGAATAGGCATCGAGGAATGACAACAGGTCACACCCAGCCTTGGAGTCAACAATCTGGTCGATGCGCGGCAACGGGAAGGGGTCCTTGGGACAAGCCTTATTGATATCTGTGTAATCAATACACAGCCTCCACTTCCCATTTGCCTTGCGCACTACCACTGGATTGGCCAACCACGTTGGATGGAGCACTCCTCTTACCAAACCCGCAGCTTCCAATTTCCAGATCTCCTCCGTGATCAACTCTTGTCGTTCCAAAGCTTGCTTCCTGACCTTCTGCTTGACGGGCCGCGCATGAGGACAGACAGCAAGGTGGTGCTCAATCACCTCCATGGGAATGCCGGGGATGTCGGGCGCTTGCCATGCAAACACATTGACATTCGCCCGCAGGAAGGTGACAAGCGCGTCTTCCTATTTGTCGTCAAGGGTGGAGCTTATGGTGAAAGCCCCTCTGGTGCCGTCCTCCTTGACAGAAACCTTCTTGGTTCCCGGTGGTGTGGCCCTAGACCTCTTGTTTCTGCCGGTGGAGCTCTCTGGCACGTCCTCGAGGGGAGCGCGACACTCCGAAGAGGTGCGCTTGCCGGAGTGGGTGTCCGAGGTCTCACCGGTCTTCTTCTTGCCGGTGGAGCCCTCTGGCACGTCCTCGACGGGAGCACAACACTCCGAAGAGGTGCGCTTGCCGGAGTGGGTGTACGAGGTCTCACCGGTCTTCTTCTTCTTCCCTCCCGGGGCTACAGTGGCAGGAGCAAGTGCCCTCGTAGCGGCAGCTGCTGCAACTGCTTGCTGGTATAGTTGGTCAGCGCAAATCGGCGCATCTTTCTTATCGGAGGGGATGGTGATGATCGTCACAGGTCCTGGCATCCTCAGGGTGTCGTAGGCATAGTGTGACGCTGCCATGAACTTGGCCAGCGCTGGGCGGCCAAGGATCCCATTGTAAGGCAAGGGGATCTTGGCAACATCGAACACGATCCTCTCCGTCCTGTAGTTCAGATCACTTCCAAAAGTCACGGGCAGTGTGACCTTCCCCTTTGGTTGAATTCTCCCCGGGTTGACCCCCTGAAACGTGCCCGTCTCTTCGAGGTCTCCATCAGGGATTTGCAGCTTCTCGATCACGGTGGGCGAGAGTAGGTTCAGACCGGCCCCGCCATCGACTAGCATCTTTGTCACCTTGAGGTTGCGTATTATCGGTGAAACCAACAATGGAAAGCACCCGACCGCAGTAGTGCGATCAGGGTGATCCTTAGTGTCAAAAATGATAGGTGTGCTGGACCATTTTAGCGGCTTTTGGGCACCGGACGGTGGCTCCGCCTCTGTAATCTCACGCGCCAACTGTTTAAGTTGGCGGTGAGAAGTATGCAGCGAGGCGCCGCCGTCGATGCACATGGCCTCCGTAGCCTTCTGAAATTCTTGGTCGCCGGACTCATCGTCCTCTTCATGATCGTCGTCTTCGGGCCTTCTGTCACGGCCCCGGGCGGGCCTCTCCTGCTGTTTATCCTTGCCGTGACGTCCTGCTTGGCCGTCACGGTTCTTGCCGGACCCTTCAGCACCGTCCTGTCCCTTCTCCTTGTCCCGCCTCTCATATTCCGCCCTCTGCTTCTCAGTAAGGAGCTCAACCTGTCGGCAGTCCTGGAGATTATGGCCTTTGGTGTGATGGATCTTGCAGTATCGATTGCCAGAGTTTCCTGGCTTCTCGGCAGCCGCCAAGGCCCGGCAGGCGACACACCTGGCAATTTCCTTGTCGGGGTCACCCGCCCTGGTTTTCTTGGCGGAGCCGGCGTCATCAGATCCCTCGATGGCAAGCACAGCTTTACCTTTGCGCTTCCGGTTGCGGTGCCGGCCTTTCTTCGCTGGGGCGGCAGTATCCTCATCTGAAGAGTCGGTTTCCGCGCCGCCATCTTCGCCGGGGTACTTCCTTCCCTCCTCAGCCCGGGCACACCTGTCAGCAAGAACATAGAGTTCCGCCACATCTTTCACCTTGGTCATCGCCAGTTCTTCACGCATCTTGCGGTTACGCATGTTCTGATAGAACGCGCTGATATTGGCGGCAGGGTGAACATCAGGGATATTGTATTGTACCCGGCTGAACCTCTGTATGTACTTGCGCAAACTCTCGCCTTCCTTCTGGGGGATGACGTGCAGGTCACTTGCTTGGCCATGGGCTTGGTGACCTCCAGTAAAGGCGCCAACAAACTCATGGCACAAATCCGACTAGGAGGAAATAGAGTCCACCGGCAAGTGCATCAACCATGACATGGCGTTGGGCTTAAGAGCCAATGGGAAGTAATTCGCAAGCACCTTATCGTCGTGGGCTCCGGCAGCTTGCATCGCGATGGTGTAGATGATGAGGAACTCCGACGGGTGGGTCTTGCCGTTGTACTTCTCGCCAACGTCAGGCTTGAAGGTGCGGTGCGTGGGCCACTGGAACTACCGCAGCTCACGGGTAAAAGCCGGACAGCCTACCTCGTAAGGTAGACCTCCAGGGCTCTCCGGTGCTAGGCGGTCCACAGCAGGCCCTGCTCGCCTGTCTGATTGGTGGCGCGCTCCGCGCCGGCGCTCGATGGTGGTCCGAGCGTCTTCATGAGCTCGCTCCTGAAGAACTTGACGCTGGTCGCCATGGGTCCGTGGGTCGGACGACGCAATGGAGATGGCATCGCCCTCGACATCTCGACGAATCGACACACGCGGTACCGGGCGAGGAGGAGGCGAATGCACCGTGGCCGCGGTGCTGCCGGTGCTCCCGCCACCGGTGCGTGGGACCCCTTCGGAACGTCGACCCGGGGGCCTTGCTGGACTTGGTTCATCTTCGTTGGCGGCCGCGACGAGGCTTCGGATGGTGGCTCTCCATTCGTCGAGTTTCCCCGTAACGGGAGGAAAGTCGAGGAGCAACTACGTGCGCGCCAGGGCTTCGGCTGGGGTTAGCGGTAGGGAGACCTGCACGGACCGCGACGCGCTTCGACCCCTGACCATGTCAGGAGGAGCTCCATCATGATCCCGCGGTCGCATGCCGTTTTCACCAGCGCTTCGGCGGGCGGGCGGGTCTTCTACGTCTCGGGAACGGCGCTCAGGGGTCTTCCCGCGGCGACGCCCGGGATCTTCGGCGTGATGACGCCGCTCGTCGCGCGGTGCTTGGGAGGAGCGCGCTGTTGGAGCCGGCGTGGGAGTCTTGGAGGCCCTTGCGTCGCCTTCGGGTGACGCGGCGGCGATCCGGGAGGGCCCCGCACCACCCGCGGAGGGCCTGGCTCCGTCTTTGGATCCGGTGGTGTGTGGCCCGTTACCAGGCGCACAAATATCGCCACTTCCCAAACTCCGGCTGCTGGGACGGCGTTGGTGTTCGGGAGCAGCGCCCCGGGTCCTTTCCACGACCGGTCCGCTGCTCGCCCGCATCGGGACGGGCTGTCCGGCTTCCGATTGGCCAACCGCCACCGTCGTCTTCTTCTTGGGCGCCATTATGATGAAGAAGGGTCGGACTGACTGCTAAAGCCGATTCTCACACCTGCGCTAACCCCCACCTGGCGCGCCAAAGATGTCGGTGTATTGGAAACGACACCTATGGGATCACAAGAATCCCTACTACGGTTGCGGGGCGCGGGGTTGAGAGAAGAGCGGATCAAACAGATAGCACACGATTCCTTTACCGAGGTTCGGGCCACGAGGATACGTAAAACCCTAATCCTGCTTTGGTGGTCATAAGAAGGCCGAAGAGCAATTTCTGCACACCGGAGTACCTTGATCTAGCCCCATGCAAGAGGAAGCTAACAAAGTAGACCGGGTGCTGCATCATTTTCTTCCTTGGCTGCACTCCAACCGACCGTGTCGTCTCTGCACCAATGGCATCGGGCTCTGTCGCTGCTATCACCTCATCATCAATTTCTCTCTGCGCCACTAGTGTGGCACTGACCACCTCATTCGTTGCCGCCAGGTATAGCAGCAATGGTTCTTGTGGCCTAGGTGCCTGCCCAGCTGGTTGGGTCGGCAGCTGCATGGGGCGGTGGAAGCTTAGCTGGCGTGGGCCTGATGGTGGCCCTGCGAGTGTCTTTGGCAAGGGCCTTGCCGGGGCCCCGGCAAGGGTCTTGCCGCGGCGCCTGCTGTCATCCCCGGCAAGATGCTTGCCGGAGGTCTTGTGGTCTTCCTTGGCTAGGATCCCGCTAAGGGTCATCATCTTCTTAGCGTGTATCTGATCTTGAATTTCTTCACAAAGATCTGCATGCCACTACGTGGATGCCTCCCGAATCCTAGCCCCATGGGGGCAGTGGACTCAAGGGTGATCCGCTCCGTAGGCGTGGGACGAGTTGCCGCGGCAAGGGTCTTGCCGGGGCTGCTGAAACTGGCTCCCGGCAAGGACCTTGCCGGGGGAATCCGCTTCGTCCCTTTCCTATTTGTGGTCTTGGCTTTGGGCTTCAGTTCCATCGAGCTTCGGTCTTACCCTGGCTCGCCTCCCTTGCTGTGCTTGGTGTGGTGGTGCACGTGGCTCAGACTGCCCGTGCACAGTCATAGGGGTACAAAAAGTGTACCCCTCTTTTTGTACACCAACAGTGTGCCAGAGGGCTCCACCGGCAAGAAGAAGACCGGTGAGACCTCGGACACCCACTCCAGCAAGCGCACCTCTTCGGAGTGTCGCGCTCCCATCGAGGACGTGCCAGAGAGCTCCACCGGCAGAAACAAGAGGTCCAGGGCCACACCGCCGGGAACCAAGAAGGTTTCTGTCAAGGAGGACGGCACCGAAGGGGCTTTCACCATAAGCTCCACCCTTGACGACAAATAAGAAGACGCGCTCGTCACCTTCCTGCGGGCGAATGTCGATGTGTTTGCGTGGCAAGCGTCCGACATCCCCGTCGTTCCCAGGGAGGTGATTGAGCACCACCTTGCTGCATGTCCTCATGCACGGCCCGTCAAGCAGAAGGTCAGGAAGCAAGCTTTGGAACGACAAGGGTTCATCACGGAGGAGATCCGGAAATTGGAAGCTGCGGGTTTGGTAAGAGGAGTGCTCCATCCAACGTGGTTGGCCAATCCAGTGGTAGTGCGCAAGGCAAATGGGAAGTGGAGGTTGTGTATTGATTACACAGATATCAATAAGGCTTGTCCCAAGGACCCCTTCCCGTTGCCGTGCATCGACCAGATTGTTGACTCCACGGCTGGGTGTGACCTGTTGTCATTCCTCGATGCCTACTCCGGCTACCACCAGATCTTCATGGCAAGAGAAGACGAAGAGAAGACAACATTCATCACCCCATGTGGTACGTACTGTTTCGTATGAATACCTTTCGGGTTGAAGAGTGCTGGCTCGGCGTTTGCAAGGGCAGTCCAGATTGGTTTTGAACCCCTGCTCCATAGAAATATGGAGGCTTATATAGATGATATAGTGGTCAAAACCAAGAACAGGGCAACCCTTATACCGGATTTACAAGAAACATTTGTAAACCTACGCAAGATCAACCTCAAGCTGAACCCTAAGAAGTGCGTCTTCGGCGTCCCGTCCGGCAAGCTTCTCGGGTTCTTTGGGTCACCGCATGGGATAGAGGCCAATCCGGACAAGATCAAAGCTATATAACAGATGGAAGCACCCAAACGGGTCAAGGATGTGCGTCGGCTTGCTGGCTACGTCGCCGCCATGAGCAGATTCATTTCCAAGTCTGCCAAGTGCGCCCTTCCCTTTTTCAAGATTTTGAAAAAGGCAGGCCCGATGGAGTGGACGCCAGAAGCTGAAGCAGCATTACAAGACTTGAAGAGGTATCTTTCCTCCACGCCAGTACTAGTTGCGCCTAAGCCACAAGAACCATTGCTGCTATACCTGGCGGCAACGAATGAGGTGGTCAGTGCCACACTAGTGGCGCAGAGAGAAATTGATGATGAGGTGATAGCAGCGACAGAGCCCGATGCCATTGGTGCAGAGACGACACGGTCGGTTGGAGTGCAGCCAAGGAAGAAAATGATGCAGCACCCGGTCTACTTTGTTAGCTTCCTCTTGCAGGGGGCTAGATCAAGGTACTCCGGTGTGCAGAAATTGCTCTTCGGCCTTCTTATGGCCTCGAGGAAGCTGCGTCACTACTTCCAGGCGCACAAGATCACTGTCGTCACTCGCCTCCCTCTACAACGGATATTGCACAATCTAGATGCAATGGGAAGAATTGTATAGTGCGCACTGGAGTTGTCCAGCTTTTGCCTCAAGTTTGAAAGTACCTCGACGATTCAAAGCCCAGTCCTGGCGGAGTTCTTCGCAGAATGGACCGCGGTGCCTGATGAAGAAGTCCAGGAAACTGCTCTCCCCGGCAAAGAGGCGAGTTGCAACTAGATCATGTACTTTGATGGAGCTTTCTCCTTACAGGGCGCCGGGGCTGGCGTACTACTGGTCGCGCCCACTGGAGAGCACCTCAAGTACGTGGTCCAGATGCACTTCCCCATGGAGGTATCAACGAACAATACTGCTGAGTATGAGGGGCTGCTTGCTGGTCTTAGGATCGCGGCAGACCTCGGAATCAAGAAACTCATCGTCAGGGGCGATTCGCAGCTTGTCGTCAAGCAAGTCAATAAAGATTACCAGAGCCCGTTGATGAAGGCCTACGTCGATGAAGTGAGAAAGCTGGAAGAACGCTTTAATGGTATACAGGCGGAGCACGTTCCCCGAGCGGAGAACAACATCGCCGATTACCTGTCAAAGCGCGTTGCCCTCCAGTTACCAATGGAACCAGGTACCTTTGTGCTTCAGCTTTCTCAGCCATCCGTTGATCCATCAACAGAGCAAAACTAGATGAGGAAATCAGGGCCCGGCAAGTACTTTCCCGCTGAGCTCCCCGGAGCCGCCGACAAGGATGTTGGCGGGGACACTGGGCCCGCCACGGGATGGCTAGCTCCGGCGGAGCGTCAAGCTCTTGCCGTCGAGATAGCCGCTCCCATGGCGGAGGAAATGCCTTTAGTCGTCGCCGTCGAGCCCCAGGCTCCAGCGTGGGCACATCATACCGTCCGATTCCTCCAGACTGGGGAACTTCCTGAGGAGCAGGAAGAAGTGGAAAAAGTAGCCCGTCGGTCTGCTATGTACCAGTTCGTCGATGACGTCCTATACAGAAAGAGACCGAACGGCGTGAAATTGAAGTGTATCCCTCGAGGGGAAGGACTAGGTTGTTGGCGGAGATACATGGAGGCATATGTGGATCCCACATAGGGTCAAGAGCCCTTGCCGGCAAGGCATTTCGGCAAGGCTTCTTCTGGCCCACTGCCCTCCAGGATGCGACGGCACTGGTCACCAGGTGTGAAGCGTGCCAGTTTCATTCAAAGAAACTTCATCAACCAGCTCAAGCCCTTCAAACCATTCCTCTCTCCTGGCCCTTCTCGGTCTGGGGGCTCAACATACTAGGCCCTTTCCCCCGCGCTGTCGGGGGCTTTGAGTACTTGTATGTTGCAATCGACAAGTTCACAAAGTGGCCGGACGTGGAGGCAGTGAGGAAGGTCACAGCTCTGTCAACCGTCAAGTTCTTCAAGGGACTAGTGTGCCGTTTTGGTGTACCCAACAGGGTCATCACCGACAACGGCATGCAGTTCACAAGCCGCACCTTCATGCAATATACCCAAGACCTCGACAGCAAAGTCTATTTCGCTTTCGTTGCTCACCCCCGAAGCAATGGTCAAGCTGAGAGGGCAAACGCTAAAGTGCTGCGAGGCCTAAGGACAAAGACCTTTGACAGGCTGCACAAGAGTGGAAGGCGCTGGATTGATGAGTTGCCGGCGGTTCTTTGGTCGATCAGAACGATGCCAAATCAAGCCATCGGCCAGACACCCTTTGCCCTAATATACGGGGCAGAAGCAGTTCTCCCCACTGAACTCATATACGGGTCACCTCGAGTGCTCTCTTATGATGAGCTTGAGCAAGAGCAACTACGGCAAGATGACGCAATGCTCCTTGAGGAAGATCGTCTTCGAGCGGCTGTGAGAGCAGCACGACCAACAAGCCTTGCGCCGCTACCATAGCCGCAAGGTCCGTGCCCGAAGCTTTGAGGAAGGCGACCTTCTTCTTCGGCGCGTTCAATCGGCCAAGAATACAAACAAGTTGACGCCGAAATGGGAAGGCCCTTATCGGGTAATACGAGTCACCAGGCCTGATGCAGTCCGCCTGGAGACCGAAAATGCCATTCCGGCGAGCAATTCCTGGAACATTGAGCATCTTCGCAAGTTTTACCCATAAGGCGCGGCTTGTCGGGCCCCCCGGCAAGCCACCTTTTTGTACAAGCCTTGCCGGCAAGGCATGTAACCCTTTGTACAAAGCCAGGCGCAGACCCTGAGCATAAATAAATGAAGCGCTGGCGCCCTAAGTTATAGCATGCATGCTGAGTCGAGTCTCGTCCTTGGTTAGGGTTGATAGTGCTTAGCGGCGGCTAACCCCTAGCTTAGAGGTCGAGTTTGCATCTCTTTGTCTTTCCTCTATCTCCTTTGGTTCACAGGACGCACAGATATCCTTGCCGAAACCACTTGGGGAGAAGAAAGAGGAACAAACTAGCACCTAGGCCCCGGCAAGCCAGTGTTGTCAGGGGCTACAAGAGCAAAGATTCGCCCACGGTGAACCAGGGTCGTCGGGGGCTGCAGCTTCAGATAAGTTCTTCATCCCTTATCATGCATTCCATTATGGACAGAGGTATGTAAAACCTCGTTCTTTTCCTTAAGCTACCGTGCTCCCATAACTCTAGGCCCTAGGGCTCGTTCCTGGGACTAAGTTTGGTCGTAGTCGTGGCAGCGAAAGGATGAAATGAGGAGCCTAAGCCCACTTCATCCCTGCCTCCGCCAAAGAAAATGTTTATCTTAAAGATATCAAGGATTTATTCTTTGTCGTGGGTTTCACCCACAAACAAATGACCCGGCAAACATCCCTTTTTCATTAAAAACATTCCATTCAGGTACAGTCCGTAGGGAATGAAAAACATGAACAAGGGGATTACAAGTTTTAAATTTAACAGATGCCCGAAGGCTTACAAACTAAAAAGAGATAGATGCCCGTAATGCCTTTCTTGTCCATCTCCTCAGGAGGCAGGTCAAAGAGGCGAGAAGGGCAAAAGGAGCGCCTAGGCGAGCTACGGGTGGCAGAAGACACCAAGAGGACATCTCGGTGGCCGCCCAAAGGCTGGATGGTGATGGCGGCGCCGGAAGCAGAGCTCGAAGACGAGGCGGCAGGACGTCAGTACGCGTCGAAGGCGTCGGTGCCCGCATACGCTGACATGACGACCTTGCCGCCCGCCCTCTTCCTCTTCCTCTTCCGCACCCTCCCTACGCCAGCCGCCAAGGGGACGGCCCCGAGAAGTTCAAGGAGCCGGCGACGCGGATGATGGGGTCGTCGGTGCCACCAGGAGCGGCGCCCGACACCTAGTCGGACCCGTCATCCTGCCGCCTACTGCCCTCGTCATCGCTGCCGCTGTCGTCCTCGTCACCCTCGCTCGAGGAGGAGTCTTCGTCATCGGAGGAGTTCTCCACGCAGCACCTTGACCGAGTCCCAAAGTGCCCGAAGACCTTGATGGAGAGAAGGCCACCCTCCATCAACTTAAAATGGAGAGTGAGCCCATCCGTCAGGCTGTGGATACGAGCAAACGTCTTCCATCCCTGACGAAGATACATCACATGAGGAGCAGGGAAGTCGACGCGGACCCGCGTGCCACTAATCCCACAGCCCCTCATGTGCAGCCGCAACGACTCCGGCTGATCCAGCTCCATCTCTCGCGCAAATGGAGTCGGGAGACGAAGGCGACGGCGCGGCGGCCGCCGCAACCTGACGAAGAACTCGCAAGGGTCATCCCCAACATGGCCCTCCACTGGAGGAGGAGCTGCTGGCGGGGGCGAGGCCGGCGGGCCGCCCCATCTTCCTCTTCCCCGAGCGCACCGGCCTCGCCCCCTCCCCCTCCCCCTTCCCCTCGTGGCCGGCTCTGCCACCGCAGGTGCAGGAGAAGGAGGGACGCGTTGTCGAGCGGCGACCCTCGCCGCCAACGTTGAAGGGCCGGGATTTCTTCTCTCCATGGCAAACGAAAGAGAGGAGCAGAAGCTGAAGGAGAAAGAAGATGGAAGAGTGCGAGACGCCGTCCCTCCCCCCCCCCTCCCGCTCTTTATAAAGGAACGGGATTGGGGCTCGACCGCCCCGCTCGGCCAATCAAGACACGGAAGGCGCAGGGAGCCAGGACCGACCCGTCGCCCCAACCAGCGACGGCCCAGTTTCCCGCCTCCACCATGCGCCACCCCAAGCACATGGGAGGCACGTGGCAGACGTGCAGAACCGAGGGGTGGGTGAGGCGACCTCTCCCCACCCCGTGATCGTGGGGAGTGGACGCCTTGAGGACCGCGCCTCGGCCCATTCAGTAAATGGGCTGCGCCTCCACGCCTCCCCCGTTTATGGGGAAGGCACGAAACCGCCTCTTTACTACAACATGACGCATGCCTGCGAGAACCTCCCCGTGCATGCCTCCCACGTCACGCACGCCCCTCCACCCCACACCGCGCGCGCGGATCGTGGGAGGCGCAGCGCGCGGAAAATTTTACCACGGTAAAAACCGTCCCGCCTGCCCGCGCACCATTCTGGGCCTAGCCCAACAACGCATTGTTCTTAGGCACCACCACACCAAGCACGGCAAGGGATGTGAGCCAGGGTAAGGCCGAAGCTCGATGGAACTGAATCCCAAAGCCAAGACCACAAAGAGCAAAGGGACGAAGGGGGATCCCCCGGCAAGATCCTTGCCGGGAGCCGGTTTTAGCAGCCCCGGCAAGATCCTTGCCAGGGCCGGCTTTAGCAGCCCCGGCAAGACCCTCGCCGCGGCAACTCGCCCCACGCCTACGGAGCGGATCACCCTTGAGTCCACTGCCCCCATGGGGCAAGGATTCGGGAGGCATCCCCGTAGTGGCATGCAGATCTTTGTGAAGACATTCAAGATCAGATACACGCTAAGAAGACGACGACCCTTGGCGGGATCCCAGCCAAGGAAGACCACAAGACCTCTGGCAAGCATCTTGCCGGGGATGACTGATAACCCTCAACCGTAAGGGATCAAGATAGTCTTCGCGGGTAAGAATAACCCAATTTATTGATTCGACACACGGGGAGCCAAAGAGTATTTATAAGCTTTAACAGTTGAGTTGTCAATTCAACCGCACCTGAAATATACTAACTTGCAACAAAAGATAAGCGGTAACAGTGATATGATAGTGATGATAGTAATAGTAAAAGTAAATAGCAGTAGTAAATGGCAAAAGTGGCAACTAGTGACAAGCAAGGTTTAAAATACTGTAGGCTAGGGAGATGGATGGTTGGGCGTTGCATGGATGAGATAGTTTCTAACTTGGGGCACGGCACACGGAAAAGTAATGATCATCTAGGCAAATATCAAACATTAGGCATGTATCCCGTAGGTAGTTGTACGTGCTTGCAATAAGAACTTGCACAACATCTTTTGTCCTACCATCCCGCTACGAACGGGGCCAAAAGGAACTAATGGATATTAAGGTGCTCCTGTCAAAGAGCACCGGAACAAAGCAATGAACTCAATGGATACATGTAATCCTCAAACTACGGACCATCCCCTTTGGTGTCCCAAGTTGTCACCTTTGGGATCGCCGGTTCCGAACCATAACAGGTGCATACAACTCATAGATAGGATCAAGAACACAAATATATTCATGCAAACACATAAGGTTCAGATCTGAAATCATGGCACTCGGGCCCTAGTGTCAAGCATTAAGAATAACAAGTTGTAGCAAAGATGATAAACACCATACTAGATGATAGGCAACATGCCCCCAACAATCTGACGAACTATTACATGATCTAACTCATCCAATCCCTACCATCCCCTTCGCCTACAGCAAGGGAATTACTCACACATGAAGGGGAAAGTCATGGAGGGATGATGGAGTGGTGATGATGATGACGATGGCGACGATCTCCCCTCTCCGGAGGCAAAATCAGCCTCCAGATTAGCCCTCCCGAAGAAGAACAGAGGGTGGCGGCGGCTCCGCGACGAGAAACAGCGAAAGGACTCCCGATCTGGGGTTTCTGCCTCGGAGGAAAAAATACGGGCTAAAGTAGGGCACCAGGGGGTGTGGGCCCCACCCAGGCGCCCCCCCC